>JAAGEH010000392.1:9990465-10033039 GCA_011751065.1 Lasiurus cinereus
ACACACACACACACACACACACACACACACACACACACACACACACACTTTTAACATTTCTAGTATACTGACTACCCCCTTTCATTTTGAATGTTTTCATCCAAATCCTACTGCCTGCCCAATCCAAAAGAGCCAGGTCAGCAAGATGGGATATGATGCCACAGGGTAGAATACCCATTATTATAATTTTAGACGAGCTAATGGGTGCTACCTTTTCCTCTCCATAACAAAACCCTGTCAACCATTTTTTAAATTATTATTTTTAGTAAATGAGAAAAGATGAAAAGGCATCTCTTCCTCCTTTTTTTCCCAAACCCCTCCCCCTGCCTACACAAACCTTTGTTGGGGAGAGGAGGTTAAACAGAGGAAACTGAATGGCCCAAGGATTTAGTCTCCCCACATTAGCATTTGTTCTCCTCTATTAATATTCAGTAGGTTGAACTTAAATTAAACTGCGTCTATTGTTTTTGACAAAAGCAATAAATATGAGCTGAAAATTCCAAATCACTGCATTAAAGGCAGCCTGGGGACTGCCTGTAACCTCAGCTAGTCACCATCAGCTGAGAGCAGCAGCACGCCGCAGGCCTAAGACTAGGCATCCACCACAAAGGCAGGGCCAATTCTCTCACACTGAGAACCCCAAGGAAATCAGATACAACAGACCCTGCCATCAAATTCAGGAACTTTTCACCCCATCTTCCAAATCAGCAAGAAATGAAAAGATAGAAGGCCACACACTAAAACCATATTTTTTCTAAGCCTAGAATAGCAGCAGCAAAGGGAAATAATTATTCCTGTTCTTGATCTTCCTTTTGCCTTAACATAAAAGGGGTTGGGAAAATTGAAACATAAAGGAGGCTAAAGATTCCTTTATCTGAAGAAACTTCAACTAAGCAACTGATGAGAGCCACGGATTTCAGAACACAAACACACATAGAAGGTAATTCTTTACTAATATCTGAAAAAAGAACTAGAATGTATGTATAGTCCTTATAATTTTATGATGTTTTTTAGACATAAAGATGTTTCATTAGTCCTCTCCTTATCTACACGTCCATTACAATATAAAAACTAAGAAAAATCTAATGCTTCTATTTCACAGAAGCAATGCTTAAATAAGTAAGAGCTAAAGAAAAATAAAAAAACAAGGAGACTTTTGAAGCTGTTCTGAGCTTCCAAAACATCTGGAGCACAGGAGACGCATTACCATATTAGGGAGAGTCAATGGATTTGGCTTTGTTGTAGGAGGGATGCACAAAAGGTAATTCTGTATTATAGAGCCAATGCCCGTCTGTCACCCTGTCACTGTGAGACAAGGTATCACATTACATATTAAACAGTCAAGCATCTAAAGAGAGCTTTCGTTTCAGCAGCTGTGTGTGCTTGAGTGTGTGTGTTGGGGGATGGGGTTGGCTGCAGTCCTCTGAGAGAAAAATTATAAAAGCAGCCCCCTTGGTTGAGGGAGAACTCTCTCTGAGATCGTCAGAATAGACAGCTTGTTGCCATTACTAATGAAAACACCTATTTTTACTCAAATTTTGAGAGAAAAATTGGGTTGCTGGCTTTTTGCCTTTGTATGCTAGGGAAAATCCGCTCAGGCCAGCTTCAAAGGTTCAACAGGAATATGGAGTTCAGCTAAGCTCTTCCATCTGTCCTAGGGTTCCAGGAAGAGGGTGAGCAGTGCAGAGATGTCAGCGAAGCCAAGCCCAGGCTGGTCCACTGACATCCTCTCCTTATCGAAATGCTGAAAGGGATGGGAACAAATGGCAGTCGTGAGGCATGATGTCACCGTCACACTCATGGTCAGCGAAGCGCAAATGAAAGAGGTTTAATACCTCGGCTTAGGGAAAATAATTATCCCTTTCCCTCAGGAGAATGGCCCCCCCCCCGAGCAGACTTGGGCTCCCCTTTGTCTACTCTCAAATCAACTATGGAGATTTCCTATTCCAACCAAGAAAATGCAGTCCAAAAAGTGCCAGGGGTCAAAGAGTCCTAATACACAAGGAAAACAGGTTTTTGTTGTTGTTGTTGTTGTTGTTGTTAGTTTAATGGCCAAAAGGATGGTAGGTAGATGGATGGAGAGACTGATTCAATGGATCTCGTAGGAGCCCTTCAGAGCCACCAGACAAACCTTTATCGCCCCCACCCCCCTCAAAAAAAATCTTGGGAATTCTAAACCTCCTTCGCATGCTCAATTTTTTGAGAATTCGTGTTAGGTAAAAACCTGACACAGTGATAATTAGTAACGTGGAAAAGTTAAGCCACTGGGTAAGCAAAAAAAGCATCTGATCACCTCCCTTTTTTTCTATTTCAGAATCAAGCAAATGGCTAAATTTGAGTCAAGCAGGATAAGAGCCCCAGAAGGGAGCCCAAAACAGGGAGAACAGGGTACTCAGAAGGCACTGCCTCATCTTCAGGCACAAAGGAAAGAGCCCACCCAAATAGACGCACATTTACACACAGGAAGGGTGACCAGATTACTGCTATGAGGAAATCAACCCTATTCAAGCTGTATACACCCAAAATGAATGAAGATGATCAAAAGAAAAAAGATCTCTCCTTTGCAAGTCCTTCCCAAGAGTTAAAAGAGGAGAAAAAAACACTGTCATGGAGAGAAGGCTGGAAAACGCCAACCAAAACACCAAGGCTGAACTTAATTTCATATAAAAAGCACTCAGTGGGAAGGAAGGCTCTATGATCTCTAGGTAAGATTTCTGGACCAACCCAGAAGCCACTGAAATTCTGATAATACAGTGAGCAAAACATACTGTGCATTTGGGTACAGCTCTCTTACTTCTTTGGGGAAGGGTTCCTCCTCCCTCTTCCTTTTCACTCAGTTTTCAGCTTTAACATGATTTTTGTAACAAACAGGAAAGGTACAGTAACTTGAACAATAATTATTATTAAAACATAAACTTCCACATTGGATGCAAAAGAACAACTTCTCATTGTAGAACAATCCTAACTCCTCTAGACCCATCCTCATCTTCACACCTTACTAATTTTATACAGGCAAAACCAGTCTAGTGCATGCCACTTGGGCAACCCCATTATAATTGTCCATCAAAAGCAGGAATCCCTGGAGTCCTCTAGGACATGTAACTCTCAAATGGTCCAGTACTAAACACCCCAGAGGTCAAAGACTGCCTTCCATATTCAGAAAAAAAGTGATTAAAGACAATGTTGGGCTGATGGAAAATGAACTACAAAACAATGGCATCGTTGCAGAGCATAATGTGAGACCAACATGTTTAAAGTTTTATGTTCAGATAAACTGACATGCCAAAATCCGATTTTACAAATCATGGAATTAGCACTTCTCAAAGAAAGATTTCCATATATGCAGCATGTTCTGAGATAGTTAGTGATGTTATCAGAGAGCTAATGCTAGCCTACCTTTAAGTAATGACTGTATGTGTGTGTGTGTATTTATAATCTTTAAAGCTTCACACCATCCTTACATTTTCCCCACACAAATGTAAGTTAGTCAAAGAAATAGGCTCTCAAATATTAGCAAATCTCTATCTACCAAGTTGAGCAAAGCTGGCTTTAATGCAAATCAACAAATCCCATCAGATTAATAGTTTTGTGTACTAGTCTATAATGATAAACAGGCACAACGCAAAATACTTTGTGTCCTGAATGACATCATAATTCTTGAATAAGTTAAACATCACACCCTTACTCCCAAACCTCTCTGGCTGCCTTGATTCCATAAGACAATACAAGTGGATCCCATAAAAGTTCTACATTATTTTGTCCGTAGCATGACTGGGAAGAGCAGGTTTCCCAGTACCTTCATTACCTCACTCACACAGGCCAATCAACTGTACGCCCACTTTTCAGATGAATATGAAAAAGGATTAAGTGAACTATTTAAAGTAAAAAAAATTTTTTTGATCGATCAATTAAAAAAAAATCTGCTGACAGCAAACAAATTCAGAGAGGCCTACTGCCTCTATTCTTTCCAATGCTGAAATCAAACGGAAGCAGAACAGAAAGCAGAGCTCCAAGTATGTGGCCACAAAATCTGTAAAAAATAATGAGGCACCTGAAATAAATGGCTCCAAAAATTCATTCATGTTTTTATGTATTAGCACAAATATAGATGAAGACAGAAGAATTGAGAGCCCTGGAAGTTTAAAGCTTTAAGGTCTAACTTAGAATCACATAGTATCTATTTACATGCCTCAGTTTCCTCTATCTTTCAAGAAGAGAAAACATGAGATAGTCTGAAGGGAAATAAAACCATCATGTTGTTTATAAAGAAAACCAAAGCTATGAAGCAATCATCTATTTTTAAATGCTGGAAATGATCACATTCGTTGGTAATAAAATAAAGGGACTAGCCATAGCTGGGTGTCATTCAGACCCCAGAAAGAAATGTCTAAATTCATGTAAGCCCGGCTAAAACTGCAGATTTGGCCAAAATGGTCAACAGAGCTAAATGCTTTAAGAGCGACATTAATTCTCTCTTGTAAATTTCCACAGTGCCTTTGCAGGAGCCACCACTATCCCTAGGGAGGATATCAAAGCTAAAAAAATATTAATATTAAGCAATCCCAACACTTTTTACATACTCATGTACATAGCACCTTGCCATCCATAATAGATTAATCAGGACCCCAGTAGGGAAACCCACAAAAGGCCTATTTCTCCAACAAAGGCCATACCAGCCTGAAACAAATATAGAGCTATTTGGTTTTAATTTTATTTATAGGAACAGACCTTCTATCCCAGGTTCCTCAAGATAAGCCACCAAAAACTGCACCTGACAGACTCGTGGAGCAGCCATCCTCAGAGCCGGAGCATTGCAGAGAGACGAGAGGAAGGAGGACAGAGGGAGGAGGGAGGGAGAGAAGGAAGGAAGGAAGAGCGCGGGGAGGCAGGCTCCAGAGCACTTGTCAACAATCCTCCCAGTACGTAATATGCAGGCAGCAGTGCAGATTCCGGCAGTGCAGATTCCGCGCAGCAATAGGACAGCCCAGGGGCACGGGGGAGGGGAGAGGGGATGCTGGCACCAGAGAGAGTAGGTTATTTATGTGAGTGGGAGGGAATCTAATACCCAAGAGGAGGGGTCTGGGGCATTTTCCTCTCCCCATAAATTAAAATTTTTTTTTAAAAAAAAGGAAAAAAATGACTAGCTTCTCATCCTGCAATTTCCCCAACCTGCAATGCAGACAAATCCTTATTTTAGGATTTCTGACATGGTAGTGGGGTGGGGGCACCTTTGATGGGGGCAATCCACACTTCTGTAAGCCCAATCTGTCAGACCACTGCCCCCACTCATGCACACGCTCCACTCCCACGGATGGTGGAGTCCATGGCACATTTTCACTGGCATCCCGTTTTAATATCATAATCTGTGTCATTCAGCACTTGCCTTTTATTTATTTTTATTTGTTTTTTTGGCTGGGAAACCTGGGCAGCTCTCCAGACAGACTGCAGAAATCTCTTTCCACATGCTCCTCCTTCAGTCCACCCTCTCCCTCCCTCCAATTCCAGCCACCAGGGTTACTTATGAGAGGACCACATTGGCCACAGCTGCCCTCCCCACCCCAACACATGGACAGCCCTCCTCCAGGCACATAAATTCATCTAATCTAATAAAATAGAAGCTGTTTTTCCTCATTGTTTCTTGAGAATCTTTCACAAAACAGGCTTTGTAGCCTGGCAGCTGTGAGGAGGGTGAAAAAGGCAAGACTCCAACAAGGCTGGCCAACTCCCTGGCCTCAGATAACGGGAGTTTGCATTTCCTTTTATATCTCATAAGCTTTTGGGTTTTTAAAGTCAATTCTTTTGAAGCTTTTGAACTTCAGTTAGAAATTATAATATCCCAAACACATGCTCTGAACACCATCCCACGCTTTCCTCTTTACGCTTTTCCAAAGGGAAAAAAAGATGGTGCATCACCCTCAAAGAACCCACACACTTTAAAAATTCTCAGATTCATCCAAGGGAAGTAGAGGAAGAATACTGCTTACTATTATTTTTAGTATGCTACTGTTGTTATTTAACCAAGGAATAAGCCCCTTCTGGGCTTTATACAGGTTAAGTTATTTAGACCTTCCAAAACCACTGAAGATAGATGTTAGCTTTCCTCAGATCATTCAGCCAACAAATCAGCAGGGCCTATCCACCTGCATCATTTCTAAACAAAAAATACCAGGAGGTAGGTGATGGTCTTCTCTAATCTCTACTTGGTATCCACCATTTTAAAAATCAGAATTGCCCTAGCCGGTTTGGTTCAGTGGATGGATAGAGTGTCAGCCTGTGGACTGAAGGGTCCTGGGTTCAATTCCAGTCCAGGGCACAAATCTCGGTAGCTAGCTCCATCCTACCCCAGGGGGGGCCTGGTCCGGGCAATCAATGTGTTTTTCTCACATTGATATTTCTCTCTCTCTTCCACTATCTCTAAAAATCAATGGAAAAATATCCTTGGATGAGGAAATAGATGATACACAGATAGATAGATAGATAGATAGATAGATAGATAGATAGGTAGATAAGTAGATAGATAGATACCTAGATATATAGATAAACAGACAAACAAACAAATAAATAAGACAACCAGAATTATCGATAGGGCCTTAGGGGACAATCTAATGAATCCCCCATTTGAAAGGTGAGTAAAGTGAGACACGTGCCGATATGGTTCTTATACAAGATCGAAGAGCCAGTTCCTTTGACAGTCTTCAAAGAAGTCCATCCATGAATCCTGTGGTTTGGGGGTACAAGGACAAGGAACACACTGGAATAACCTCACTATACAATTCTCTATGGAGCATACACACAGTTGGAAAATCCCTCTGCAATCTTTCCGTGCCCAGTATGAGTCCATGAAGCAGGCCCTCATTGACTTCTCTCTGAAGCAGTATATTCCTATCATGTTGAACAACTGCTTGGCATGTGTCCCACTGCAGTATAAGTCACACACAGTTAATTAAAGGACATTTAAGGGATGACTATTTGGCTTTTTTCCTCTTATTTCTGTTGGGACCTGTCTTTTGGCGCCTTCACTAATCAAAAGCACCCAAAAGAGAGAACTGAAAGGGAAATATGAGACAGATATTTGAATGTATGATAATTCTGGGGAAAGGTTAGTAAGAAAGTAGAAACCACAAGACAGAAACAACCAGCCAGAAATGAGGGTGATGTATGGGTCCTTTTCCCCAATCATCTGACAGGAGTGTGTACAAACTATCAGCAGTACTCTCGACTTTACCACTGCTTCCTCTTCCCATTAACTAACATGGTAACAAGGTATTTAAAATGAAAAAGGCAAGACCTAACAGGATGTTGGCCCAAGCTGTTTTTACTCCCAAAACTATTATTAGCATCTGATTGCTCTCAGTATTTCTAAAATAGATGCTTAGGTAGCTCAGTGTGTCCAACTCTGGCCTATGATCTGCTGCTGGGTCAAGAAGGGGAGTTGGAAAACTCTTGCCAATGAAGGTTTGTAAGTTTTGGACTGTTTAGATAAAATACTGGTTTATCAAAGAGGAACATATCAACAGTTCCAGACAGACTAACAACATCCAAGAGGACATACACAATAAAACTGAGAACTAAATTCAGTTTAAGACTAGCAACACAACCCTCACTATTTAAAGCCTAAAAAGAGGAGAGGATATAAAGGGTGAGACTGGCAAGCACTATCTCTTTATTCCAAGTTAATATGATTGACAATACCAGTAGCTAAGCTTCAATGATCAAAGATCAGAACAAGTCTCAATTCTTAAATGAAGACTGCTCCAATATTATCAACTTCAAGCCAGTCGTCCCCGTTTTGTTTACTTTTTAATTAAAAAAGAGAGAGAGAATATCCGCCAGTCCACAGTCAAACCCAATCACTAAAACATTAGCTTTGTGCTTCCCCCTTCCCATTTAATTATTTTTAAAGTACAGCACAAATATGTAGGCCTAAATAGTATTTTATTTCACTATGATTGATTATGAACTTCACAAAAAGAATATCATACCGTGTTTAGTCCCAGGGAACTTGAGACTAAAGGTTACTAAGATCCATCCATGATTTTGCTTACACTTAACCCATCCATTTTCACTATTGTTTATCATACTCCACTGAATGAATATTCCACAATTTATTTTGATTCTCTTGTTCTAAAGTATTGCCAGTCTGTTGCTATCACCAACCATGTTGCAAACTTTCTTCTGTTTATCACATGGAAAGCAGGTACTAGTGTTTCTCTGGGATGCATACCTAGGAGTGGAATTATTGAAAATTCTTAAATATGCAAATACTCAAATCTACAAGTTAAAGTCGAATCAATTTCCAAAGCAGGTGTCACTTTTTGCTTGTGCACCAGCAATGTATCACTGTAATACCTAAATGTTTAAATATAAAGACCTCCTATTACTCAAGACTCCAGAGAACAAGGCACTACAATTAATTGCTACTTCAGAAGAGAACAGAATTTTAGAAAGAATCTCCTTATCCTAAGAAATGAAGTGATGACAGCCAGGTACATGGCAGCCATGCCATTTAATTATCACCTAAAAACCAGGACATTTAAGGACATATTTTGCTGGTAAGAGCTTCAGAATTAAGGACCTACCTATGGTGCATAGCCATTTTATTATCTCTGAGCAGGCTCACTCCAACAGCCTACTGAATGCACTTCATATTTTAAAAATATATGACTGGAGCAAACCCCAATCTAGTACTTAAAATGATAGTGCAATTCATTTGTATACCTTAATCAAATTTGGATATCTAATAGTACTCTGTGTTGATTAATTAAAGAACCTACTCCTTCAGAAGTATTAAGATCATGTTAAATTCGTGTATCAAATCAAGAAAGCCAGTGTATATTGAGAGCTAGGGCCCATCATATACAGGAGAGACAGGCCTTACAGAGTTGAAACAAGGCATAGAACATTACTTATCATTCATGATCTCCCTCCAAAAGTTCCAATTTCCTGCTACCCATACAAGTTACTGATTTACAAAAGTAGCACCTTAGCATCTGAGTTCTCTGCAACTTAAAGTAAGTTCCCCCAAAAATGCTTAGCATAAAGGAGGGGTAGGGGTACAGTGGATTGCCCTGTGTGAGAGAAGTGCTTAAAGTTTTGGAGTCTGAGAAATTTCCGAATAGGAGAATTTTAATGATCACACTGCATTAGTCATGTTTTCACAAAGATATTTGTTATTTGAGCAAATTACATAGTATTGATCATATGACCTAGGCCTGCTAATATTTGACTTTCAAAAATATTAATGAAATGGGGTACTTTACAGCAGCTGCCATAATATAAACAAACATTACTTGTTAGAATATTTAAATGAGAGTTAATACACTGGCAATATACCAAGCAGAATTAGGTGCACATGGAGTCTGATCTGGACTCTTTCCAAAAAGATTTGGTTAATTTCTGAAGCACCAACAGTGCTCAACTAACTGTATAATTCATGTGGCTAGCTCTATAGCCAACTTGACTTCAAGGCCACACTGTACAATTATAAAATAATACCAATAATTACAAGAACAGAGTACGGAGATCTAGGCTGGGTAACTATATATTAACTGGTGAAACAAACTTGGTTTAATCACTAATATCAATGAAATGGCACTACACATAAACCAGGAAACTCAAAACACTATCATCAGAAAAGACAATGTTCCATCAGACTTTTTTAATTAGAAAAAAAAGCTGGTTTATTGGTAAGCATCTAGCACTAAGAACCTAGATGGTTCACAGCACACACAGCACAGTACAGACAATGTGGCAATGTGGCATAGTTCTAATTCTAGTTTTACTCAACTGTATACTTTAAAGAAAAACACCAAAAGTGCTCTGTGCTTCAGTTTCCTCATCTGTCATAATGAATATAAGGACAACATGGTTTAATTAAGACCAATTATATATGTAAAAGGATTCATGGTACATAGCAAGTCCTATCTATATAGTGTGTCATAATAAACTTTGGTGTTGATTAATTAATCAGAACTTTTGTTCAATATATACTGTAAATTATCCTACATAATAAAGTAATATGCAAATTGCCTGTCATGCCCTCGCAAAGATGGATATCCCTATGTGGTCACAAGATGGCCATCCGTATGAGGTCATAAGATGGCCACCACAAGATGATAAGCAGGGACAGCAGTTGTGGGCAACCAGGCCAGCAGGGGAGGGCAGTTGGGGGCAACCCAGCAGGCAGGGGAAGGCAGTTGGGAGCAATTGGGCTGGCAGAAGAGGGCAGTTGGGGATGACTAAGCCAGCAGGGGAGCAGTTAGGCATCGATCAGGCTGGCAGGGGAGTGGTTAGGGGATAATCAGGCTGGCAGGCAGAAGCGGTTAGGGGCAATCAGGCAGGCGAGCGGCTGGGAGCCAACAGTCCCAGATTGCAAAAGGGATGTCCAACTGCCAGTTTAGGCCTGATCTCTATGGTCAGACATCCCCGATGGGTCCCAGACTGAAGAGGGTGCAGGCTGGGCTGAGGGACACCCCCACACACATGCACAAATTTCGCGCACCGGGCCTCTGGTTTTGTTATAAAGACAAACAATATAAAATATATTTTAGCTGTTAATATATTTTTTAAAAATTCAGCTAATAAATTTGAAAAGATAAACAGATGATGTCAATTAAAAGACTAACAACATTGAGGTTATTCTGAAAACGTAAGCTACAATAGCATAAAGTAAAATTCAATTAGAATCTCAAGATGGTCATTTTAACTACTGAAGAAAAATAAATAATGGAAAACTGTTTGCAAAGGACTGAAATGGAACGCTGACTCAGGTCACTGTTGCAGAGTGGCTGATCACCTTTTCAAACCTCTGATTTTTATAATACCTACACTCCCATAAACTGCTAACATGGGAATAAATTGATAAACTATTTCTAGACAACCATACTTGGCAATGTGTGCCAACAATTTTTTGAAGTTTCGCTTCTAAAAAAGTAATACTAAGAAATTAATCAGAAAAACACAGGTTTATGAGCAAGAATTTCAAACCAGTTTCATTTTTTTGTTGCTTCTTTTACTGCTTTAAATCTTATCCGTGTCTATTTAAAAAAAAAAAGTCATTCTGCATTAGCTTCCTGAGCCATGCAAAGCACTGACTAGCACTGCTTTGGTTTTCAAACCTGATGACATTCCATGATAGACATTCCATAAGACAGCTAGCTTGGGGTATGCTTGTATGGCAAATGACGCCATACTTGAACTATCAAATCTCAGTGCCTCTGCACATTTTTCCCTCTTTTAGAATATTCTCTCTTCTCCATCTGCCTAGAAAGCTCCTGCTTCTCATTCTGTCAGCCTTCAGTGACACCAACCACTCTACAGGTGCTACTTTAATGCAATACCCACAGTGACAAGGAAATATTGATACATCATGTTCCATAACCAAGAAGATTTAATACTGCCCATCAAAAATTTAATACCTAAAGAAAATAGCTGAGCCCTACTAAAGGCTGTCGAAAGAATAAGTTGCTGCTTAAAGGCCATTTCAGGCTTTCATAAGCCTGAAGTGTCCTACTTTGAGGTCCCATTCTATAACTTACCAAGCATTCAAAGGTACACCCCCGCCCCCTTTCTCTTCCTGAGGAGAAAAATAAATCCAAGAATTATCTCTTTGTGTTTAAAAGTATTTTGCTAAGAACAACCTCTATAATTTATAATAAACTTACTTCTTGGATTACGCTGATCAAAACGAAAAATTCTTGGGAAAATAGACTTCAAATTTCCAGGTGAAATAAAATTAGAATGTTCATAAACCTAACAGTAACCTTCACATTTCTAGGCATTTAACCCCTTCAATTTCAAAGTGTTCTTTGTTTTGGAGCCAATGATTTGTCTGTAAAGCTGTTCTGTATCTTCCTGAAAGTATTTAACCTTTTATATCCTACTTAGTTAAATATATTTTGCAACTAACATGTTCAAATGAAAGCCAAAATAACTATAATCCTTCTACTTTTTTTATAAAGTCCAGTTAGATCAGTCACTTAATTCTGTGTGCATTTTTCATGGTATTTTTCTTAAAAGTCTCATTTATCATATAGAGACTACTGCTAAATATAAAACATAACTTATTAAAATTATTACACAGAATATTTTTTCAAATCACATTTTCCAAAACTTATTAACATGAGGAAAAGCACAATGTTTTATTTTATATATATTTTTTAATTTTAGAGAGGAAGGGAAAGGGAGAAAAGGATAGAAATATCAATGATGAGAGAGGCTCATTGATTAGCTGCTTCCAATACGCCCCACACTGATTGAGCCCACAACCCAGGCATGTGCCCTAACCGAAAATCAAACCATGACCTCCTGGTTCATAGGTCAATTCTCAACCACTGAGGCATGCCAGCCTGGCAAAAAATGTTTTAAATGGCAGAAATTCCAGTACATAAAATAATAAAATTGGGTTTAAAAAATATGAGTATAGGAAGCAGACCAGAGGAGATAAAACAGATTAGTAATAAAAATAAAAATAGCCAAAACCAGTTTGGCTCAATGGATAGAGCGTCGGCCTGCCGACTGAAGGGTCCCAGGTTCGATTCCGGTCAAGGACTTGTATCCTGGTTGTGGGCACATCCCCAGCAGGGTGTGTGCAGGAGGCGGCTAATTGATGTCTCTCTCTCATCGATGTTTCTAACTCTCTATCTCTCTCCTTTCCTCTCTGTAAAAAAATCAATAAAATATATTTTAAAATAAATAAATAAATAAAAATAAGAAATTATATTCTCTGCAGGGGCAGTCTTCATAATTTTCTAAAATCTCTAAATTATTCATTATTACATAAAGTGTTTTCAATTAAAAAAACACACACACACACCTTGCCCTAACTGGTTTTGCTCAGTGGATAGCGCGTGGGCCTGGTGACTGAAGAGTCCCAGGTTCGATTCCGGTCAAGGTCGTGTACCTTGGTTGTGGGTGCAACCCCAGTAGGAGGTATGCAGGAGGCAGCTGATCTATGTTTCTCTATCACTGATGTTTCTAACTTTCTATCCCTCTCCCTTCCTCTCTGTAAAAAATCAATAAAATATATATTTTTAAATACAACAACACAAAAAAACACCTTGCTAACAAAAATACCTGCATATAAGTGAGAAGAGCACATAAAAATAATTTTGAAGCCAGCAATACCTTTCATTTTTGTTGTTGTTAACTCTCAACCGAGGATATTTTTCCATTTATTTTTAGGGAGATTAGAAAAAGAGAGGAAAAGACAGAGAGAAACATAAATATGAGAGGAACACATCGATTGGTTGCCTCCTGCACAAGTTGCAACCTGGGTCGGAGCCAGGGTCAGGGCCAGGGAGAAGCCTGCAACCTCGATATGTGCCCTGGACCAGAATTGAGCCCGACCCTTTGGTCTGCAAGCCATCGCTCTATCCACTGATCCAAATGGGTTAGGGCAATACATTGCTATATTGAATTAAAGAATAATCTGACTATCATGGCACTAATATCATGGGCAAAAGTATTCTGAAATTGTCCCCAACAAATGAAAGGCATTTGAATAAGAGGTTAGTAATTTGTTTCACTTTGTTAGCATTGCCTAAATAACGTATCATGAGGGTAGTTGAAAGAGGATGTTTCTAGAAAGACTATAAGTACACTGGCTAACTAGAAAGAACTGCCAAAAACAACAACAAAAGATAGCGGATAAAAGAGAGAATTTCACTACTATGCTCATCCTGACTCAAGAATTGCATGAGAATTCGGTCGCCAGTGGTGACATGTGGCTTTTTTAATTAACTAAAAGTAATTGGACCAGCTGGACATCAAGGCTAGTAGTATCCATAAAAGATAATGCAGATGTAGAACATTTCCATCCTGTAGAAAGGTCCATTGGATAGCTCCAACCAGGGGCAGCTCCTGCATTGACCATCTGTCCCCTGGTGGTCAGTGCGCATCCCAGTGACCAGTCATTCTGCTGGTCTTTCCACTGTTCGGTTGATTTGCATATTAGGGTTTTATTATATAGAATGTTAGTGTTCTTTACAATATACATGGATTGTGTTTTTTAATGCATCTGATATTGCTTTAAATGGCTAGAATCCAGGAATTTGGGTTTAATGATTCAACAGTTTGTCATGTGAATGGTTACATAACATAACCTCTATCAGTTCTAAAAGCTGCTGAAAATATATAAGCACTTTCCTTGACCCAAACCCAAGGTTTAACCACTATTCTGATGCACTCCATAATCACTTTGTCTTTCGGCCTGCCTCAGGCTTCCCCCTCCAACTCTGCTCCCAGGCTGCGCAAAGACTACAGAATCAAGTGCTCTGCACACTGGTCCAGGTGCTCCACCTATACAAACCTCACTCCTACTTTTACCATAAGGCAAGTTTTCCCAACACCATTAAGGGCTGGTCTGCCAGAGAAAACTAAGTAGGAATCACTTCCTTCAAGCTCAGTTGGAGTTTCTGCTCCCAAGGCCCAGGGTGATGCCTAATTACAGGATGCAGGTGTCCAGACCCAGGGAACAGGGGAAACCAGTCCTATAAGTGTGCTGTTTTATGACAAAGCTTCAGCTTTTATGGGAAACAGTTAAGTAATGTATATCTACAACCTCAAATAACAATTACTCTTGCAATCTTATTTTCTGGCAGGTACTAAGGACTTTAAATAAGCCTAAATATCACCTCTGAGAAAGAAATTATCACTCCTTTGTCAGAGCTGGGAAACAATGAACAGAAGCCAAACAGAATGGCTGAATTGGGTTTGTTATTCTTTTCACCCTGGTGGGAAGGTGGGGCCATCCCTTCAGAGTGACACATATTCCTCCCTGCCAATTCCCACAGCAGGGTGGAGGGCTCTGGCCTGCTGGCCCAGACCTGGCAGGAGAGAACACCCATCAATTCTCTCCAGTAAGCCTCTGGATCACCTGCATTCATAGTTCCAGGGCCCTCAGCTCTGACCACTGCACTAAACCTGCCTTTAGCTGTAGTCAACCCTGGAAGGTGTAGTCAGGGTTCACATAGATGCCTTGAGGATTTACAATGCGGAGATATTCAGAACTTTCTCTCAACCCCCCCCCAAAAAAAAACAAACAAACACAGCCAATTCCACAGAGAGAAAGCACTTGAGCTTGATCATTTTTCCCAGAGGGGCTAAGTAACTGGAGGAGAATGTGCATGGAGGAGGCCAGCCATGGTGGCCAGTATCCTACCATCCACTACCAAGATCAGCCACTTGATGGCAATCTTCACCTATTAACTTGGAATTCTCCCATCAAGAGACCCCAGAGGGCAGGAACACCAAGAGTGGGCTGCACAGTGTGCACAGTGCTGGAAGAGGTATCTTTGCTTGACCTGCATGTGTGGAGGCAAGGGTGTGAAAAGATAAAGAAAGAAAAAATATGCCAATGTTCCCCCTGGGGTTATACTCTATGTCTGCAGACCTCAATGGGGGACTAGGTAGAAGGGATTAAAAAGGCTCTGCAGTCAGACACCTCAGGAAGATGGAACTGTCTCAGGCCCAATGGCACATTCACATCCGGCTTTCCATCAACAGATTGAGGTGTAAGGTAGACAATGGAAGCAAATAGGATAATAAACGAATGGCAAGCTCCTGCTTCTTAAACCCTGAAACACCCCCCCCCCAAAAAAAAGAGCCAAAAATGAGAGAAGGCAACTTTCCTTAGTAGAAAGTGCAACACCTGTTGAATAGCGCAGCCCAGTACTTTCCTTCTTATGTAAAAGAGGACATTAAAAAAAAAAAAAAAAGGCTACATGCACCTTCTGGAGTAAAGGCTCTCCAGGAACAAGAATACACTGTAAACTGCACTCATGACACACTTCTATTTTTGGTGGCAGGAAGATTAACATCAAAATGTGAAGGGGACTGGAGTAGGAGGAGCAAACAGTTTTATTCTCAGAAACAGTTATCTTAGCCTTAGTCATTATGTGTTCTCCCACACAGTTCAGTCTGGCCCTGTGCAAGGGCTTCATAAT
Source organism: Lasiurus cinereus (assembly GCA_011751065.1). Lineage (NCBI taxonomy): Eukaryota > Metazoa > Chordata > Mammalia > Chiroptera > Vespertilionidae > Lasiurus > Lasiurus cinereus. Next base: position 10,006,410 of record JAAGEH010000392.1, read on the forward strand.
TCTTGGCTTCTCAATTTATATGAAGAGTTCAGGCAGAGTGGAGAGTTTGCCAATATTTTCCTCTGAGGGAGTCAGAAAGTGCCAGCTGAGAGCCTTCCAGCTTACCCTTTAACACTTTCCAACTGAGTACACTGGAAAGACCCTTTTTAAACAACACTAGTAGTCGGAAGTTGGATAAATGGCTTGGTGAGGACAGGGTAAAGCCACTAGGGTATAGGCTCAGCATCTGCAATGTAGAACCCTCTTGAAAAGTACCAGGTTTCTAGCATACCAAAGCGGTACATATGGAATATTTCCATGGGTTTGTAGTCCTTCGAGAAATAGCTCTAGAAGGTAAGATGTAATTTTCAAAAACAAGGATTACAAACTCTGGGTCCTTCATGAATACCCTCCCCCTCCCCCCCCCATCATATCCAAAGGAAGGAGAGTGTCAGAAAAAAGGGAGAGAGGAGGGGGAGAAAGAGAGGGGGGGAGGGGGAAGTATGTGTGTGTGGGGGGGGAGGGTTTGGAGTTAAATGTTTCCAAAGTAGAGACCTGCAACTGCTGCTTTCCTGCATGAGAAGGCAACATAGCCCATTCATAGCCATGAAAAATTGGAAGGAAACTGACATTTCAGGCAGTACCAGAAGCTGGTGTGAAAGTCTCAAGCCGAGTTTTCTCTGCCTGTCATCAAGACCAGGTGCCAAGCATAATGAGGGTGCTCACAAACCTGCAAGGGGAAATGTACACCTGGTTCAGGAATAACCCAGAAGAGAGAGATTGGGCAGGTCACACAGGAAGTGGCCCAGTGTGCAGAAAGAGCTGAATCATTAAATCCAAAGTATGAATGAGCCAAGAACACTAATAATAGGTCAGGGAATTGTGCAGAGAAAGGAGGAACAGGGTCTTGAGACATCAGGCATGAGGAGCCCTGAAACTGCAGGAATGACAGAGCCCTTGGCAGAACACAGGGAAGGCCTGGCTAACAAGAATCATGTTTCAGTTCCCACTGGGCTGACACTACCCTCCTTGATTGGCAAGTCTAAGGTTATAAAACAGCTTCTATTATTCCCTCATTGTCCCCAAACCTCCTCTACTGAGAGACGTGTACTACTTTGTGATCATAAAGAAGTTATGAGGAAGGTGAAATTTAGATTTGGGACTCTGGAAGCAACCTAAAGACTACAAGAGAAAACTAAAATAGAAAGCTCTATGAGATTTGGCTGCAGCGTAACAAACTGTAAATTAAGGAATTTATGGACTGGATGGGTAAATTCCCTAAAACATCTCTAGTTATCACTCTTCTGGCTTTAAAGATATACTATACAGACCTGTAAATATTTCATGTGGCTCAAGTCATACAGGTTATTTCCAAAAGCTAATTAAAATGCACTCTAAATTTGGGGCAATTCACAAGTGAATTTGAAGAAATTCACAAGCAAAGCAAAACTTCACTAATCCATGGTAGCAAATCTGATAGTAATTAAAGCTCCATAAATACATACATCACAGAATTCAAATCATGAAATGGATCAGATTAAGAAAACATAGGAGACTCTCCTCCCAGAAGGTAGATGGCATTACCATTTATAAATACGAACACAGATAAACAAATTCTGTGCCTGGGCAAGTCACGAAAGTCACACCTGGTTGAGTAAAAGCTGTCTGATTACCTCACAGGGTCTTCCCTTTCCATACAGGCTGAGAAGTGAAAATGGTTGGGAGGCACTGCTCTAAATTATATTTACAGCATATCATTCAGACAAATAGAATGAATTAGTATATAATCAATAGAATTCCCTCAACCTCATACAACAGACAAATCCTTCCAGAGATGTTTGCCAGTCCCCTCCCAAATCTTGAGGGCCTTTGATTCACCCTGTTTGCCCTTTTCTCAGGGCTCTTGGCCTTCTGTAGCAGCAACCTTTGCACATGAATTATGTTTCAATTCCCACTGATGTAGGGTATTGAGGTTAACCCAAGTAGTCTCACAAAAACAGGCACTCAATAAATAAATCCAAATTAAATACATCCAGTTGGGAAGAACAATAAGTTCTCTTAGGTCAAATAGCTCTTAAGATTCTTGATGTACTGTAAATGGTTCTAATGTCACATAAGCACAAAAGGAACCATGTTGTATATTAACATAAAAAATAACTATCTAAAATTAACCACCACCTCTACACTCAAAGCCCTATACTCAGATCCCTAATTGAAGCCCTAACACCCAATATGACTATGAAGAACACCCAATATGAAGAACTCAGACAAAGTGACAAAGGTTAAATGAGGTCTTTTGGGTGGGACTTTAACACACTAGGGCTGGTATCCTCTTAAGAAGAGACACCAGTGCACACCCTCGCTCAGCCATGTGAGGACAGCCAGGAAGCAATTCCTTACCACAAAATGAACTGGCTGGTACCATGGATCTTAGACCTCTAGCCTCCAGAATGATTAGAAATAAATTTCTGTCGTTTAAGCTGCCTTTCAATATTATTTTCTTATGACAATACAAGCTGACTAATATATTGACTTTCACGAGAGCCACGAGAAAATGAACAGATGGGAAGAGATCAAACAATGAACTAGTAAGCATATATGCATAACCCATGAAAACAATAAGGTGGGTGAGGGTCTGGGGGAGGGAGGACGAAGTGGGGGGTTAGAGATTAATGGAGGAAAAAGGAGGACCTATATAATACTTAATAAATAAAGATTTAAGAAAATAAAAATTAAAAAAAGAAAATGAACAGAAATTAGTGATCTGACCATGCCTGCTGCTACATGTTTCTGCATCAAAGCCATCAGACAACACATGGACTCCTCACAAGAATCAAACTAACTGAAAACACACTGTCAGCAAAAGGAGACATGGCTTTTGATGCTTCTTCAGCTTTGCCTTTGGGAAAAGACAAGGCCTGAGACTCCAGTTCCAGAATTTCTTTTTTATTTTAATTTTTATTGATTTTTTTTTAGGTGGGGAGAATCATCAATTTGTTGTTCTATTTATGTATGTATTGGTTGTTTCTTGTATGTGCCCTGACCAGGAACCAAATCTTCAACCTTGGCATATCAGGTTGATATTCTAATTCAGTGGTCGGCAAACCGCGGCTTGGGAGCCACATGCAGCTTGCCACTCTGTTGATTAATGTGTTTGCTGACCACTGTCCTAGTTCATAGGTCGAAGTTCAACTATTGAGCCACAGTGTTTCTCTTTTAAATGCGTAGGTCAGTGGTCAGCAAACTCATTAGTCAACAGAGAGGCAAACTGCGGCTCACAAACCACATGTACCTCGCGAGCAGTGGTTTGCAGACCACTGCTCTAATCAACTGAGCACCCCTGCCAGGGAGAGAATTTCTTAAAATTATACATCACGGGTGTGATTTTTTTTTTTTTAAATCACTGACTGGCTTCCTCTTGCACTCCCTCCTACTCCCCAACCTGGGCATGTACCCTAACTAGAAATCGAACCATAACCTCCTGCTTCATGGGTCAAGACTCAACTACTGAGCCACAAATACCAGGCAAGGCTGCAATTTCTTAAAACTCATAAACAAGAACAGTGCTGCAGGAGAGGAAAAAAATGCCACAAGAGAAAAGTGAAAATGAAGAGGATACTAAGTGCAACTGTTCAAAAGCCCATCTATGGTCTGGTCTTGCCCAACAGCTCAGAACCAAAACCATGATGCCAATTTAAGACATTAACTTTCTCCACACATGACACCATGAGATAAGCCATGCCATTCATGGGAATATGCAACTGGGGGTTCTAATTCAAGCACTGGCCTCCAAGAGCTAATTACAGGACACATACGAGCCCAGGACTTTGAAGTACTTTCAAGTCTCAGAGACACTCTCAGGCATCTAGTACATTCTGGGAAAACGCCGTAAGCCCAGGTCTAACCATAGCTTCTAAAAACTGATAGTCATGTTAACACATCCCAAAATGAACATAGACTCTAAAGAAGTCAAATGAACTGGAAGGGACTGGAGGGAATCTTTCTGGGATGAGGGAAAAGTCTTCTAACTATGCTGGAGCATTGGTCAGAAGGGCATTTGTGCATTTGTAAACTCACTGGACTGTATACACTTACAGTTATAAAGTTTTCTTCAGTTTAAAAAAAAAAGCAAGATCTGGAGTCAGGAGTTCCGGGTTCAAATCCTGATTTGACCACTTCTTAGCTCTGTAGTCTGGTACAAGTTGCTTAACATCTGTGACCCATGTAACCCACAAAATCATGATAGCAATGGTATAATTATCATTATGCTATAAAAATTAAGTGATAACTTAACCCTGGTTCTCAGTTTCCTGCAATATTCGCTACAAGCACCTCTGAGAGAAAGCAGCCCTCGAGTTTCATCGGCTGCAAGACAGTCCAGTTTCTCCTCAAATGAGTCTGGGTCCCCAGAATCTTGCCAGGAGCTTTTGTCTCCCTCCTGATTTAGAAAGCCAGTCGCATGCACAGTTGCCAGCCCTACTAGCTCTGCCTTCCACAGCTCCTCTAACAAACAAGGTGAAGTAATTTAAGGAAGTAGGGCTGGGAAGAAACGTGAGCCTTGGCTTCCTGACATGATACTATGGACCCCACTGCTTCCTCTTCAGTGAAATAGGAATGATGGTTTGAATGTTTCTTGCATTAACATTATTCCTGAAGAAGGGGGGGAAATGGCAGCTGAAGAGACAGACAAGTCCCTAGCCTTATCCCAGAGCAGATAGAAAGAACAGGTGGAGGGTCACGCAGGGATATTTGTTGGTGAGTTAAGGGACAGCTATATTCTAGGAGACAGTGGGGCTGCTGGACAGGGCTCCCCTGACTAGGCAGCCCCCACCACTGCTGAGTTCCCTCTAGGCGACACCGGCTCAGAGGCGGAGACCGCCCCATCTTGAAGGGGAAAGTGGATGTTATCGGAAAACTGTGGCACCCACCGAACAGCAAAGAACTCCAGAACACCGGTCCCCAATAGGCGCAAACACGCGGATTCAGAGGAGCTCTGCACTCCATCACAGAAAGGTGAGATTTTCCCCTAGGATAAAGTGAGGTCTCTAGTCCCAGCAGGAGACAGAAACATGTGCACTGCAGAGCTGGAGGACCACGGGAAGTCTATGCCCAGAAAAATTTGTAGCTGTTGGAGGTGGCGTGATTTGTGAATGTGGAAGGGGGTCCTCAGAGCTGCTAACAGAAAGGAACTCTAAAAAACAACCCATTTTGATCTGATGCAAAAGGACAGCCTAGAAATTTATAAGTGAGCTGGCTACTTAGACCCAGGGGAAAAAGAAGACTTCACAGACTTGCGCGCAGTCCCGGAGTTCACAGACTTAGGCTGGCCCTTTGGTTTTTTCCTTTTGTTTTTCTTTTTCCTCTTTAAATCCTTGCTTCTGATTGATAAGCTCAATACACAGGATCACCTAACTGGGGACACCTTAAGAGAATGGAGGAGAAAGTTGTTTTTCTGGAACCTAGGGATCAGAGGGAGGAATAACCATCACAGAACCAGCTCTGGGACAGCCCACTCCCACAAACCGGTGTTGAGTGCCACAGGAAAAGCAGGATCTAAGCACTGGCTAGAGAGGACGTACAGACCCAGAGGTCAATCCAGAAACAATGCCAGCCAGGGGTTGAAGCACAAATTTACTCTTGTGTAAACACCAATAAAGGAATACAAGAAATTAAGACACACTGCCTGTTTAAAAATCAGGACTGGCTTACAAAACTGAGGAGCAGTGGAATGCAGGGAACTGCAATACTGTCCTGACTAGGAAATAGGCATGACAAACAGAACAGTAGAGAAAGTGAATGACTTTCACTACTGTACATTTTTATTTTTTATCTTTTTCGTCTTTTATATAAGAAACTATTTTTTTTCTTTTTTCCTCACTTGATCTTACCTTTCTAAGTATTACATTTTTATTTTCAATCAGTATTATTATTACTACTATTTTACCGTTTATAAAAAAAGTGTCATTTTATTTTCTCTTTATTTTACTTTGGGATTAGTGTTCTACATTCTACTTTCATCTTCCCTTTAGCATCATTTTACTCTATCTCAACTTTACCTTTACATCATCACTCTATTCCTAACTTTTCCCCTTTTGTTTTCCTGTTTCTTTTAACCTTTTCCTGCTTTAGATTCTCCTTATTCTTTCTTTTAACCCCCTGTTAAATTTAACCATACTTATATATCTAATTTTCAATCCCCTGCTCCAAGTCCATACACACCTCTTTCCTGTGTCTTCACTATTCAACAATTGCTTTTTCTCTCTGTCCTTTTGTTGTTGTTTGCTTGATGGTTGATTATATCAACTTTTTATGCTTGTTGGTGAGATTGTTTTGCTTATTCTTTTGTTTGTTTCTGTTTGATTTTTGCTTGTTTTCCTTCACCTTTCTTGATATTAGTTGTTGTTTGTAGTTTGTATTCATCTCCAGGTACTTGATGCTGGCATTTGTTGGGATGAGTGGCTGTTCTGTTGGAGATTTTGTCCCATATATATAGTTTGTGTCCCTCTTCCTTTTTTCTCTTTTTTCTCTCACTTTTTTATCCCACTTTCATTTTTATTTTTTTTCTTCTCTTCCTTCATTTTTTTTCTTCTCTTCTTTCTCTCCTAGGCTCTACTTTGCCTTTCTCTGGCGATCTTCTTTATTTGAAATTATTAATACTGTGGATATATTTCTGTTCAGTGCCTACTTTGTGCATTGTACTTGGTTGTGTTGTATTTTGTGCCTTTAAATCAATGCAAAAGAGAGAGAACTACATAAGCAGACATCCGGAGAAGAGAGACCATGTGGAAACCAAGAAACAGCCTGCATATGAAAGAAAAGCAGGCATCACCAGAAAAGGTAGTAAATGAAATGGAGACAAGCAAACTGTAGAGAAAGAATCCAGGTAAATGGTCATGAGGTGGCTGAAAAGAATGCAAGACAAATTCGACAATATGAATAAGAACAAAGAGGAAATTGAGAACCAAGAAAAAATGAGAAAATGACATCGCTGCTGTAAAGAACAATAGAAAGCCTCAAGAGTAGACTAGAAAATGAAGAGGACCACATCAGTGAGCTAGAAGACAAGGTAGGAAAAAATAACCAAGTAGGCAGCTTCCGGGGAAAAAAAATTAAAAAGCAGGAGGAGAGCCTCGCAAGGGAACTTTGGGATAACACTAAACAAAACAACATCCGCATAATAGGGTTCCCAGAAGAAGAAGAAACTGAGTAAGGAATAGAAGACTTGTCTGGAATGGAAACTAAGATGGCAGAACAGGTAAACACCTAACCTGATGCCTTGCACAACAATTTCAAAACTACACCTAAAAGACATAACAGACATCATCCAGAATCATAGGAAAGATGGCTAAGTGGAAATTCTACAGCTAGAAGGAAAGAGAGGGGCTCATGGAGTCTCAGAGGAGCTACAAGAAGCTGAAGTACGAAGACACATGCATGGAGAGGATGGGCGGTCGAGGGCCTGGCTGGCATCCTCTTGTGGGAGGGAGACAGAAACTCCTGACTGCACTGAACCAAAGATCCGACTGCACTGAACCCCAGCTGTGGGCGAGACTCATACTGGGGGGAGTGAGAACTGTTGTGAAAAGGGAGGAGTGCATGGAAACTTAAAAGAGCCACAAAAAGGCAGAAGTCTGGAGGGGCACATACCACTGAGCACGATGAAAACAGACAGCTCACTGTGCCACAGGCTTTCTCTATCAGGAGAAAGACAAAACCTCTGAACTGCGCTGAAATCTACTTCCGACTGCACTGAACCCCAGTTTAGGGCGAGACTCTGGGGAACCAGACTCATACAGGTCGCCGGAGCGCAGAGGAATCGGAAAGGCAGAGGTCTGGAAGCACGCACATGCGCACAGAGAGGGCTGCAGGATTACCAAGAGACAGAGACCAAGGTGCCACGTAGAGCAGGGCTGATTGGAAGCCAAGGCTGTCTCTGCTCAGCCCTGAGATTTCCAATATCAAACCTGAACAGAGAGGCTTTTGCAATTTGCAAGTCTCGTGTCATAAAGCTGACGCCAATACAGTTCTTCTGGCATAGCAAAAATGCGGAGACAAAGGAACAGATCACAAATGAAAGAAATGGAGGAAAACAAACAACTGAAAATACAGTTCAAAACCACAGTTATAAGGTTTTTCAAGAATTTCCTGGAAAGGACGGATAAATTTAGCGAGACCCATGAGAAGATGAAAAAGGACCAATTAGAGATGAAAACGAACCAACTAGAAATTAAACATACACTGAATGAAATAAAAAATATTATACAGAAACCTAACAGCAGACTAGAGGAATGCAAGAATCAAGTCAAAGATTTGAAATAAAAAGAAGCAGAAAACACTCAACTGGAAAAAAGGTAAAAGAATCCAAAAATGTGTAGATAGTGTAAGGAGCCTCTGCGACAGCTTCCAGCATACCAACATCAGAATTATGGGGTGCCAGAAGAAGAGAGAGAATAAGACACTGAAAACCTATTTGAAGAAATGACCAAAAACTTCCCCCACCTGGTGAAAGAAATAGACTTACAAGTCCAGAAAGCGCACAAAACCCCAAACAAAAGAAATCCAGACGGGACCACACCAAGACACATCATCATTAAAATACCAAGAGCAAAAGAGAGAGAGAATATTAAAACCAGCAAGAGAAAAACAGTTAATTAACTACAAGGGAGCACCCAAACCATTGTCAGCTGATTTCTCAACAGAAACTATGCAGGCCAGATGGGAGTGGCAAGAAATATTCAAAGTCATAAATAGCAAGAACCTACAACCAAGATTACTCTGCCCAGCAAAGCTATCATTCAGAATTGAAAGGCAGATAAAGAGCTTCACAGTAAGAAAAAGCTAAAGGAGTTCATCACCACCAACAAAGTATTATATGAAATGCTGAAAGATACTCTTTAAGAAGAGGAAGAAGAAAAATGTAAAGATAAAAATTATGAACAAATACATATCTTTTATCAACAAGTGAATCTAAAGAGGAGGAGGAGGAAGGAGGGGAAGGGAGAAGAGGAGGGGGAGGGGAGGGGGAGGGGGAAGGGGAGAGGAGAGGGAGGAGAGGAGGGGGAGGAGAGGAGGGGGAGGAGGAGGTGGAGGAGGAGGAGGAGGAAAGCAGGAGAACTCTAGTACAAAAAGTTCTGGCTCTACCACACCCTAGTTGTGTAGGCAACTTGCTAATCACACCGGTGTATTGTTTTCTGATCTATAAAATGGTTTGTTCTGAAGATTAAGTAAATAAAATATGGATAAACAGCTAGAACAGTACTGCCAAGTAGTAAGCACTCAGTAGGTTAGTTATTACAACCACTGCCCACACAATGACTCTAAGAAAAGGGTCCAGTGTCCCTTACATCCAGTAAAGACTTTTTAGCTGGACAGAGGGATTACTGCATTATGAAGTTCAAATACAGCTAATAGCTCTCCTCTCTTACTTGTAATTATATGTACTCAATATTTGTATAACATGTTATTTAAATATCCCTAATTTCAACCCCAGTGGGGCTAAGAGTCCTCAAAGAATGGCCTCAGCCTTTGCCAGTCCTTTCCTAAGCTTTTGTCAAATTATTATAGCCAGAAAAAGTAGCATTATCTACAGAAGTAAACAGAAGGCTCATAATAGGTAGAAATTTAAGCACTGCCTTCTTCTCAGCTTGGCTATAACAAATAACCTGTAATGATGGTTCAGTTCCAACAAAGATTCACATTCACTACCTCTAGAAGGATAAAAAATGTCATTCCCTGTCACTTTAAAACCACAAAAGCAAGATTGATGGCAAACATGGATTTTACTATCTTTTGTCAGCTTGTGTTATTATTACTACACTAGACCTGCAGAAATGGGGCAACTGAGCTCAGCCACTAAGACCCAAGTTGCCACTGTTTGAACACTGTCAACAGACTCCAGACCCCCAGCCAGCCTCCCACAAGAGGGAAGCAGTACAAGGGGTTGCTTGTTCTGCATCGTAGCATACCAATGACTTAGCAAAAGTGATGTCAATTCAAATCAGATACAAAATTATGCCAGGCCCATTCTATTGTTAATGCCAAATATTATTTTAAATTTGAATTTTCCCAGGAAATTTTGGTTGGATCAATCACCCAGAAAAATCTTTGTTTAAAATTTAATAGGAGGCCGAAACCAGTTTGGCTCAGTGGATAGAGCGTCGGCCTGCAGACTGAAAGGTCCCAGGTTCGATTCCGGTCAGGGGCATGTACCTTTGTTGCGGGCACATCTCCAGTGTGGTGTGTACAGGAGGCGGCTGATCGATGTCTCTCTCTCTCTCATCGATGTTTCTGACTTTCTATCCCTCTCCCTTCCTCTCTGTAAAAAATCTTTAAAAATATTTTTTAAAAAAATTAATAGGAGGGGGAAAAAATAAAATACCTTGTTTTCAAAACTACTTTTGGAAAGATATGGTATAATTTTTATCTAGCATGTGTCCTAAAGTAAGTACTGGATGCAAAGTTACACAATTTGAACTGCAATTCCATGCCGCTACTGTATAATACACTAGAGGCCCAGTGCACAAAATTCGTGCACGGAGATTGTGGGGAGGGGGTGGTCCCTTGGCCAGCCTACACTGTCTCCAATCTGGGACTCCTTGGGGATGTCTGACTGCCGGTTTAGGGGCATTAATTACAGCCATTAGAAAAATCATAGAGAAAGTCCTTGACATACACGCAGTGTGGTTTTATGAGTTGTTTTAATAATAATAGCCATTCCTTTAAATAATATCCGCTTACATACAATACAGCAGGTACTATGTGAATTCAGAATGTTAATATCACAAAATAATAGAAGGTTGTAGTGAAAATAACCTTGAATTGTCCAGTCCAAACTTTTATAAATATTGGAATTCCCTTTTCAAAGATTTTGAATGCTTTTTGTCCTAAGAAGCTAAACCAACTTTTGAGGCAACCCTTTTTCTGTGAAAGGACTGGGGAACTCCAGCAGCTGGCACAAGGAGCAGCCGAACCCATCTGAGGCTGGGTCTGGCCTAACCATGCGCCCTCTTACCCCCTAGCTGAGCTGAAAGGATTGGGGGACTCTGGCAGGGCTGAGGGACCTGGGCCCCACCATCTTTGTGATGGTGTGACAGTTGATTTGCATATTCCCTCTTTATTAGATAGGATAACTGAGAGTCAGGAAAGCCACTACCACATACAACAGGGATGTTTATTCAGCCTACAGGTGAAAAACACCAAGGTGAACAAACTCAGAAGTATGTCACTATGCAAGGTCCCCAAGTGATAAAGACGTGAACAAGGGCAGAAGCCCTCCCATCTGGGGAACAAATACATGCTCTCGCCTGTTTGCTACCTACTTTCAGACCCCACCTCCCAGTAAGGGATCTATATTGGACAATTTCCAAAGTTTATCACCAGACAAATTTCTAAAATGGGACCAAAGGAATTATTTCAACTTTTAAAAATAAAAGAAAAACAAGTATCTTATATGACTGTTAAAACCACTTTTTTCCTCTATCTACTACCTTACCTTCACTTGCCCAGATGAAGAATCCAGAGACTGTATGCTGTGATGTACAGCTTAAGACAGGGTCACTCTATTGTACAGTATATGAATTATTATCTATTATTAAGCATCCATTCAAGTTCAAGTGATGCACACTTGCAATCATCCCTACTCCCAACCTCATTCGGCCAAAAAAGTCCTGAATGTTCTCTGGTATTTCAGCTTTCTCTGATCATATCCTCCTTGAGAGCACTCCTGAAATTCAGGTTCCTAAGGAGTTATTCCTATGATAACAATTCTGTTTCCCTGAGCTTTTCAGTAATGCCCAAACAGGAAAACACAATTTAACATGTAAGCTGCATTTAAAAAAATCCTTCTTAAAACACACTTAAGTTCTGAAACGAGGAGATAAATTTGTCTTCTTAGAAACTGCTACTGAAATGCAATATACAGAATAATAAAAAGGTGGCCTTGGAATGTTACCTGCACAAACACCAACAGGAACTAGAAAAAGGCATAGTCACAGCAATTTCGCAACCAAAATGAGAAGTGTTTTGTTCTTAAATAAATAAATAAAATCGTTAAAAAAAAAAGACAAGTCAGTATTTATTAGGGTGAAAAGCAAACTAACACGACAAAAACTACTTTTTCTTTATGAAGCTTGTACAGGAATTATTTAAAGCCTTCAATGATCACGACAAAGATATCTTTGACAACTTTTCTTAGAATTATTTTCTTTGTATTGTCAAGCCCTCAATTATGCTAAAAAAAACAACAACAAAACAAACAAAAAACAAACAAACAAAAAAACAGGAGAGCCACATTTATAGCCAACTAGCTGTAAGTGCTCTTTGCTTCCTGGATAACTTACTTTAGTTTTTGTTCTTTTAACCAAATTCCACTTTCATTCAATCCTGGACACCTGGCTTTCTTCTTATCCTAAAAGTTGATTTTCCCCAATTAGGCTGATGTGTTGTTGTGTTGTTTTGTTTTGTTTTTTAATTAAGAGAGTCCCAGGGCAATAAAGCATTACCACTCATGAACAGCAGAATTAAGCATTCTTATCAAAACCATAAGATCTACATCCATAATAGCCACTACTCTACTTTAACTCCAGGATTCAATTAAATTCCTCCCACTACCCTTCTAAAAATCTTAATCAAGCAAAACCCTGCTCCTCAACTTATGTTCATCCAAATAAGCAATGGGTTTAAGTTCAAAATGCATTTAATAGACCTAAGCTAACATAGCTTAGCCCAGCCTACCTTAAATGTGCTCAGAACACTCAGTTTGGCAAAATATGCTAACAAAGTCCATTTTAAAATAACGTGTTGACTATCTCATCTGATGTATACTATTTGTTTCACTGTCACACCATCATTATGTTGAAAAATCGTCAACTCAAACCATCGTAAGTTGGAGGGGCCATCTGTATTCAGTGTGAAGCAATGACAAGAACTATCACATCAAATGTTCTCCAAAGAGACACAGGGTATATAGATTACCATATTATAGGCAGCCAAAGAATACATGGGGTCTCTGTCTATTGGAGATCCATGGGGGTCTAAACTGTATACTGTGTCAACAGATTCCACTACTTATTTTACTTCTGCAAATGAGAAAGAAATTGTAAAAGGGCCTTTCCCATTACATATAGCTCAGAATTTAAGGGTCCTTGTTTCAAACTACACAATACTAGAAGAGAATGAAAGAATGTGGGTGGATGGCAGGAAGTCATCTCACTAAATCCCGCCACAGCCCTGTGGAAACAGAACAGCAACATATTCTGTCTTCAAGCACCAATTCCAACAAGAGGCTTTCAGACAACTCACCTTTCCACTAAGCATGCTGAAAAGAAACTGGAAGCCCTACGGGAACCTGTCACTCTGCATCCTGGAAAGCTGCTCAGAACCCACACGGGATAACTGTTACCTCAAGACCAGACCAAAGATTCTAAGACTGAACAGTATCTCTTCTCCATGTAAGTACAAACCAGAACATGGTGAACTCACATTAAACATAATTTTAAAAGATTAGTAAATACAGGAGAGACTTTGGAATGCCACCATAGCCACATCCCTGAAAAAGCAATGTTAGTTCTGAAATGGTTTTTGTTAGATGACTTCATCTCAATCACACTAAATTCCATTAAAAAGAGATACAAGAATAAAGGCAGATAGAAGCAAGTCTCCTTCCAGGCTTCAAGGATCCTTTTGATAACCAAACAGGAAGAGGTAAAATTCAGGATACACAGAAATTCTATACTTGCTGCTGGGTATCAACCTGCCCGACCTGATCAACATACAAAGAAGCAGGTACTTAGGAGGCTGCTGAACCTGTGAGCAGAAAAGGCAGTAGGTACACCATGGATTTAGGGTACTTCCTTTACAAACAGAGGATAAGAATAAAAGATATCACTCCGCAGTAAGATCATCAAACTCTTCTGCTGTCATACTTGGGTATGAAGCAGATATCCACAGGAAAACCTGTAAAACAGGTTCCACATTCAGCCTAGAAAGAAAACAGATTTGTAGTCCCGATCCTGTGTATAGAGAATAGATTAACTGCTTGACAATGGTGCAGAACATAAAGGAACATGAAAATGAATCTATAAACCCAAAAGTATGTCTGGGATAACAGCAGGTAAAAGACTTAGCTTAAAAAGCACCAGTTGCAAAACGCATCCAATTCAGAAACAAGGCTGTGCCTTAGAAATTCAACAAATATTCAACTCACCATTCACTGTTTTCAGGCTCCCAGCAATGCCTTCACCATGTTGTCTCTTCTGGGCATTTTTGAACTCCTTCAGAGATAAGTAAAGGACTTTACGTACCACCCTTTCTTCTGACCATGGAATCCCATCACTGTCATCCTGAAGAAATCAAGAGAGATGAAAGAAAGGATAATTACTTAAAAGAAAACAGGTAAATATTAAGTCAAAATAAACCTTTTTTTAAATTTTAAACAAGTATTGTGTGATCAAGACATGGTTCTAGAGATCAATATTAGAGTATATGGTTAAGAGATAGCACCGGACCTTCCCTCAAGCAAAAAGCGAACCCACAGGATATACAGGAGACTGAAAGAATGACAAAAACTGCCTCATTCCCCTTAGTTATCCACATCCAAACACCTTCGTTAATGGGGAATATGGAAGTTTTTTATTCCTGGCAAAGTTATAAATAGTTGTTATTACACTCACAACCATGGATGTAATAATGAATCATTGTACTGGAGTTTTATAAAGCAAGCAATGCCAGAATGTATACTGCCTTTCAAATATAGGGTGTCCCCAAAAAAATGTATACACATATATTTTTTGATAGCTCAACTGATTTTTTTCTTATTCATGTTTATTAACCCATTGGAATTAATAATTATTCAAAGTATGTATACATTTTTGGGGTTACCCTGTATGTGCTCCACTATTTTGTTGTTGTCATTGGGAGGTTAGTGCTACCTTCAAGGAAAGATTGAATTGGATCAGCAACAGGCTCTTAAGCAAATAAGTAACAAAGAACAGGAGGGTTGGGGGACGAGGAACATCAGTGTGGAAAAGGGCAATGGAATGTGGGAAAGGAGAGGGGGGAACCTCTAGAGATAAAAATAAAGACAGGTTAATAACAGGTGTTGAAGGTCTAATTTAAAAGTGTGCCTCCCTTATGTCTTCTGTATCAGATCCAATGCAAGTTCTTGAGAGAGGAATGCACAACATAAAGGCCATGTTGGAGGAAGGTGGGGGTGGAGCAATCAAAGAACTAGCAGCCAGCCTATAGACCATTCCAGTAGTAAAGATATAAAGAACTATTAGAATTGATTACCATACACAGGAAAGTTTCAGAAGTTCTGCTGTGCACACTTGTTCTCCAACCCACACCTATTTCCTATCACTTTCTAATTTGCACTAGAATACGTATAGGCAAAGGTTATGAGGTGAAACCTCAATATGAATACTTCTAACATCTATCTGCTGTTGGCATTTCTCCTGTCAGAAATAGGAAGTCTATATTTAGTATACCCTGGGAAATCTTCACTTTGACATCTGTTCACTGAGCTTAAATAAGTGATCAAATAGCATAACTGAAAACAACAAGAAACGCAAGGAACAAAAATGCAAGTTCTACATGTTGCTTATTGGGGCAATCACTTCGTAAAGTATAAAATGTCTAATCATTATGTTCTACACCTGTGACTGTAATCAGAAAATAATTTTTAATTTAAAAAAATGTTAGTTTTAGAATCATTCCTTATGTGACACAGTCTTTCCAACCTTTATTCTCTGATTACCCAGCTTGGGCCAACGTCACTTTAAATGACACCCAGAATTAAACACACATTCAACATGTGAATAATATTCCAGAATAGGATAATATATGCAGTAAGATCTACTTTTATGTACAAACCCAAAAGTGAGAATAAATTTTAGCAGCCACATTACACTGTAAGATCTCATTAAGCTTGCAGTTAACTATGTCCTCCATAGTAATTTTGTTTCTTGGGGGACGGGGGGAGTATAGAGGTAAATTATTCCCATTACAATGCAAAAAAAACTCAAAGGAAGGGTCAAATCCAAGGACAATCACAGTTAAAGAGAAAAAAACAACACAAGACAGAAAGAAGGTACAGGATCAGATCAGTGTAAGTCACCATGTCTTCTACCCACATATGCTCATGGAGAAAGGGTGGGGTTAAAGGGCATAAGCATGATAACTTAAACTGAGATGGTATTCAAGGTACTTGCATCCTCCACTGAGATTGTAAATCCCAAATCAATGTTAGTTTAAATGAAACCTAAAATTTATTCTAACGTAAATAAATTTGCTGAACATTCAAAATGTCTCTCTATAATCCTCACTTTAAGCACTGATTGATTAGATATACTGTAACTGCACCAAGAGTTCTTCTAATTTACTGTCTCAAGACTGATCAGATCACTGATACAGTAAAATCATACTATCCACTCAGTGACGGGTCTAGGCCCAGCTCACAGGCTGCTGCTCTCCAATGACAGCCAGGTCTTCAGCAACACACGCCTTCAAAATATCTTCAGAGGACTCAAATATAATAAAAAACAGGACACCTTGTCAAACTTGCCAAACAGGCGCAGCACAGAGGACAATGCCCTCACAGACCTAAGGGAAATATATAAAAAGTGATACTGATGCTAAGCATAGCATACATCTGCTGGAAGCTCACTACATGCTAGGCAGTGGGATCAGCACTAACAAGGATAGAACACTCAGACCTGAGTGCAAGGTCCACACCACTGCTTCCTCCCTTTTAGCTAAAAGTGGTGGGAAAGGAAGTAATCATGAAACTCTTAGTTATTTTTTAGAGGTGAGTTTTCATTGTCTTGCCCAAAGGCCCACAGCTGTGTATGTAAACAGGAGCGGGTGCTAGCTATCAGGTAATCAGATGGTTCAGGAGGTGCCAGATCAGGAAGCAAATTTTAAAACTCAGAAATTTGTTATTAAAGAGGAAACATCAAATGTGTAACTCACATTGTCTCCTAAATAAAAGCAAAATTATTGCTAATTTCAAGAGGTGAATGTAAATGTTATATATATATTTAAAAAAAAAGAACTCAAGAGCAACAGCTCTAGCTACATACTAGCAAATAAAGAGGGGAGGAGAGAGAAGGGGGAGGGATATTATCTCACTGGCC
This sequence comes from Lasiurus cinereus, assembly GCA_011751065.1. Classification (NCBI taxonomy): domain Eukaryota; kingdom Metazoa; phylum Chordata; class Mammalia; order Chiroptera; family Vespertilionidae; genus Lasiurus; species Lasiurus cinereus. Next base: position 10,023,521 of record JAAGEH010000392.1, read on the forward strand.
TGTCCAACAACCATGTGTGATAGAATATCAATTCTAAGGACATCACTCAAAGCATCCTTATGCAATTTGTCCATATGTGAGTTTTTGTTATGGTTTTAAATTCAGGACATCTTGATTTAGGAAAGGGAAACAATGGTTAAAAGGCATGGGTTAGAGAGAAGCACATTTCTGATCTTTTTTTTTTTAACTTTCCAACAATTATAACTATTTTTAAATTAAATAGAGCCCAAGGAAGATGGTTAATTTCCAATCACTTGTGAGTAAACTGCATAGAGACTCATCCATCACAGTTAGAGTGACCAAGTAATTTATCATCCCAACTGAGAGCACTGTTAATAATGATGTAGAACAATTGGTGGAAACTGGGACTCAGGTCAACCATTGGTAGTACTAGGTCCTTTCCAGCAGATCTGAATAAATTAAAGAAATGTCTACAAAACCATATAGGTCATTTAAAAAACATATATATTGTATTTATTTTTAGAGAGAGGGGAAGGGAAAGGGAAGGAAACATCTATGTGAGCACAAAACATTGATTGGCTGCCTCCTGCACACTCCTACTGGGGATGGAACCCACAATTGGGGCACATGCTCTGACCAACTAGGAATGGAACCAGCAACCTTTTGATCCACAGGACAACATCCAACCCGAGCCACAATGGCCAGGGCCAGAGATAATTTTTAATCAAATCACCAAATAAAAATAAAGGCAAAATCCAAGACATATGTACCAGAATTGAAGTGTGATACACACCTATGTTTTTAAATTGAAATCTAGAACCTCATACCAATTTTTTAAATGTCAACCTGCTTATTATAAAGAGGGATGGAGGAACACAGGGGTGGGCACACTTACAGATGGCATTACATTCCACAGAAAATGCTCCTGCTTCTACTGAAAGGCCACAGCATCAAATGTTCGTCATTGACTTTTATAAAAACAAGTATAAGTGGGGGAATGGCTGGGGTATGGCAGTTGGAAGAAGAGGATGTTCAGATTCACAGTAAGAAGACTTTCTCCTTAACATGCAACCACTTTATTAACATTCATACAAGTGCCAGGACAAATAACAGTGAGTTATAGGAGCCACTGAATGAGTTATCAATATCCCACATACATATGTCCTATTTCTACCCACTTTGCCACGACTCTTAAGAGTGGAGGGATCTGTGACTTTCTACCCCTTTTAAAAAGAAAATGAAGTGCAATGCCCAATTCCAATGAGCACCCTCCTACCCTAATATGGATTAACATTAAATGCCACATCGTGGGGAGGAGGGCCATGGGTATGACTGACAGCTGCACAGAGCTGACTGCTAAGAAAACAAAATTTTAAAAGACTGGGTCCATGAGAAAGATGGAGAGGAAAAACTGATTTCCTTCAGCAAAAATTACTGGGAACTCTACATGAGTGTCATTTACTTTCAAAACATGTTCCCATAAATCTATTGTTAAATTATCCTGTATAATATAATTTTTTGCTGTCTGAAATGCAGATCACTTCCATCAAGAGTTTGAGGAGAGAGCCCTAACTGGTTTGGCTCAGTGGATAGAGTGTTGGCCTGTGGACTGAAGGGTCCCAGGTTCGATTCCGGTCAAGGGCATGTAACTTAGTTGCGGGCACATCCCCAGTAGGGGGCATGTAGGAGGCAGCTGATCTATGTTTCTCTCACATCGATGTTTCTAACTCTCTATCCTTCTCCCTTCCTCTCTTAAAAAAAAAAAAAATCAATAAAGTATATATTTTTAAAAATTTGAGGAGAGAAAAATGAAAGCATCCCCTCCCCTCAAAAAAAAAGGGGGGGAGGGGGTGGTATAGAGTTGATTCATGCATGGATTCAATATAAACAAGATTTTACAGAGCCAAATAAATAAGGGGAAGAGAGGGAGAATATTAGAGAAAACTGTGAGCAGTTCACCTTAGACTTTGGCTAAAACTGTTATTTCTTTCCTTTTAACAAAATAGTATTTTTTCCATTGGAAATCTCTCCAGTCAATTCAATACTAACCCATTTTTCTAACTTCCATAAAACAGTTATACTGTCAATACTGAAACATCATAAAAAAATTGGGGGAATATTCACACCTAGAAATAAGGTAAGTGGCTAGGAAACCACTGACTTATGAACTTGTGAATGATACATTTCAAATTAAAAGCACTTCAAGCAGCCAATTTCCTCAGAGACATGCTTCCCAGGATAAATAAATGGTCTGAAAATGCTTACGAAAGGAGAGTTTTACTTCTTCTAAACTCCCACTAAATAATGTATGCTTATCTTTGATTACTGCCTATTTAAAAAAAAAATAAGTTACAGTTGAAATTGGATTAAGAACTTCTGTTGAAAACGGTTTATTGCATAACACAACTCTGACAGCCTGAATCTCTTGGCCACCAACTGAGCCTTTATAAAAATCTGCTGGGCAGCTGCCAAGTCAGCTCTTTTGCATCTGAGCATGTCTGACATTGCCGTTGTCAAGGCAGCAGCAGCAGCATGGGCTGCAACATTCGCACTTCCAGGTTAAATGGTGCAGTCAGGAAACAGTAGTGAGGACCATGCAGCACAGAGTTCAGCCCTCCTGCAGCTCTTTCTTTGACAGTGTGTTGTCTCAACATAATCAAAAAAGACCCAAGATCTACCTCAGGATTATCTCCAAGATTCCAGCAGAAATCTGGATTGACAATCTACCATCCGTGGAGGGAATAGAAGGGAGAAAATCTTAATAAGGGATGATTCAGTATCAGCAATTCCAACATGTGACTATTCTACAACTTCATTTGGGAATAAATTATTAACAAGTTAGTTCTCAAAGAAATTCTAAGCAATCTGGATCTTTGAATCCTTTTGTATGTTCATCAGAATACCCCAAAAAGTATATTCTGAGATGCCCTAAACAACAGAGTAGCCACTAGCCACATATGGCTATTTACAATTAACTTAAAGTTTAAAATTAAGCTCCTTATGTTGTACTGGACACATTTCAAGTGCTCAATAGCCCATGTCTTCCAGAATGTTTCCATCATCCCATAAAACTCTATTGGACATCACTGTCCTAGAGCATATATTTGCATTTAGTTTGCATAGTTTCAATTGACTGTGTATTACTTGCCAAGGCATTTAATTATGTGCCTGAGATTCTTCAAAATTTGGACTACTCTTATGCTCCACTCAGGTTAGCAGGAAAATTCTGGACTAGCTGAATATCTTAAACAACAAAACCAGAGTCTAAAGCAGGTAAAACTATTTGAATTACATTTATTCAATCATACCACACTCAGGAAAGTGACTCCATTCCTCTGCTACACCTGACCTCTCAGTTTTGCAGGCATTATGAAATTGAAGATGCAGCAAAAGATTCTTCACTCTACAAGTAAGCCCCTCAGACATAAACTGCTTTAGTATGCCTTCAAATTATTTTCTAAGGAATCCCCAACAAAATAAATCCTCCAGGATTATGAGCAGACAAAAGCCAGCTCTCTCTCCACCAACCAGCGTAGGAGGATGACCCAAACCACTGATAATGATTGCTGCCCCACCTGCTGCAGAGCCTCTCAAGGCCATGGGCCTGGCCTGTAAGCCATGGCAAAGGATTTGGGCGATTTTTGTACTTCTATTTCTTCCCTCAGATTGCTGGGGTACACTGCTGGGGTCAATTTATGAGCTCAATCAATAGACAACTGTCCTACTTGCTTTTGTGGTTCAGCACTAACCCCTAACCAGGAAATAAGTCTGTATACATTCCCAGGGGACTGGCTATATGGTCATGCTATATTATAAACCATTAGTTTTATTTTTGGCCATTTAATGACAATTTTCAAGTTAAAGTATACAAATAAACCTTGTCCTTGGATTTAACACAAACTGGCGTCATGCCACTTTGTTCTGATACCCCTTACCCACTTTTCTCATATCCTTCAGCCCTTCCCAGAGTTAAGGACCACCCTGGGATTGGTTTGCACCCTGTCAGTATAGGTTTGGCTCTCCAGAAATAATTTTAATGTTTTTCCCCCTCCAAACAGCACTTTCCACTTATGACAAATGTAAATCATTGTGTAGCAGGCCACATACTACTTGTTTCTTGGATAAAGTCTCTTCATTTTGGAACTATGAAGAATGATCTCATAAACATTTCTAAGTGATGAACTTGAGATGCTGGCGCAGAACTGCCTAGCATCCTGACTAATATGTGTGGCTCTAGAAGAGGTGTGGGGAACAGCCACCTGGCGGGCCATATGAGGCATGGAAAATCATTTGCTCTCTTCCAGCCAAGGCACTAGGGGTGAGTTAATTAATTGTTTGACCAAATAGAGCAGGCTAATTTTTAGGCTGATAATTTTGTATGACCCATGAATGATGTTATAAATATCCAAATGGTCCTTGGCTGAAAAAACATTCCCCACCTCTGCTCTAGAGTACCTGCCATGTGACTTTTTCACCTTTTTCCTCTAATACATAGTAGGCATTTAAAAATATTTTGTATGAGTGAACACTTAAATAGATGGAAAGTTAAAGAGAACAGTGGCTTCAAGACCTAGTTCTAGAATTGTTTCTTCAAGTGCAAAACCAATAACCTCAGAGAGTGGTTGACAATTTATACACTCCTGAGAAACACCTACAGGATAAACCGTGAACTGAGTTTCTCCCTGGTGATAAGGTTCCTGATACTGATTGGGGAAAAGAGACATTTTGGGGGGGGCAATCTGAATCTAGTCACTGTCCCTTTAATTGTTTGGTACTGCAAGATCTGTTTACTCCATTTTAGAGAGGCCATAAACCTTCCCCAGAGGAAGCTATTGGTGCTGGCACTGACGCCAGGCCAGGCCTTTGCTTGAGGTCTCAAAACCACAGTACTAGGGCTCTTTAAGAACTTGCAAAGGGAACCAGAAAACTCCATATTTGGGAGACAAAGGACTGAAGAAGATATAAAAAGAGACAACTTCCTCCATGTTGTTGCCCAGAATTTGAAAGACATTTTTCTCTGGGCCTGCACAAAATAATTAATTAATTGATTGATTGATTAATTAATTAAATATAACTCCATTCCTCTAAGCATTGGTTTTTCTCCAATCTTCTGTAACAAGACCACACCTTGAGAGCCACAAGTGTACACCAGCCTCACAAGCAGCAGTTCTCAACCTGTGGGTGGCAACCCCTTTGGGGGTAGAACAACACTTTCACAGGGGTCGCCTAAGACCATTGGAAAACACAGATACGATTCATAACATTTGCAAAATTACAGTTATAAAGTAGCAACAAAAATAATTTTATGGTTGGGGGTCACCACAACATGAAGAACTGTATTAAAGGGACACGGCATTAGAAAGGTTGAGAACCACTGCTCACAAGGAAAGTGACCTCCACCTCCTTTCCACAAAAACCATCCTCACTGCCAAGAAAAACATAATCACAAAGTCAAATGTGAGCTTTTTATTGGCAGCCTGACTCTTACTTGGTTTTCCTATTCCCTCTAGCCTGCCACTTTCTTCTCTTCAATATCTCTAATTATGACCAAAATACCCATTGTCATTTTCTTGACGATCTCTTCCTTCCTCTCCCCCACCTCCTTGTGTGACTCTATCTCAATTTACCTGTCTGCCACCCTCCTGGCACCCATGGTTTGGAATCCTTAATAAGACTTGCACCTCCTTTCTCACTGTTAACTTTGTCTCTCTAGTCCTTGGAGAAACAAATAGAACTGGCTCTCATCTTTTCTGTCCTACAGAAGAAACTTCCAAAATGACTGCCACCAACCAATTCCTATTCCAAACATCCTTCCCACATTGTTTCTCTAAATTCTAAAAACGCAACTACATTACAACAGAATTACTTCCTAATACCATCATTCCATGTCACTCCTTCCCCTATTCATAAGCCTTCCATAGTTCCCTGTAGCTACTACAGGACCTACAAAAACTCGTATAATTAAGGTACTTAATTTCCCCTGCATTTCACCCCTAACTGACAAGGTGTGAAAATCTCAAGTAGAGACAACAGCTCTCATCTTTGTATCCCCATCTCAAAACAAATACAAGGAAATAGGTCTACTGATGTTTATTAACTAAATATTGATCATGACTTCAAAAGTAATCCAAAAGTAAATAAAAGACAGAGTTCCTCAATAGACATGAATCAAGTCCATGTCTCAATTCTCTTTTTCTTATCAATACTTTGATACCAAGAAATACATAAACAGTCAATTGTGCTCAATTTACCAGTCATGTCTGTTTCAGTGTTTATTCACGGCTCTTGATTTTATATTGCACAGAATGCATGATTCTGTGACCAGGACTGTTAGTACAAGCTACCAATTGTATTCAAACTGATATTTCCTACAAGTTAATCTATTCTTAGTCCAAAGGCAAGATCTATCTATTTCACAATAGTTGCAGAGATCACAAACTACTACCTAGACAAAACTAAAAACCTTCATTGGTCCCTGCATCCAACCCAGTCCTATTAATTCTTTTGTGCAGGGTGAGATTTCCTGCAGTCATTTAGCTCTGTAAAGCCTGCTGTACCAGTGGGTGGGTTCAATGAAAAGATTAGTGTTGGAGAATCCAAGATGGTGGCATAGGTAAACACCTACACTGCTGCTTTGCACAACAATTTCAAAACTACAACTAAAAGGCAAAATGGACATCATCCAGAACCACAGGAAAGCTGGCTGAGTGGAAAGTCTACAACTAGAAAGAAAGAGACCCAGAGGAGCTGCAAAAGGCTGAGGTACAGAGACACGCGCAGAGAGAGAGGGTGCCTGAGTCCCTGGCTGGCTTTCTCTGGCGGGAGGGAGACGGAGACCCTCAAAGGCATTGAACCCCATATCTTACAACACTAAACCCCAGATCCAGCAGAAACTCATACGGGGGGAGTTTGGACTGTGAAAAGGGAGAAGTGCACGGAAATTTAGGGGAGTCGCAAAAGATCCGAGGTCTGGCGGCGCGCAAGGCATTGCACACAGAGGACCGACTGCTGATTCTGACGCTGGCTTTCACGAGTGGGTGGGAGAGGGACCCTCCCAACTGTGCCACTTCTAACTCCATTAAACCCCAGATTCGGGCAAAACCCTAGGGACCCAGACTCATGTGGTCCCGGAGTGCAGGGGAGCCATAGGGGCAGCAGTCTAGAGAGAAAGCGCGTGCACAGGGACCGCTCCAGCGATTACCCAGTCACGTGAGACTCGGGGGCTGTGGAGGGTGGGGCCGACTGGAAGGCAAGGCTGTCCCTTAAGCCCTGAGACTCTACCCATCCCAAGCTCAACAGAGAGGCTTCTGCAGTTTTGCAAGTCTGGTATCATAAGCTGAATCCAACACAGAAGTTCTCCCGGCATAGTGAAAATGCCAAGACAAGGAAAGGGATCACAAACAAAAGAAATGGAGGAAAACAAACCACTGGATAGAGAATTCAAAACCACGCTTATAAGGTTTTTCAAGAATATCCTAGAAAAGTTGGATAAAGTTAGCGAGACCCAGGAGGAGATGAAAAAGAACCAACTGGAGATGAAAAAGAACCAACTAGAGATGGAACAGATCCAACTAGAGATGACAAAGGACCAACTAGAAATTAAACATACACTGACTGAAATAAAAAATATTATACAGAGTCCTAACAGCAGACCAGAGGAAGGTAAGAATCAAGTCAAAAATTTGAAATATAAAGAAGCAGAAAACAGTCAACTGGAAAAGCAAGAAGAGAAAAGAATCCAAAAATGTGAAGATAATGTAAGGAGCCTCTGGGACAGCTTCAAGCATACCAACATCAGAATTGTGGGGGTGCCAGAAGAAGAGAGAGAGCAAGATACTGAAAACCTATTTAAAGAAATAATGACTGAAAACTTCCCACATCTGGTAAAAGAAATAGACTTACAAGTCCAGGAAGCACACTGAAGCCCAAATAAAAGGAATCCAAAGAGGACCACACCAAGACACATCATAATTAAAATACCAAGAGCAAAAGACAAAGAGAGAATATTAAAAGCAGCAAGAAAAAAACAGTTAATTACCTACAAGAAAGCACCCATAGGACTGTCAGCTGATTTCTCAACAGAAACTATGCAGGCCAGAGGAGAGTGGCAAGAAATATTCGACGTGATGAATAGCAAGAACCTACAACCAAGAATAATCTATCCAGCAAAGCTATCATTCAGAATTGAAGGGCAGATAAAGAGCTTCACAGAGAAGAAAAAGCTAAAGGAGTTCATCAACTCCAAACCAGTATTATATGAAATGCTGAAAGGTACTCTTTTAGAAGAGGAAAAAGAAAAAGGTAAAAGATAAAAAATTACGAACAACAAATACATATCTATCAACAAGTGAATCTAAAAATTAAGTGAATTAAAAATGTGATCAACAGAATAAACTGGTGAATATAATAGATTCAGGAGCACAGAAAGGGAGTGGACTGATAATTCTCAGGGGGAAAGGAGTGAGGGGTGTACAGGGAGAGACTGGACAAAAATCATACACCTATGGATGAAGACAATGTGGGGGAAGCAAGGGTAGAGGGAAAGGTGGAAGCCGGGTGGAGGGGAGCTATGGAGGGACAAAAAGAGAAACAAATGTAATAATCTGAATAATAAAGATTTAATTTAAAAATAATGAAAATAAAAATAGTCCAAGAACTGGAATAGACATTACTCCAAAGACATATAAATGGCCAACAAGTATACAAATAGATATTCAACCATCACTAATCAACTGGGAAATGGAAATCAAAACCACAATGACATATCTATCACCTCATACCCATTAGGATGATCACTATCAAAAAATGCAGAGAATGACAGGTAGTGGTGAGGATGTGGATAAGCTGGAACATTTGTGCACTATTGGTGGAAAAACAAAAGGATGCAGCGAGGATGGAAAACAGTATAGAGGTTACTTAAAAAATTAAAAATGGGACTATCAGATGATCCAGAAATCTCACTTTGGGTTGTATATTCAAAAGAAAAGAAAATGGGATCTTGAAGATATATTTGCACACACATGCTCCATAGCTTCATATTCACGATAACCAAGATGTCCAAGTAACTCTGATGTCCATCAACAGATGAATGGGTAAACAAATATGGTATATATGTATGACAGAATACTCCGCAGCCTTTAAAAGGAGGGAAATCCTGTGATATGTTACAACATGGACAAAACTGGAAGATATCATGAAGTAAAATAAGCCAATTACAAAAAGGCAAATAACTGAATGATCACACTTAGATGAAGTATCTAAAATAATCAAATTTATAGAAACAGAAAATAAAATGGTGGTTGCGGGGCACTAGGAAAGGGAGAAATAGCCCTGGTCAGTTTGGCTCAGTTGATGGAGCATCAGCCTGGGGACTGAAGGATTCGATTCTGGTTGCAGGCACAACTCCAGTGGGGCGTGTGCAGGAGGGAGCTGATGGATGTGTCTCTCTCATCGATGTTTCTAACTATTCCTCTCCCTTCCTCTCTGTAGAAAATCAATAAAATATATTTAAGAAGGAAGGAAGGAAGGAAGGAAGGAAGGAAGGAAGGAAGGAAGGAA
>JAAGEH010000392.1:10033049-10147024 GCA_011751065.1 Lasiurus cinereus
GAAGGAAGGAAGGAAGGAAGGAAGGAAGGAAGGAAGGAAGGAAGGAAGGAAGGAAAGAAGGAAGGAAGGAAAAAAGGAAGGAAGGGAGGGAGGGAAGGAGGGAAAGAAGGAGGGAGGAATAGGCGGTTGTTGTTCCATGGGTGTAGGATTTCAGGCATGCAAGGTGAAAATGTTTTAGAGATCTGTTATGCAACAATGTGCATATAGCTAGTCATAATATCATGTACACTTCAGATTCTTAAAATAATCCATTTATCTTATGTGTTTTTTACTACAATAAAATAAATATGTTTGAAAAGCAGGGAAAAAAAAAAGGTTGGTGTTTACCTATAGACTGACAAAGCTCCCACCAAAGTCATGAAGACTGATGCCCCACCCTGAAAAGGTGTAGTGGCATATGTATATCCCATCTTAAAACAAAACTGTTAGGATTGGCAAATAGGGCTACCGAGAAGCAAAATTATGATTCTTCCTATGTAGACATTTCATAATGGAACAGAAACAAAATGTATGTTATGAACACAATGGATGTAAGCAGAAGTTCACCATTCACATTTCAGGCAGTGTGTGTAAAGAACAAAGCAGAAGTGAGAAGATGACAATTTTACTCTAAATGGGGAACCACTGGAGAGTCCCAAACAAAAAAGTAACAGAATTTGATTTACATTTTTTAAAGCTCCCACACGCTATGTGGAGGATAAAATATTTTGGGGGAGGGGGAAAGAGAAGCAGAGAACCTTGTGGCAAGTACCTACACCAGAGGTAAGGACCAGGTTGGTAACAAGAGGCTATGACAACTGGTTACATTCTAGAAACTTTTAGAAGGCTGGCCCAATTGATTGCTAAAGTGGAATGTAGGAGGAAGAATAGTCAAAGATTAACTCCAAAAAATTTCATCTCACTAAATGGAGCCGCCTCTAAGAAAAAGAAGGGTGCTTCCGAAAAGAGCACTTCGGAACATATAGAAGAAAGGGAGGAAGCAATTGTTTAGTTTATGGATGTGCTGCGTTTGAGCTGCCTACATAGACCCCAGAGGAGATGTCAGAGTTCAGGCCATGTGTCAGAGCTAGAGATGTGAATATAACCAGTAGTTTAAAAAGCAAACCTAGAATCAAACTTTATGTACCCTAATTTATTGAAGAGGGGGAAAAAAGTTTTCCTATTTATTTACAAGGTAGGCCTGAAGTCACGGAAGGGGTAGCTGACCTTAAAAAGTAAGATTATGGGTAAGATTTTCAGAGTCTTAGGAAAAATGATGCTTAAAAATAAAGAACGGATGAAAGGAGAGAGATGAATTTGGACATAATAAAAGGAATGTGTCACTTACTCGCGAGTCAATCTATAAAAATCTACATTTGACATTGCAGACCAAACTGACAAGTGACAGTGTGTCAATAATGTGTCAATGGAGGCTATAGAAATCCAATCCACCGCTCAACATAGGCGATGCTGCCCATCAGTTGCTGCTGCGAAGAAGCTCTATTTGACCAAGTGAAGTCATAAATCAATCACTCAATTTCTGTCTGTCACACGCACACACACATACACCAAACACAGACACCCCTTCTTATATGTAGGCTTTACGTGTAAGTAAGAAAAATGACAGAGGGGGATGACTGAGAACACACTGCCTTAAACCCACTCTCACATGTATTCAAATATGTTCACAAGATACCCTGTGGGCAACACTATGGCTATGCAAATAAGTTTTTGAGTTCAATGAAAAGATTGGTATTTACCTATAGACTGACAAAGTTCCCACCAAAGTCATGAAGACTGATGCCCCACCCTCAAGATTTGTGTGAAGGTGAGACAAACTACAATCTGTTTTCTCTCCAATCCTCCAAAGAGGATTTAGTGCAGCTACTTCTAGTTGCCTGCTATTGGCAGGACCAAAAAGGGAAGAGCAATACAGAGGCCAAACAAGTAAATCCTAATATTTGGAGGAAGAATACAGAAAAGAATTCCCATCAAGTAAACAACATTTTCTCTTTACCCACCCAGGTAGGAGTCACATGCCTTTGCCATACCTATGCTGTGCTTTCTCCTCGAATTTCTCCTTTAGCAAACCCTGAGCTCCTGAAGTAAAGATTCTCTTTACCTAAAGAATATGACCAGACACTCCTATTCCTAACTGCATTACAAGTACTTCTCATATCCATTGCTGGTAATTCGAATTCAAGTTTGAGCAGCACTAGAGACACTACTCTAAAGCTGTCAAGCTTGGCTACCCTGGAAATCCCCTGGGAAGCTTTATCAAATGCAGCCCTCACAACCACCTGACTGAATTCATCAGGGGTGTGGCCTGTGCCCCTTTGATAAACTCAGAATCATGACTCCAGAACTGAGTCCTGACCTTCACCCACTCTTGAGAGAACCAGTCTGACTACATCACAATTAAATCTGGAAAACTCCCTAACATCAAACCTGGTACATATCAGCTTAGTAGATAACTGTTGAGGGAATGAATCTAAGAAAGACAGAAAGACAAGGAAGGAAGGAAGACAGGAAGACAGAAGACAGGAAGGAAGGAAGGGAAACCCATATAACTAAGAAAACCAGGTAAATATTTCAATAGAGCACACAGCTTGTCTTACTACACTTTTTATTTTCTTGACATTAATTCTCTAACATCAAGAAAAACAAAGAAAATTAAAAAAAAAGAAAAACAAAGAGTTTTAGCTGATATAAAGCTTTCTTTCCCTGAAACATAAAACACTTAATCTCTTCAAGGAATTGAATCAAACTGCTATAAACTACTCAAAACTTCCATATCTCAAGCTGAATGAGGAAAACCCTCATATCTATGAGTCAGAAGAGAAGTTCAGATTTGTCAATAAATAAATAAAATAATGTCTCAGTACACATATGGGAAAACAGGATATGATTGCTCGATGGATTAATTATACCAGTAGGGAAAGGCAGCCTATGTTTAACCCAATATCCCATCATTGAGAAGTAAAGGGGGGGGGGGGACGACCTTTATGTTAGGTCTGATCAAATAATTGAATCGGTACCCCTTCCCTGGGAACTGACCTTTAGGCCTCTTCACAATGGACATTCCACTTGCTTAGAACACATCTCTCCCCTCCCGAGTTTCTCAGAATTTAGACTTGCACAGAGAATTCTCTGCCCAGAAAAAGCTCACCTGGAGTCCTTTAAAACTTCCGATGGCCCGTCTTTGGGGGCTGGTGCCATTTTGAGACTCTATGCTAATTAGACCAGACATCCTACCGGACAAAGCTGCTCCAGGTAGGGGCTACAGAGGGCAGAGGCCAGCTGGGGCCAGCAGTGGGCAGGGGCCGGGGCCAAGGTCCTTGTACAAATTTTGTGCACTGGGCCTCTAGTAAATTCATAATTCTTTATCTTTTTTGGCCTGTACGTTCCTCCTTTGGTGACCCTAACACTTTATATGTTCTCTGAGTTCTTCTCATTTACTCAAAACTCAAGTTCCTATAGAATTAACACAAAGTTCTCCTTCCTCTTCTTGTGCCATCAGAGCAAGGACTCTCAGGCTCTGCACTGTGAAATCTCCCATCCATTTTAACATATAAATCCATTTTTGTTCCCAAATAAGTGAACTTCTAAAATACATTGAAACTGCTTGCTCCCTTTTTATTCCCAACATTCCCAGGTTGTAAAGGTAGCAGCTCAAAAAGACCTCCATTCCACACATCAGAGAAAACAGATGCAACAAATGGATTTCATCCTTAAAATCGATGGAGAAATGCTTAACGAGGGAAAATAGTTTGAAGGAGGCAGGGGAGGGGGAGGTTTTCTACACAAACAAAAAAATTTTAATAGCCAATTGGAGTGTGAAAAACTTTTCAGAGCAGTTTACAAAAGCCCTGACCTCAAAGAAAACTCTTTCCAATTTTAACATACATGCCCACACAAAGAAACACACAGCAGGCACTCCCCAAGAGCCAAAATAAAATGCTCTCTAGTAATTACCATAAATAGAAAAGGAGATGGGTTTCCTGATTCAGAGTACAGAGTAGGAGAAAAACCACCAGCTACAAAAACATCATAAACAAAATTACATGGCCAACAATAAAATGGGAGGAAAGTGGAACTGCTTCTCACAGAGATGCAAAAAAACACAACTGGAAGATGCTTTAAATAAGAGAAGGGGACATCCATGAGCCTGAGAGGATACAGTGTGCCATTAAATTCCTTAAATACAAAAATAGACCCTGATGACAATCTAGTTTTTATAGCACAAACAGAAAAGTTTCTGAAAAATCCAATGAACAAACTATAGCTTAATATTTGAGACAGAATTTATTACTCATTATTTTTGGACACCGATTATTTCACCTACATTTGGCCCAAAATTTTCCAATCAATTCCAATTTCTTGGAATTTTTTAATCAATAAATACAATACTTAGAGATTCTCCCTTAAAAGCCACATGAGAGCTATCAAATACCTTTCAAACACCTAAGCACTTGTCCATCAACCTCAACCACACTGCCCTGTTGTGATTATAATGTTATCAATTTCAGATTATAATTCAAGTTCATTGACATGCACTGTTTAAATCACATCCATATAGAATCTGTTATTAAAGACAGGAAACATTGGAAACATTCAATAATAAATGAACAGCATAAAAATAAGTCTACACATTTGCTTGTAATCCTCACTAGTATGTAAACTATACTCATCTGACCAAGAATTGTTCTTTTATAAAAAACAATAGAGCCCAGGCAGTGTTGCTCAGTGGTTGATCATCAAACTACAAACCAGTAGGTCATGGTTCAATTCCTGATTAGGGCACATGCCCAAGTTGCAGGCTCCATTACCCAGTGTATAGGAGGCAGCAGATCAATGATTCCTAGTCATGTAGGAGGCAGCAGATCAATGATTCTCTCTCACAAAGATGTTTCTCTCTCTCTCTCTCTCTCTCTCTCTCTCTGTCTCTCTTTTCCTCTCTAAAATCTATTTTTTTAATAATATTTTAAAATAGTCACTACTGCAAAATCTAGTAGTTATATAGTCGGCCCTTCATATCTATGAGTTCCACATCCTCCAATACAATCAACCTCTGACAAAAAATACTCAGAAAAAAGGATGCTAAGTTTCTGCTAAAGTGTACTATAAAGTGAGTTTGAAGATGGCTATGCCTGCTGTAGCTTCATTCACAGCATTTATCACCCATAAAATTCATAGTTGTTAGAGTATATATTATATGGTTTCCATACTAAATTGGGGCTAAAAAAAAAAAACAAAAAAAAAACTTAAGTCAGTAGAATGAAAGTAATAAAGATTAAAGAAGAAGTAAACTAAAAAAAAAGAAAATGAAACTAAAGGGGTAAAATTAAGAAGTGGTGCTTTGAAAATGAGAAATAAAATGGACGAACCTTTAGCTTGACTCACCAAGAAAAAGAAAACTCAAATATAATCAGAAATGAAAAAGATGTTACAATGGACACCAGCAATAATAAAAGAGTAATATGCAAATTGACCAAAAGGCAGAATGACCAGTCACTATGCAAGATACTTGCAACACCATGACACACACACACACACACACACACACACTCACACACACACAATTTCTTATCTATATTTTTCTCCATATTCTTGATAAATGCTGTGAAGAAAGTTAATACAGATATAGAAAGTAATACATGTCTTCCATAAAACTGTCATTTTTAGATTATGTATCACATAATTTCCTTACTAAATTACTGGCTGAATTCTACAAATAATGTTACAACTGTATATGTAACTAACATTCAGTATATTCAACACTTGGTTTTCTATGGTGATAGAGAAAGACGTTAACTCCTATAGCTAACAAATTCAAGCTGAACCCTTCCCTAATCCTCCTATAAAAACCAATTAATTAAAATCACAGAGTCTGGCGCTACTTACTACCTGTATGATCTTAACGAATTTACTTCACCTATACATGCCTTTTTCCTTAACTGTAACATGAAGGCAAACAGTACTCTTAATATCAAAATCAGACAAGGATGCCTTAAGAAATTTACAGGTCAATAACCATGATGAACATAAATGCTCAAACCAAATTCAACAACAGGTTTAAAAGATCATACATCACAATCAAATGCCATTTATTCCAAGGATGGTTCAACATCCACAAATCAGCCAATGTGACATATACCACATTAACAAAATAAAAGCTAAAAATCATATGATAAACTTAAGAGGTATTTGCAATATTCAGTGCTCCTCAGCCAAAAAGCCCTGAGCTGGGCTCATAGCTGGGAAGCCCAGCAGAGTGGCGGGAGCCTCTCCTGCCTCCGTAGCAGAGCAAAGAATGTCTGACTGCAGACTTAGGCTTGTTCCCCAAAGGACATTGCCTGAGGGCTCCCGGCCTGCGAGAGGGCACAGGCCAGGCTGAAGGATCCTAGACATATGGTCGGCAGGGGAGGACCATTAGGGGTGACCAGGCAGGCAGGTAGAGGAGGCTAGGGGTGATCAGGCAGGCAGGGAGCAGTTAGAGGTATTAGGCAGGCAGGCTAGTGGTTAGGAGATGGTGGTCCTGGTTGTGAAAGGTCCTGGATTGCAAGAGGATGTCCAACTGCCGGTTTAGGCCCAACCCAGCAATCAGATATCCCCAAAGGGGTACCAGATTGGAGAAGGTGCAGGCTGGGCTGAGGAGGTCACCCACACCCCCGTGCATGAATTTCGTGCACTGGGCCACTAATATAAAATAACAGGTTCCATGGATTTGGGACTTGAATATATTCAGGGATCATTATACCATCCACCATAAAGTACATCTTATTATCTTCTCCACCTTTGAATAAGAGCAAATGCTGAAGTTGAAATATTTCAATGCTGACCACTGGAGTGCATATTGGGATTAATTTGCTGGGACTGAAGAGGGCAATTCCACCTTAAGATATATATAAGGATGAAGAAAAATGAGTGACAGAATTTTTCCCTATTGTTTTTCTCTTCATGTGTATATACCAGTGGTTGGCAAACCGCTGCGTGCGTAAGCCTTGGTTTGCTGCTCTGTTAACTACTAAGTTTGCCAACCACTGGGCTAGACTAAATGTTACCATGTAGTTGGAATCTGTGAGGATTAGACAATTGTGCCAGATTATGTGCAAAGAGGTAAAGGGTAGTATATGACAATGGTCAGCAAACTCATTAGTCAACAGAGTGGCAAACCACAGTTTGCCAACCATTGGTATATAGTACTATCAGTTCCCTGAGTCACCCACTAATTAAGCAGGAAGACCTGAGTAGGTCAACAAGCGTGGGTAGAAAGCTGAGGCAAAACTACCATCTCTCAAAACTTACTATGTTACCCTAAAAACAGAAAAGTAATTGAGTATTTTGATTGAAAAGATGTTTTTTCTATACTGAAATCATGGGGCAGGAAAATGGTAAAATGGCTAAAAGATTTTACTATTGCTCTTAACTTCTCAATATAGAGAAACAACATGGATTGCACATTGGGAACTGGATTATTTGATGTGAGAGGTTCTTCCCTTCTAAGATTGCTATGAATTGCTAGAATTTTGTATCTTTTTAATTTTGTTATTCAAAAACAGCCTCTCTGCCCTAGCTGGTTTGGCTCAGTGGATAGAGCGTCGGCCTGTGGACAGAAAGGTCCCGGGTTAGATTCCAGTCAAAGGCACATGCCCAAGTTTCGGACTTAATCCCTGGGGGGGCCGAGGGGGCATGCAGGAGGCACCCGATCAATTATTCTCTCTCATCCTTTTTCCTTCCTCTCTGAAATCAATAAAAATATTTTTAAATAAAAAAAAAAATACAGTCCAGCTATATTCCTCAACAGGTTCAACAGAGTTACCACGTGACCAGTAAGTCCACACCTAGCTATATACCCAGGACAAGTGAAAACATGTTCACCTAAAGACTTGTACACCAATGTTCACAGCAGCATTATTCATGATGGCCCAACTGTGTCAAATCAAAGGATGAATGTGACATATCCGTAAATGGAACTGTTTGGCAATAAAAAGGAAGCATTAATATCTCAATAAAGTTGACCTTTGCAAATGACCTCTCTGGGGGCTATACTGCATTAACCTGTAAAATTTAACTCTACTTTAACATTCAATGAGTATTTACAGTGAATTCTAACTTATAATTATGTCTGAAAGGGAAAAAATTAGTTACATGCCACCTTTCAACTGCTATACCAGCTGTAAGCATGCCATCCATTGTTCCCTACATTAAGGTCTTCCAAGTAAACTATTTAATAGACATTCATGTGTACAGCAGGTTGAAAGGAGAGGTCTAAAGAGGAGGAGGGAAAGAAATCCGAAGGTGCCTCAGTTTCCTCCCACACTATTCACTAAATATGCACAGAGCCAGATGTGTGCCTCTTCAGGGCTGCTTCTTTAGGAATCTGTATCTGAGTCACCAATGATGGCAGTACATGTGTTGTAAGGAAAAGCCTCAGAGACAAAGGACAAGTGGCACTAATGTTGGGAAGGGACATTGGGGGGTAAAGATTCTAAAGAATTTCTTCTTATCAATCCAGAGACCTGTACTTGTTTAATTATACAGCCTCACAGGAATCTCAACAGAACATGATTACTCAAGATTTATAGCAGCCTTTAATGTTTTCTGTTATAAAGAATTACATGTCAGTAAATAAATTTGAGTCTAAGAAACAAACAGTATTTCAGGGAGAAGGGGAGATGGGAAAATAAGCTAGCAGTGAAGACAAAAGTTTATTATGGGAAGGAGGATGGCTGCCTGTTCTGTCCCCTGAGAGCTAGTAGGCAGAGCTGAGCTCCTCTGCTATCTGTGAGAGAAAAGAGTAAAACTATTTATTTTTAATTTTTGAAGGAAAACCAACATGGACTTGAAAAACCTCATGGCCTCAGATTCAGCTCAGTAATTTTCCTTTTAAAAAAGTGCATTACATGCCAAAACCGATATGGCTCATTGGATAGAGCGTCGGTCTGCAGACTGAAAGGTCCCAGGTTCAATTCCGGTCAAGGGCATGTACCTTGGTTGCGGGCACATACCCCAGTAGGGGGTGTGCAGGAGGTGGCTGGTCGATGTCTCTCTCTCGTTGATGTTTCTAACTCTCTATCCCTCTCCCTTCCTCTCTGCAAAAAAAAATCAATAAAAAAATATATTAAAAAATAGGGGCGGGGCGGGGGGGGGGGGGCGCATTACAGAAGTATCGGCTCCTTTTTACCAATTCTTTGGTCAAGCCCAAGCTAGTTTGTAGAGAGAATCTCCTGGGGTGTAAGCAGCAGAGGGAAGTGAGGATTGGTGAAAGCCTGGAAGAGTCACCAAGGGAAGTGGCTGAGGCTGTCTCTCTCCCAGCCAAATGAAGTACTAGTATCTACTGATGCCAAAACATCCCATTTATAACACTGCACAAAAGTGTGTACATAGAGGAACCACACAGCAACTTTTCAGAAGCCTAGAATAACTTCCAGCTTTAACCCGTACAGTGGTCACTTAAAAACAAACAATCAACCAAACAAACAAAAAACACACACAAAAATAAAACAAGCAAATGTAGAAGTAATGGTGAATAGGTTTGGCCCCCAGAAAAGAGCTGCTTCTCCGAGGTTACAGTGTATCAGATTTGCTTGACATAAAAGCACCTTCTTCTTCTTCGTCGTCCAGAAAATTTACATGAGAACACTGAGAACTAGAAAGCCTAAATAATGGTCAAAAAGATTTGTTTGGGATTCTAGCAAGGAGAGGGATGAGATCTAGACCTCCTGCTTCATTACTACGTCTTTCCAAGACACGCCACTACCCCATGCTAGAGGAAAGGTTTCTTCTGACTAGTTAACAGAACAATCCACACACAGTAGCTATCCATGGGCACAAAACTGGAGTTTTGGCCAAACTCTACCAGTTTTACCCTTAATTAACTCATATTTGCCATACAAATATTGACTGGAAATGTCTCTCTTCACTTCAGAAAAGTTTCCCCAAACTGTAAAGGAGTATTTGCATATTGTTCACCTATTAGAACAATATACTTAACTCAAGAACTGTAATCAATAATTGGTTCCCCCAGTGCCATGGTTGGCAAACTGTGGCTCGAGAGCCACATGCGGCTCTTTGGATCCTTGAGTGTGGCTCTTCCACAAAACCACGAGCTGAGAGAGTCTATTTTGAAGAAGTGGTACTAGATGAAGTTTAAGTTTAAAAAATTTGACTCTCAAAAGAAATTTCAATTGTTGTACTGTTGATATTTGGCTCTGCTGACTAATGAGTTTGCCGACCACTGCCCCAGTGGGCGGAAAGTTTCCTGAGATGAGTTTCTCCTCACTAAGGAGTCCAGCATATACTCATAAATGTTAATGTTAAGCAACACCCTCGTCCTTCACCGAAAATGTACCTTCAATTAATGGTACAACAAGTATGAGATACACCATTACATTACATACCTCTAAGACTGAAAACACTATTGTCAATTAACTAGAACACAACGATTTGCTTTGAATTTCCATTGAATTCAGTTTATCAGCCTTCAAGGTGCCCAAAAATGGGCAATTCTAGAAGACCTCACATAAGTTTATCAATTTGGGGACCATCTTTCTTTTTATAGGTTCCATAAAAAATACTTCAGAGTGAAAACATGAAATTCTGGCTACAAGAAATATTTGTTTCACTAATATTAAATTATTCTGCTGCTTCATTTCTGTGGCTTTGGCTCAATTCAAAATATGATATAGCACTGACATGAAGTTTTTTAAAAAATATTGTTTAAACAGGAATTAATGGCAATATATGAAGATTTAACAATGCCTGTAACTTGGTGGAAGAATGGCAATATGAACAACAATGACCATTCCTCATGCTCAAACTGTGGAAAATATGTCATAATGTCACCTGATTATTTCTTAGTTTAAGCATTTTACATAATAAAGCCAGTTAGTAACCACCAGTGCCACCAGTTAGTAACACTAAAGTTCTGCCACTAGCTATATAGTCTCCATGTTGTTAATTAAGGAATACCTGTCAGGTAGACACTTACATGTTTTAATGAAAGTTGTCTAGATAGAAGAATAGAGAAACTGAGTGACTATACAAGAAACATGAGACCTGTCTTCATCATCGATACAGCAAAACATAACATGGTCACTTCAGATACCTAGTGAATATGCAGCACAAAACAGCAAAGCAATCATATATAATGGCCTCCCCATCCATTCTGGGATTTTATGGATATGTGCCTCATCTCTCCAAATTCTAGCCCCGGGTTAGAACAGGTGTGTATATCTATAGACTTCAACAATATTTCAGGAGACTTATCTAATTTTTAGCTCTCAGATACAGTGAACACTGTTGCCACCTCTAAAAAAAAAAAAAAGTTCTGCAACTGTCATCATCTAATGGATGGTACAAAACAAATTAACAATGACCAGATTTGACATGTGAAAAAAAGGTCAGGAATCAGGTTGTGAGGAAAAACTTCTGCCATCGTACACATACTTCTTTTAAATAGTGTTTTCATGACTCCAGAACATAATTGGCAGGAATTAGCTAAAATTCCTAAAGAAAAGATGATGCATGCATTAAGATGAAGGCCAGAAGAATTGTTGGGTTTGATCTACCAGATCTTCAGCTATCCCTCACTACGACTGACATAAACAAAAGTGCAGCCTAGAGAGGGAATCTGGGGGCCTTCCTGTCTCCTCTCCAGCTTAACTTCCGTTGATGGTACGCCTTCCTTTTTCCTCCAGTGTTCCCTCAGGAGGAGCTTCTCATATCTGGTGAGCCAAAACTGCAATTATCAAGCTGCCAAGACTAAGACCCAATCCTACTTCTAAAACAGTGTTCTTTAATTTGTACTCCACCTCCAGGCTGCACAACCCTGGAAATAGAAATGGGAATTTTCCAACCTGAAAAATAGTCCTGACTGAAAACTTCTCCCTATTCATTCTCTTTGCATAACCCAGTTAGGCCCACTTCACTCACACACGCTTAATTAGGGCACACAATGTGGTTGCGGCAGTAGATGAAGACACTAAAAATTTACCAGCCCACAAAATTCTATTCTCAAATTGAACATTTTTACATTTTTGTTCAGTATCTTGAATCATGAAAAGGAAGCCACCATCTTGGATTCCAGAATAAAAGCCAAAATACCAATTTAAATCCTTCAGAACTAACTAGGCTAATTTATCACATCACTCATACATAAGCAGTAACCACCTAGTTGGAATATACCTTTAAAAAATCCTATATAATAAAGAAGTAATATGCAAATTGAACCTCACACTATTGCATAAGATGGCCACCCCCATGTGGTCAAAGATGGCTGGCAGAGGAGGCAGCTGGGGGAGAGGGGGGAGGGAGACAAGGTCTGCAGGGGAGGGCAGTTGGGGGCAACCAGGCTTGTAGGGGAGGGTAGTTGGGGGCAACCAGGTCTGCAGGGGAGGGCATTTAGGGGTGATAGGGCCAACAGGGGAGGGCAGTTAGGTGTCGATCAGGCTGGCAGGGGAGTGGTTCAGGGCAATCAAGCAGGCAGGAGAGCAGTTGGGAGCTGGCAGACATCCCCCTGAGGGGTACCAGGTTGAGAGGGTGCAGGCTGAGCTGAGAAACAACCCCCACACACACTGCACAAATTTCGTATACCTGGCCTTGAGTAAATAAATAAAATGTAAAAAGAAAGAAAACTGATAAGCAGAGCAGCATGAGCTGCAAGGTCAAAGGGGAATTCACATTATAATGTGGTCTAAGGAATCCCATTGAAAATGTTTCCATCCCTACTGCACACCTTATTAAGTTGGAAAAAAAAACACACAAAACCTTTTCAACTGCATTCCTGGAGTTCTTTTCATGGCCTTAATTAAGGAGTCTTAAACTTCAACTTCCACCCTCTATACCTCAGATGGTACACTATGCCCTGTCTCTCCCACTGATACATTTAATAATTTTCTATCCAATTAATTGGTTTAACTGCCCCAAACCACCACCCAAGGAGGCAGTAAATAGTAAATGTTAAACCTCAGCAGCAAAGTGTGTTCTGGTGAAGCCCTTCCCACCCCGAGCCTTCTGGTACAGCTGCTTCTCATCGAGCTTTACACTGTTCCCGTTTGCGAAGCTTTGATTGTGGGCTTTTTATCCTCTAATGGTTTCAATGAAGAATAAAGGATAACTTCGAGTTTGACATTTTTATACTTGAGAAGAAAGCAGAGCAATTCTCTCTGCCCTTTCAAGTATAACTAAAAAGAAAAAGAAATTCCACTTAGCATCTGGAACAAAATATTAAAGCAAATTAAAACTTTAAGTTACTCATGCGAACTTATGAAAAGTTTGAACATTTTAGAAAATGCTGACTAGTCCCTCCTCCCCAATAAGCTGGTTCAATGAATATTCAGAGAGAAAACAGCATCCTTCTCCTGTAACATGGATGTCAAGCCACCACTACTAACAGAAACAAAGGGTAAAATTTTAAAGGCCAACAGAATTACTTTTTTTTTAACAAGTCATTAGTCTAACTGGTAAAGAATGTCTTACTCTTTGTCTCATTTTCATTCACATCCTCGAAAATAAAACATTACCTGATACACCCAGGAATCTAAAACAAATATAATGGGAACAAAAACATATCTCACAAATGTTCACCTGCCAAAGGAGTAATAGGGGCAGGCAAAATGGATTCTGAAGGATTAAAGGGTTAAAACCTAGAAAAATGCTGCTTCCTTAAAATAAAATAACCATTTTCTCTTATTAGCCACCATGCATGCTCTTCTTTCTATCCATGCCCCGCAAATATATTTTCATTAAATCTTGCATTTTACACTAAAATGTACTTCCTACACTAAAATAACTTAGGGTAGCCTTTTTCCCCTAGGCTCTTCTCACTCTCATCTCTTCATTCTCCACATAATTGACAGCCAAATTCTCAACCCCAAATCCTTAAATATAGCAATTACTGAATGTTTAAATAATTTGTTCTTATGTCCTAAGATTACTTAGTCAACTAATATCTCAGGTTAGAAGACTCAAATACTGCTTTTGGAAATCACTCTACCTGGCTTTTTCCAGATACAAAATAGTTCAAATACATAACTTGGACACTACACTCAAAATCTACTTGATATTACAAACCTCCCAATGCTTACATCCACTGGGGCATACTCAGGACAAATGAAATCAAGCAATGCTTTTAGAGATAGCCAGAAAGGTTTCTGTAAGTGATGGCTTCACTCTTCTCTCTCCTAGAGAAAATGGAAGAGAAATTCTTTTTCTTGAGTTATGTACACAGGTGCACCACCCAAATGCAGAAAAGAAGGAAGGAAAAAGGAAAACACACACACACACACACACACACACACACACACACACACATACACACACACACACACACAAGCACAAACCTGACTAATCTGGCCTACAAACCAGAGCACCATCAACATGTTAATTGAATCCAGAATCTGAGGATGCCAAGAAAACTTAAAAGGGGTGCAAACACTCATATTAAGAGGAGGAGACTCATGGATTTCACTATTTCCATGATA
The DNA here is from genome assembly GCA_011751065.1 of Lasiurus cinereus. Lineage (NCBI taxonomy): Eukaryota > Metazoa > Chordata > Mammalia > Chiroptera > Vespertilionidae > Lasiurus > Lasiurus cinereus. Next base: position 10,047,515 of record JAAGEH010000392.1, read on the forward strand.
CATGACAATTAAGAATAAACTAGAGGCCTGGTGCATGAAATTCATGCAGGGGGGGTGGGAGGGAGGCGTGTGCTCTCAACCCAGCCTGCACCCTCTCCAATCTGGGATGTCTGACTGTTTAGGCCCGATTCTACCAAACAGGAAGTCAGACATCCCTCTCACAATCCAGGACTGCTGGTTTCCAACTGCTCACCTGCCTTTCTTCCTGATTGCCCTAACCTGTTCTGTCTACCAGCCTGATCACCTCTAACTAATCCCCTACCAGCCTGATAGATGCCTAATTGCTCCCCTACCAGCCTGTTTGCCCCTAACTGCCCTCCCCTACAGGCCTGCCCCCAACCCCAACTGCTCTCCCTTGCAGGCCTGGGTACCCCCCCTGACTGCCATTCCCTGCAGGCCCAGTCACCTCCAACTTCCCTCCTCTGCCGGCCTGGTCACCGCTAACTGTTCTCCCCTGCAGGCTTGATCGCCCCCAACTGTCCTCCCTTGCAGACCTGGTCCCTCCCAACTGCCATCCACTGCTGGCCATCTTGTGGCAGCCATCTTGTGTGTTGGAGTGGCAGTCAACTGGCATATTACTCTTTTATTAGATAGTATAGAGGCCTGGTGCACGGGTGGAGGGCAGCTGATTTTCCCTTAAGGGTGTCCCGGAGCAGAGTAGGAGTTCACTTGTGGCATAGGGCGGCCTGGGCGAAGGGCCGGCTGTTGTTTGCAGGCCAGCCACGCCCCCCAGCAACCCAAGTGGAGGCCCTGGTATCTGGGATTTATTTACCTTCTATAATTGAAACTTTGTAGCATTGTGCGCAGGCCAGAACTGCAGGAGACTTGGCTTCCTTCGTTTCCAGGGAAACCCAAGCCTCCTGCTTGCTCCATGGCCGCAGCCAGCTTAGTTGGGTTAATTTGCATACTCCTGATTGGCTGGCAGGCGTGGCTTGTGGGCATAGCGGAGGTATGGTCGATTTGCATGTTTCTCTTTTAGTGTAGATGATGAAAACCACAAGACAGTAGATAGTGAAGAAAAAAGCTAAATGTTGACTGCCATTAGTGTTAACAACAGGAGTTCTTAACACCTGCTATAAGGTACTACCCTATCTAATAAAAGAGTAATATGCAAACTGACCGTACCTCAACTACCCCCACCAGCCATGCCTACCAGCTAATCAGAGCAAGTATGCAAATTAACCCAACCAAATTGGCTACAACCACAGAGAGAGCAGGAGGGAGGCTTGGGTTGCCTCTGGCTATGGAGGAAGCCAAGCTTTCTGCAAACCTTGGCCAGCACTTAAGGCAACAACGTTTCAATGGCTGTGCAAGCAGAAGGCTTGGCTCCGCTCCTGGCTACAAAGTTTTAATTGCAGAAGATAAATAAATCCCAGATACCAGGGCCTCCACATGGGTAGGCCTGCAATCCACCACAGGCCCCTAGCCCAGGCCACCCCACTCCCCAAGGGAACACCCACCCTGATCCAGGATAGCCTTCAGGGCAAACCAGCCGTCCCCCACCCATGCTCCAGACCTCTATCCTATCTAATAAAAGAGTAATATGCAGATTGATCATCACTCCAACACACAAGATGACTGCTCCCATGTGATCAACAGATCCTGCCCCCATGTGGACATAAGATGGCCACCACAAGTTGGCCGGCAGGGGAGGGCAGTTTGGAGGTACCAGGCCTGCAAGGAAGGACAGCTGGGGGTGATCATGCAGTCAGAGGAGGGAATCTGGGGGTTACTGGGGCTGCAGGGAAGGGCAGCTGGGGGGGAAGGACCCAGGCCTGCAGGGGAGGGCAGTTAGGGGTGACCAGGCCCACAGGGGAGGGCTGTTAGGGGCAAAAACGCTGTCAGGGGAGCAGTTAGGCATCAATCAGGCTGGCAGGGGAGTGGTTAGGGGGTGATCAGGCTGGCAGGCAGAAGCAATTAGGGGCAATCAGGAAGGCAGGCAGCAATCAGATGAGCAATTGGGAGCCAGCAATCCTGGATTGTGAGAGGGATGCCCGACTGCCCATTTAGGCCCAATCCAAACAGGCAGTCTGGCATCCCTCAAGGGGTCCCAGATTGGAGAGGGAGCAGGCTGTGCTGAAGAACATCCCTCATGCACGAATTAAGTGCCCTGGGCCTCTAGTGTAATAAATTAATTACTCCTCCAGTGAATAAATGAATGCATTAATATAAGCCAGGTTCTTTGAGAAAGCACATTTAAACTTCTTTAAACCACCAAAGTAACATTCACCAAAGCATCTATTTAAGCACTGATGCACACTTAACAGAATGGAAAGAATCTGAACTTCTTCAAAGCTTCCAGACTATATCTGACAACAAAACAGAATCTAGTGTTACCAGATAGGAAACTCACTTAATAAAAAAATTATCACTTCAAATACAAAAAACTGAATAACCACAAAAACAAAAATGCATTTATTGAATATATTTTACACATACAATCACAAGTAAATCTCAGAAAACCCATGAAAGGCTAACCTGACTCAGCACAGGAAGTGGCAGAAGAAAGGTTCCACCCCAGGCTGCTCCCTAGCAAAGTGAGCTGCAGCTCAGCCCCTACTCTACCCACAAGGCTCAATGAGATCCAAACAGCACATTACCTTAGGGCTCTATTAAACCAGAATCTTACCCAAGCCACTCGAAGGAAATGTAAGAAAATGAAAATCTTTTTCAGGAAATTTCTATCTAAAGGGAATAAAGTCAAAATTTATATTTTAAGAAAATAAATTCATAAAAGCAATAAAATTTATAAAATGCAGATGGTCTTATTTCATTCAAAACACATTATTAATAAAATTACAGCTATATGTAATTATAAATTTAATTTCAGTTGATGCATATCTCCCCTTTACCCCAAGGTCTTAAATTGCTTTCTTATATGCTGTTTAATTTGTATCAAAAGTGACAAAAATACAATGAATAACAAAGATAAATTGGTCAAACTTTCAGTCCAAAGACACACAAATTTACCAATTCTCAAAATGGGGTAAAGCTTCAAGCATGATAGCAGAGCTCCACTCCAGTTATTCTAAACTAGAGTAGCCAGGGGAAGAGCTCACAGCTGCGAATTTTTTTTTTTTTTTTTTTTTTTTAGTTCCCAGGGATTCAGCTACACATCCCTGGTTAAGAATATGAGACCACTCTGCATTTCTGAATGTACTTTAGTCCTTCTTTAGTAGGTGTTTGCAACAAACCTGTCTAAACACATTCTATCTAATAGAGAATATGCTAATTGAACCTCATGCTGTTGCAAAGATGGCGACACCTACAGCCAATAAGGAGGGAATATACTAATTGACTTCCACAACCTCAAAGGTGGCAGCGCCCACAGCCACAGGATAGTAGTGCCCAGTACCCAGGTCAGCAGGCATGCGGAAAGGCCGCTCCACTCACCTGCCTCCAGGGTACCCCAGTCTCCTCAGCCCCCCAGCCACCAAGGTCGGGCCCGAGACGCAGGCAAGCCTCGGATGGCAGCTGCCCAGCTGCCCAAGGCCAGTGCAAGGTGCAGGCAAACCTCGGATGGTGGCTGGCCGGCTGCCCGAGGCTCAGGTAACCAGCGCCTGCTGAGAGTGGCAGTGGCACCAGCATAGGTGTGATGGGGGCATCACCTTCACAGAATCGCCAGGTTGCCTCCCGCCCCTGAGGGTTCCCAGACTGTGAGAAGGGGCAGGCTAGACTGAGGGACACCCCTCCAGTGCATAAATTTTCATGCACCAGGCCTCTAGTATATGATAAGCAGTGTGTAAGTTTCTATTGTAAAGCTGAGAAAGACCAGAACCTACTCTAAAAACTTAAAAGTGAAGCAACAAAGCAGTAAGAACAGCCATTATCACCCCTGAACCTGGGAAACAGCAACAAAACAAAAAATAAAATATCAAGTGTGGTTATGCAGAGAAAAATCACCTTTGATGAGCATTTTATTATTTTTGCTACAACAGCAAATTCACTTTTCTAATTAAATTAGGCTTTTGCAAAAATATAATCCTCAACTACCCATGCTAAAGATGGAAGATATATTTATCCTCAACTATTCATACTAAAGATGGAAGATGATAATCCAAAACAGCAATTAATCCAATTCTTTAAAAAATGTATTGCTAGTGGTAGCCTTTTTACAGTTTAAGTTATCAATAAAATGATGTATATATAGATGTCCATAGCATTACAATAGGGAATAAAAACAAGTATAGCTACTCAAGAAGAGTTAACTGTTACAGAAAACATAACAGGACGAGGTAGGTAATGTGGGTTTAAATTTTCCTACAGAGGGGATATATAAAGTAACATAAAAAGCTATGCAATAGGTAGGATAGGACCTATCATAATGTTCCAATCAACATTGAATAATACATATTCATGAAGAGAAGCAGGCATAGATAACTTCCTTCTAAAATCAGAGAGACTGAGGGCTGACAATGTCCTGGAATTAGATTATGATAATGATTGCACAACTTTAAGAATTTACTAAAAATGTTTGAATTATACACTTTAAATAGGTGGGTTGTATGATATATATAACTTATCTACACCAATAAAAGAGTAATATGCAAATTGAACATAACTTCACGATGCTCACCAGCCAATCAGCAGTGAAAATGCAAATTAACCCAAAGGTGTCGGGTTAATTTGCATATATGAAAGCAATGAGCAGCAAGGGGCGAGGTGGGATGCTTGTGTCGTCGCCATGGCAATGACACAGGCATTCTACACCACTCTGGGCCTCTGAGCAGGCACAGGAAAGCAGAAAGGTGGCTCCAGGCCAAAGTGAAAAGGCGGTTCTGGCAGCCAGGTAAAGGAAGGTCCACTCTTGCACAAATCTTCATGCATCGGGCCTCTAGTATTATCAATAAAAAAAAGTTAATAAGCAAATCGACCAAACAGCAGAATAACCGATTGCAATGAGAAGCACTGAACCACCAGGGAGAAGATCCTCAATGCAGAAGCTGTCCCCTGGTGGTCACTGTGCTCCCACAGGGGGAGCGCTGCTCATCCAGAAGCTAGGCTCATAGCTGGCTAGCACAGCGGCAGTGATGGGAGCCTCTCCCACCTCGCCGCCTCCTCACCATCCACTGAGGGCTCCAGACTGTGAGAGAATGCAGTTTGGGCTGAGGGATCCCCACTCCTAGTGCAAGAATTTTGTGCACCGGGTCTCTATTTTATCAATAAAGCTGTTTAAGAAAACAGCAGACAGCTCATCCTTTTCATATAATTCTCTCTCGAAAAATTCTATTTTTCATTGTAACAGCTAAGTCAGACAGAATTACACATGCTCCACCCCCACTGGTAACCCCAGTGTAGTTAGGAAGAAAGACCTATACTAGGTGTACCAGTTAATCATGCAGATTTTTTCAATAGATGGGGTTACACAGATGTTCATATATATATGCAATTTGATATGTATGCTATTTTGTTGGATTGACAGCAAGCTTCAAAACTTCATATGTCAAATTTGTTGGAGGTGTTAACATTATAGATATTTTTATGCTTAAAGATGTCGAATTTCATGCTGGAAAAAGAGCATTTGCGGGAAATTTTATTTCATTACTTTATTTTAAAGAAAAACTTATCGCCAAAACCGGTTTGGCTCAGTGGATAGAGCGTCGTCCTGTGGACTGAAAGGTCCCAGGTTCGATTCCGGTCAAGGGCATGTATCCTGGTTGCGGGCACATCCCCAGGGGGGCGTGCAGCAGGCGGCTGATCAATGTCTCTCTCTCATTGATGTTTCTAACTCTCTATCCCTCTCCCTTCCTCTCTGTAAAAAATCAATAAGATATATTTAAAAATAATAATAATAATAAAGAAAAATAAAGAAAACGTTATCATATACTTCAGGAAGCTTATGGTGAACATGTTCCATCTCAAGATACTTGTGAATGCTGGCTTAAAAGCTTTAAAAGTGATTCGAAAGACAAAAAAAAGTCCCAAGTCAACCGTAAAAAATTTGAAGACCAACAATTACAAGCATTATTAGATGAAGATGCATGTCAAACTCAAAAAACAACTTGCAGAAAGATTAAAAGTTGCTCAGTAAACAATTTCTGATCATTTACAAGCAATGGGAAAGATGTTAAAGGAAGGAAAATGGGTGCCACATCAACTGAACAAAAGACAAATGAAAAACTGAAAAGTCATCAGTAAAATATTACTTTAATGGCACAATAGAAAGTCTTTTTTGCATCAAATTGTGAATGGCGATGAAAAGTGGATTTATTTTGAGAATCCCAAATGCACAAAATCATGGGTTGATCCTGGTCAACCAATCTCAACTGCAAAGCCAAATCGCTTCAGAAAGAAGATAATGCTCTGCGTTTGGTGGAATCAGGAAGTTGTTGTATATTATGAGCTTCTAAAACCTGGTGAAACCCTTAATACTGATCGCTACTGGCAACAAATAATCAATGTGAACCCTCCTTTAATTGTGAAATGACCAGAATGTGCCAAAAGACACAGCAAGTAATTCTGCTTCATGATGGTGGACCATCACACACTTCAAAACTAGTCAAAGACACGTTAAAAGATCTTGCCTGGGAAGTATTAACCCACCCACTGTCTTCATCAGACCTTGCTCCTTTTCAGATCGATGGCACACGCACTTACTAAGCAGCACATCAAAACGTACGAAGAAATAGAAAATTGGGTGGATCTCTGAATGGTTTGCCTCAAAACAAGAAAAGTTCTATTGGGACAGTATCCACAAAATACCTAAAAAATGGGGGAAATGTGTACTGGCGATGGACATTACTTTGAATAAAGCACTTTTGATGTTTCTCTTGAAATTATTTTCTTTGATTACAAAATCCACCATTGTTAACCAGTACAGCTAGTATATGCCAACGTATATGCTTAATCTTTGTTATAGGGAAAATGACAGAATGGAAGAGAAATAATTATATACTCAAGCACCACCCACTGAATAAAAATAACAGAGCATCAGTGAACATCTTCTTTTATCTACCTTCAAAAATTGCTTTAGGATTGACCACTACTCTATAATCATCTATGAAAGTAAGTTTCACAGCCATTGTGGAAACTATAAAATCATCATTTATTCCCAAGTGTGAAAGAATATCATTACTTCCCCTAAAACTTCAGCAAACTTTGCATTTGATTCCATACTATATATGCATTAAATAAACAATAAGTTAAACTGAAGATGCAGAATAAGTGCCAAACAGTGAGGTGTTATATAGCTGTAAAAATAACCAAATGGCTACTTGACTAGTGGCCTCCCTGGAGGTCTGAAAGGATGTGTAGTACTAACTCTGATGCCCAGCTCTGCAAGGTCAGCAAGAATGCAGTGTAATACTCAGAAGCTATTTAAAAGGTCATCCCAGGTATATCTAAAAGCATCATGTATCAGAAATAAGTTATAAAATGGGTCAAGGACACCAAAGCTATTCTCCAATTATTAATTGCTTTGCTTTTTAATCTAACAACCCACCACCAGTTTTTCCTTGTCTATCTGGCTTACAGACTTCTGATTACTAAGTTAAAATCAATGTGCATTAGTTTAAACAATTTGATCTTAGCCAGACCCTGCTTCTGTCAAAGATAACTGAAGGGCAACATTAACTCACAGCACATCTGCTAACTGTTCAGGCGCAATGACAGAATATCAAGCTGCCCTTCTTCCTCCCCTAAAGATACTGATGGACCATACTCTGCACAGGCCTCTTTGATGTACAATAGCCTAATTTTATGCGAAGAGATGACCAAACTCTCAACATACAACAAACTCTTTAATGTAACCTCAAAACCCAGCTTTGGAGGAGTTTTTAAATAAGATATAAGTTTACCATCTTTGAATTCCATCAGCAATAATAATGCCATCAAAATTATGAAGCTGATTTATTTGCATTTGAGAAAAACTTAATCACCCGTTCCTTTGAAGTTAAGTGGAAAAATCCCAGAAATCACAAAACCAAAGTTAAAAAGTATTCATAACAGCACTTTTTATATCTTAAACTAGGATTGCATAAGTATAGCAGTTTTACCAAACAATCTTCATTAGCTTACCTGCCTAGGACTCAGTTAAGGCAACTTAGAAAATGGATATAAATAAACTGAAATCAAAGCCCTAAATACTAGTAATCATTGTCAAATTTAATACTACTACAACATGCCTAAGAAATGTGCAAATTAAGATGTAAGTTCAATACTGGGATGAAGAAAAGTCACAATACATAGTAATGTTCATTTTGAAGCAAGAAAAAGAGGTTATTTAAATAATCCTATGAAAACACTTTGTCAATAAAAAACATCTCCTAACTTTTTGTGTAATTTTAACAAGCTAGAATACATCACAGAACATCTCCATGAATTTTAAAAGTTATGTAAAAATAAAACTTACCAGAAGATTCTTTTTCTTATAATGTGTATGTCTGGACCAAGTAATTTACACCTTTTTATCCTTAAGAAGATAATTACAAAAATTCATTAAACTGAGAGCATTCACTTAGCTATCCCCAAGCCAGGTGTTAATAAATTCTAGCAAGCAAAACAGCACAGTGGCTGAGCTGGGCAAGCTGAAGATCTGGGCGTCAGACTACTCTGAGTGTGTGTCTCCCCTAACCCAGGTTCCCACATCTACACTTACCACCCTCTGGGTTTTGGGGTTCCTCCAGATATTGAGTTAAATAGACAAAATAAGGGGGCGAGGTGAGGAGAAGATCACATTGCACAATGCCTGGGGGAGGGAGCTTGTAGGAATTCAATTCCACTGCACTATGGAACACTATATAGCCAGTTACAAAGAAAGATGCAAAAAATTATCTTAATGCAAGACTTAAAGAGAAATAGCATTTGCATATGTTTTGAGGCCTGTTTTCTGTTTTGTTACTTAAAGTTTCAGCCTACTAGATGAAAATAAAAGAAAAACTGATAAAAATAAAATAATCAAAGTGACATGAATGTCGCTATTTTTATTCTATTTTACTAGAATCCATAGTTGCTAAATTTTTTAATATATTTTATTGATTTTTTTACAGAGAGGAAGAGAGAGGGATAGAGAGTTAGAAACATCGATGAGAGAGAGACATCGATCACCTGCCTCTTGCACGCCCTCTACCAAGGTACATGCCCTTGACCGGAATCAAACCTGGGACCTTTCAGTCTGCACACTGACGCTCCATCCAATGAGCCAAACCGGTTTCGACTAGTTGCTAAACATTTTTAAGATGAAAATAAATCACAAATCTACTAATAAATGGGTAATATGCTAATTAGACTGTATAGACTGGACATCCTTCTGAACAAAACCACTGTAGCAGGGGGTGAGGCAGAGGTGGTTAGGGATGATCAGGTAGGCAGGGGAGAGCACTTAGGGGCATCAGGCAGGCAGGCAGAAGCAGTTAGGAGTGATCAGGCAGGCAGGCAGGCAGGCAGAGTGGATAGGGGCAATCAGGCAGGCAAGCAGAGTGGTTAGGGATGATCAGGAAGGCATGCACAGTGGTGAGGGGTGATCAGGCAGGCAGGCAGGTGATTGGTTAGGAGCCAGTAGTCCCAGATTTAAAGAGAGATGTCTGACAGGATCAGGCCTAAACAGGCTTTCAGACATCCCCTGAGGGGTCCCAAATTGGAGAGGGTGCATGCTAGGCAGAGGAGCACCCCCCCCATACACAAATTTTGTGCACCAGGCCTCTAGTGTAATATAAAGAGCTACTTTAAATAAATCAAACACAAAATAGGGTTTCAAACTATACCAAATTATATTCTTCCTCTTTCTGCAGTTTCTAACTTAGATATTCTCAGTGGCCTATCTGCCTGATAATATGTAATTACAAAATTTCTTTTTTGAGACACTTATTGAGTATCTATCAATTAAGGTACTATAAGGAGACTGTAATTCTGCCAGTGCCTGGGCACTATTCCAAACCCAGCCTTTCATCAATGTTATTTCTCATCTCCATTAACTAAAGAATAATGACTAATCCAGTAATCACTGGCAAAATTAATTGGCATTCCTTCAATAATTCCTAGAATACAGTATGACCCAAAGAAAATTTATATGTAAAAATAAACTCTTCCGATGACAAAACAGAAGGTCCAGTAGAATGAAGTGTGGTAAGCCTTGTTTATGGAGCCAGGCCCACTATGTAGACAGTATTTCTGGTAAATGTAAGATTTGAAGTTGGGAACTGCTCCAGACTGTGCCCACTTCCCTATCTGTTATTAGGAAATTGAGAGCCTCTGGGAAACTTTATAGATCTTACATCTGATTCCAAAAAGCATGACTCTAAGAAACATTTTTAAATTTTCCACTCAAAATGTGGATGAGTGGGAAAGATGTGGGAGAGAGAAAATCACTAGTGGAAATGAATAGTTACATATAACAAAAGAGAAGAAATGAGTCAGAAAGAGGGTTTCCATCAACAAGGATAACAACTCAAACTTGTACAAAAAAAAAAAACAATCAGTCTATCCCTCTCCCTTCCTCTCTGTGAAAGATCAATAAAATATGTTTTAAAAAAAAAAAACAATCACTTTTAAATAATAGTAAAAATAACACTTTTTCTAACACCTCCCAAGTAGGAATACCGTATGTATAAAAGAAAAGACTTTCTTTTGCAGTCTATTTTCTTTCTCTTTTTAAAAGAGATAAAGGTCACTGGGTTTATAAAAAGTGTAGTAGTACTTCAAAGCCTCAAGGTAGCCAAACTCTGACTGGAGAGACAGACATGTTCCAGCACATGACTAGGAAGCAAAATTCAGTTAACATCCTCATATGACTGAAGGATTACATGGGTCACAAAATCGTTTGAGACCTGGGAATGTCATCTAAACTCATCGTACAGCCCTAACCAGTTTGGCTCAGTGGACAGAATGTCAACCTGTGGACTGAAGGGTCCCAGGTTCAATTCCAGTCAAGGGCATGTACCTTGGTTGCGGGCACATTCCCAATAGATCAATGTTCTCTCTCATTGATGCTTCTAACTCTCTTTCTCTCTCTCTTCCACTCTTTAAAAAAAATCAGTAATAAAATAAAGTCTCTTTAAAACCATCATACATTCACACTCACATTTTTCCATTGAGGAGGAAACAAGATACATTTCTACCCTGGAAAGAACTAGAATAAAAATCATATTAACACCATAAATGTTCCTTCTCAATCTATCATGGCTAAAAGTGTAAGACATATACAAAACATCACCAAGTCATAGGAATGAAAGTCTATCAGTAAACTGTAATCTGAGGGCAATCAAAAGTTTCTGCATATCGATTCAACAGCTCTCCCAATATTTATCCACTAAATGAACCACTGAAAACAAGATGGGGAATAGACTTCAGAGTTGGCACAGCCACGTAAGAAATCAAAACTAGTGCCAGACTCAATGCTCAGAACTCTAAGGTAATAGGAAAATTACATGCCCAACTAATGAAAAGCAAAGTGTCAAAAATATCCTTCATGTAACCCAAGTCACAGAATGAGAATTAGGCTCAGAAACCAGCCTGTGTGAAGGTGCATTCATTTATAAAGTAAGTAAAGGAGGAGGCAGATACAAAAAGGAAAGAGGCATGCCAGGCACACAGATGAGTTCCTTACTCTGACAATGTTATAGCTATGGCTTCAGAACACAGTGTTGCATTAATAGAGACTAGTGGCCCGGTGCACAAAATTTGTGCACATTAAAAGGGAATAAATTAGAGGAAATATTTTAATATTGCTATTTGCCCTTTCTCTATAATAGAAGTATCAGAGATGAAAGAAAATTAGTAAAATGTATATGAAAGTTTCCTTCCTGTCCGAGTCTGGGGCATGCCGCAGGATCTAGCGTCAAGTCCCCACATTTACTTCAAAAACAAAGAAGACCAACACCAAGCCGGCCCCACCCCCATCAAGCCCTGCCAGGCAGGGGGCATGGCCTGAGGTGCCCAGGCCTGGGGCAGGGGCATGGCATGAGGTCTCCCGGCCCAGTGCCAGGGCAGTGGGTACAGCCCAAGATCCCCCATGAAGCTCTGCCAGGCAGTGGCCATGACCTGAGGTCCCCCATCAAGCCCTGCCAGACGAACAGCATGGTCTCAGGTCCCCATCAACCCCTGCTGGGTGAAGGGTGCAGCCTTAGAGACCCTGTCAAGCCCCGCAGGGCAGGGGTTGCGACCTGAGGTCCCTCGTCCCGCCCAGGTGCCATGTAGCCTCAGGTCCCTGCTGCTCAGTCATGATGTTATGGCATCCCAGCTAATTTGCATATTCCTCTATTATATAGATAGATAACCCTAGAATCTAGAATACATGTAAGAGGGGTAATTAGCAGTAATTAAGTGACCTAACTGAACCATTCTGAATACTGAAAATGGGTTAACCTTTGTCTGGAAAGAGAAATCTGGTAAAAGTCCACCAATAGTTCCCAATCCTGACTATGTATTAAAATACATAATTCCGGCCCATCCGGTTGCCCAGTGATAAGAGTGTCAGCCTATGAACTAGGCAATCACATTTTGATTCCCAGTCTGGGCACACTGCCTAGGGTGCTGGTTCGATCCTCAGTAGGAACCTGCAGGAGACACTGGATCCCCTGAGGGAGGCATGTAAGGGATACTCGATCCCTAGCAGGGGGCATGCAGGAGAGAGACAACAGATTAATTTTAAATTCTCATCATTGATGATTTCATCTCTATCTCCTGCTTCCTTCCTCTCTGAAATCACTAAAAATATATGTATTTTTTACACATATTCCACAATCCCAGCAGGATGTTAAAAATGCATAAATCACTTAAAAATTTTAGTTAATGTATATATATTTTTAAAGGCATAATCCTGTATTTTACTAGTGAACAAATGCTCAAACAGAACACTGGAAGGGGTGCTTTTAATAAACTTCACAGAGCAGTTTTCAACATGTGGGAATTAGTACAATAATCTTCCCCCAGGCAAAATGGTTTCCTTACAAAAGCCTTAGTATCTATCATTTTATGTAAGAATTTACAAATGTTGTCTTAAATGTATGCTTAAAATCTACAGTACAGTTCTATCTAAATGTTAGCTATTATTCAATTCTGCATTTATCAAAAGTTCATTCCAAAATTTGAAAAGACAAAATGTTTAATGCTTAGATTCCTATTTTTAACAATATACTGAAAATGTAGAAACAGTGTCATAAAACATAACTAAAGAAGTTAGATCTGACATACGTTCCCTTCCCTCCCAGAAACAATTTACCACTGCCCCCACTCGCACCTCATTTTCATAGTCTTAGTCAGGGTCATAACAGTCTCTACTCCTCCAGGATGATGAAGGGGTCATGCTTTTTGGACAGCCACATCTACCAAAAGGAAGAAGAGGAGGGCATACAGAGCCTATTCTGCTTTCAACAGGAATAGTGGGCATGGCTGAGGCTTATAGGAAAGGCTGTGGATAGAGAATCAGGTGGTTCTGCAGCATACTCTTGCAAGGACAGCGAGTAAAGAAATGCTTAGGGACACCCAAAGGACAATCAGAGAAAGAGGAACTGCAACTAGAGAATGGTTAGAGACAGGAAGAGAACAAAGCAAGAGAATAATGCTGTCCCAGATCCAAAGAAAGGAGAGAAAACATGTAGGAACAAACATGTCAAAGGCTGTGTTGTACATAGGCAGCAATACATAAAAGAAAGAGCTCTGTCCAATCACATTGGGGATTCAAAGTAGACCTCTGCCCTAGCAAGGTAACACAGATGGCTCTAACACTATTATGCACAAAATGAGGAGCGTGAAGAGAGTAAGTAATCCATGAGCCTCTCCAGTCCTACAGAGCTAAAATGTCCTGCATTTCAGTACCATTTGGAAGACTAAAAGCTGCTGAGTGGTTAGTCTGCATCAAAAGTAAATTAAATATATCCCACTGGTTTAATGTCATTAATTTTTTTAAAATTAAACCAATGAACTAAATTAATAGCAACATTCTTTAGCATATGTGGTATCATATGCTATTATATTCCAGTTCTACTAGTATAATCGACATTGGAATCAGTTTTGAACAGAAACTAGAATTTTCCCGGTCCTACATTAGTCCCTATTTTATTACTTCATGTCAAATTTCAAAAAAATCTCCTTCTACAGTTATATACTACTATGCTAAATAATATTACAGTAGGAAGAATCTAACTTGACTTGCGGTGGTGAACACACAGTGGTGTGCAAATGATGTGCTGTGGAATTGTGTGCCTGAAACCTGGCTAATTTTGTTAGCCAGTGTCATCCCAATCCTATATAATAAAAAGGTAATATGCAAATCCACTGAATAGTGGAACCACCAGTCACTATGATGCACACTGACCACCAGAGGGCCTACGATCAATGCAGGAGCTGCCCCCTGGTGGTCAGTGCAATCCCCCTAGCACTGCTCAGCCAGAAGCCAGGCTCATGGCTCACAGCTCATGGCTGGTAGCGCAGCAGCAGTGGAGGCAGCGCTAAGGATTTCTGACTGACAGCTTAGGCCCACTCCTTATGGGGAGCAGAGCGGGCCTAAGCCATGAGTTAGACATCCCTTTAGGGCTCCCAGACTTCAAGAGTGCTGGCCATGCTGAGGGACTCATGAACCAGGACACTAGTAAATTCAGTAAGAGGGAAGGAGAAAATCTAGAAAAGGTATGTACAGGACATGACATGTCTTCCAGATGCTCACTGGTAAGACTACCTAATACCTGCTTAACCCATCTGGTAGTCTGTGGGCTGGCTCCAAAAGCTGATATAAGTGAAAACAAAAGGAACAAGCATTTTGTCCAAACAAATATGCAAAAACTGCTGGGGAAGTTAGCTGTCAAGCTCAAACCAGTTTGAAAATTAAAAGGAGGCCAGAAAATAAGTGTCTGAGAAAATAAACAGGGAATGAATGGAAAACTCCATTCCCTTTAGTTTTTGTAAAATATTCTCCCATTGAAAGTATGCATTCATATAAAGGCCATTATCAGATGCCATTCTCTAAGATCTGAGTTATTTCAAAGTAACTCAAGTGTGCTAACGTTACCCTCAGTGACAAGAGCCATTACCTTGTAGAACCCCCTCAATTACAAGGTCAAATTTTGTTACGTTATGCAGCACATTGACAATGTCTCTTCAGAGACATGATCTGCTAATGTTGATTTATTGTAATTAAGCAATGCAGCTTAATGTCATCAAGAGGCTTTAATTAGAGAAGGCTGCTGTGTCTTCACACTGTCAGATCAATTCCTGTTTGCACATCCGTACAGACTTACACACCTCTGCTTGTACCAAGCAAGCCTTCCTCTGGGACTATGCACTTCCACACTATGAAACATCATTTTATAAACTTTTGCCCACAGAATGTGTTTTGTGGGTTCACCCCTACCAATGACCACAGACTCAAAAAACACCAACCAGAAGAAGAAGAAAAAAGCCTGCTCCTCTCACCTCCCGATTGCCCTGCATGATAACTGAGTCCTCTATTTCCTTTCTCTTTCACTTCCCATTCCTGAACAAATATGGATACTAAAATAGCTGTAATCCTTCCTGCTAATACCAAAACTCATTCAGATGGATTTGAGGAAAAAAGAGCATCCAGCATACCCCTCATTTCCTGGACCGCAGGGAAAGGAATTATTTGTAAATAATACATCATATAAGAGACATGTATCCAGAATATATAAAGAATTCTTGCAGCTCAACAATAAAAAGACAACTCTATCTAAAAATGGACAAAGGATTTGAGTAGACATTTCTCTGATAAAGAAGTTAATTCCACTCCGAGATATATGCCCAAGAAAATTGAAAACCTGCATCCAGACAAATCTTGCACACAAAAGTTCACAGCAGCATTATTTACACTACTCAATAAATGAAAACAATTAAATGTCCCAATTCATGAATAGATAAATTAATGTGGTACATTTATGTAATGGAATATTATGGGGAATAAGAAAAAATGAACTCGGGAAAATCACTAGTAGTGACAGTTACAAAGAGTGTGAATAAAGTCAATACCACTTAAATGTATTCCTAAAAATATAATTATATGGACTAGGCAAATCCTACAGTTACAGAAAGGACATTGGCAATTGCTTGGGCTTAGTGGGAGGCAGGAATGAAGAGTGACTGCTAATGGTTATGGGGTTCCTTTTATGGATAATGAAAATGTTCTCAAATAAGATAGCCGTGATGTTTGCATTAACTGTGAATATACTGAAAGCCACCTATTAAAAGGGTGAGTTATATAGTATATGGATATCATAACAAAGCTACTATTTTTAAACAGCTTTATGTGCGTGTGTGTGTGTGTGTGTGTGTGTGTAAAGGCAAAAATGTATTGTGTATTGAAAACAATTTTCCCAATTTAGATTTGTTTGTTTTTCAGGGCAAATCCAAACAAAGAATTGTTCCATTTCCCAACTCTACAGGGTCTAAACAAACAAGTGAAACCCTCAAGCCCTGCCAGTTGAAGCCTCAAACTGGCAAAAGACCAAGGATGCCCACAGTACCTATCTAACAAGCATCTATCAAGCAGCAAGCCAAATCTTTCTAAACACCATGGACCCTATCCCTGGATTAGTATGGGCTTTGTCACTATAACAAATATTCCTTTAGAAATAAAGATACGAGACATTATGGGTAATTTTGGAAGAGGGGTTTCAAATTTTGCTCCTTCCACATAATAAAACTGTTTCTACACAATGTAGCTTAAAAAGACCTGCCAGTTCAATGCAATGAAAATATTTAGTTCAAACTTTGAGTATTCCATGTTAACACTATTCCACAATGTATTTTAATTCATTAATGAAAAAACTGTGTGACAACTTTGAGCTCTAATTACTCTTCAGACATATCTTAAAAATTAAACTAATATGGCAAACTGCAAATTTATTTTTCTCAAATGATCATTTGATCCCTCCCATAAAATAAATTATCAATGGAAGTATTTCCGCATGAATATTCTCATCATTCTTTGTCGGCATTTTTTCCTACTCCATCTTAATCCTCACCTTCTTCTTTGATGTATGGCTTAAAGCTAGTGGTTTTCATTCTTTGTACCAGCCTTTCCAAATTTTTCAGTCATGACCCAACTCTGGCTCCTATGCCAGTACACACATTTATAATGGATTACCTTTAGCAGGTATGCTCCCAAATCTCTTGGATATTTTGTCAACTCTTGCTCACATGGACAACTTTTAGTATTTGATTTCAGAACTATCAATGATTACACAAGACAATGAATAGGTGAAATTTCATTATCTACTGTAATGAATGTATAAGTGAATGTTAGCACGTATCGGACTATCTTAAGAAGCAATTACTTAATTACAATACCTGATGATATTTCACAAAACTTGAATAAAGTCATCTTCAAAAAATCCTGCCCGCTTTGGTCCTCCCAAACAGAGTAGATAATGGAGTCAGGATTTTTTTAAAAACATTTTAAGGAATTTCTCGAAGATTACCACTTCCCTAGTATTAAACAATACTTCTTTGCAATGCTTACATCTTTTAACTAACTCATCAAGTTTCTGACTGTGCAATTGCCATCATTCATGTTACAAAGTGTTCAAAATGCGTTCTGAATACTTTTGTATTTTACCATTTTTTTTGAAATATATGGTGTCCCTTTAATGACACCATGTTTTGATCTAAGACTGTCAACATAAGCCATTTATAACCATATTTCTGTTGGAAGAAAATGCACTTAATTAACATTATTCAAGATTAAAACAAAAAAGAAGAGGAAAAACCCACACACTGACACCACATTTCCTCCGGTAATTTTTCGTGACCACTGTGTTGTATCAAGCACTGGCCACACAAGTGGATCAACTTAACCATTCCGGTGCTGGAGCAGGATGTGGACACAGTGGTATTAATGAGAGCGTGAGCTTATAGGGTAACCTCACTAGACCAAATAACCTCCTGGCCACACAAGTAGAAAATAATTAAAGCAAGGACGATTCCAATTTAACCAGATGGTGAATAAAAAAGCAGACAAAGACTCATTTTGTGAATAACCTGGAGAACTGCTCCTACAGTTTCTTTTAAAGTTACTGTCTGACTTGTGAAATGAAGGGGGGAGGAGGAGAAGATAGACAACCCTTTGGGGAAAGGGGAGAATACAAAGGTTCTCACCAGAATTTACTCCCAGAGCACACACATGCCATTTTCCCTAGGTCCATGACCAAAGAAATCACAACTTATTCCTTTAAATGAATGCCAAGTTTAATTATAGTGAAACCTCAAAACTCAATAAAACTTAAGTGAAGGCAAGATATTGCCAAACACCTATTTCACTGATCATCACTAAACTGTACATAAACAATTATACAATGTAAATTTTTCAAATCAACAGAACTATGAAACAACACAAACCTCTACCACCAATCTACAAAGATTTCCCCCGGCCCCCCGCCAAAAAAAGTTAACACTTTGCAACCTACCACAGGACTCATATTCTTTATTCTGCTGCCCCCGCACCCACAAGAAAGATAAAAGGCATTTCATAGGTGGGAAAAGAAAAAGACATCCTACAATAAAACCCAGTAACTTTGCAAACACTGCACAATTCTGACACCTCAATCTCAAAATGGGGAGACAAAATCCAAAAGACTGTCTGGCCTTCACCAGCAAGATAGAGTGCAAGTGGTTTAACCTTGTATTAAAGATGCTCTTGTTCACGAAGGGAGACTCATCTGTGCTGACTCAAATGGGGATGGAAACAACAAAAGAGGCCATCAGACTATCCAGTATGTTACACCTATGTACACAGAAGTGCGCGCGCGCGCGCACACACACACACACACACACACACACACACACACATTTACAGCAGGCCTGCCAGGAGTGAAGAAGAATCATAAGGCAGTTCATTTTAGCACAGCACCACAATCTTGTTCAAACCTCTGAACACCTGATGAGTCACCTTTCAACAGCAATAGCCAACATCCCATAAAACACATGATACAATGTTATAAAGTTACTATGAATCTTAAATGGGAAAAGGGGTTTCTTGACATTTTGGATCTCTTGCTTTGAGGTTACAGAACACATAAAGTCTCATTATGATTGTATGTGTGTTCTGAAGTTTAGAGTAAGATAGATTCCAGTCTTGGCTTTACAGCAATGACTAACTAGTTACATTAGACAACTTTGATGAACATTTTTATACTGCAAAACACTCTTCTGTAAAATAGGAGTAACTTTTAATAAATTTTAACTATTTCCTAATCACTGTACCTGTATAAATATTCCACCCTTCCAATGATGCTAAATAATAATGTTGTAACATTATACTCAATTCATAGCATTTCTTCAAGTAAGCTGTCTAGTTCTTACAGACAGAAGATAGTGGAGCAGAATAATCAGCAACCTGAGCGCAGAGTTAAATTGAAAATAATACATGTGAAGCACATCTTACAGAGCCCCTGCTAAGTAGTAGGTGCTCAGTAAATAGTTATTAGGGAATGATTACTGATGACTTTTGGAGACTGACATTCTGGTACAAGTTCTATCGAGCCACCTGAATTTCACACAGGTGCCTCAGAGAACATGTTCTTTTAAGGTTAGTTAGGACATTCCTTGAGGGCCCACATCATGCTAAAAAGTCCTCCCTGGGGTGTTGCAGGAGGCTTTTTTCCCTTCATGGAACTCTCATTCGAGTAATTCAATGAACAGCCACCCATGCTGAACCTGTGGAAAATATTCACCAGCAATCTGGTAACAGGATCCATCAAAGGAAGCTAGGGGAACACTGAGGGGAAAGATGCTTCTGAAAACAAAATAGACCTGTATGATGTGTTTGTGACAGAAATACAAAGTAAATAACAGAACAGGAGAGTGACACAAACACAGAAGATACATCTAATTGTACAGGGGACAGGAGGGACCAGGGAAAATGACACTGAATCATGAATGATAAGAAAGCCCTATCTAATAAAGGAATATGTTAACTGACCATCACTCCATCACAAATATGGCTGCACCCACAGCTGAAGCCAAGTTCTCATAAGGAGCCTTAACGAGCAATCAGCAGGGACCTGAGGCTATGCCCTCCCCTGCCACCGTGGGGCTTGACAGGGGACCTCAGGCTGTGTCCCCCCACCAGTAGGGTTTGACAGAGGACCTCAAAGTGCGCTTCCCATCCTGGTGCTGGGCTAGGGGAGCTCAGGCTACTCCCTGAACCTGGCAGGGCTTGACAGGGGACCTCAGATTGCACCCCTGCCCAGGTGGGGCTTGACAGGGGACCTGAAGCTACGCCGCCCCCCCCACACAGCAGGGCTTGATGGGGGACCTCAAGGTTCCCTTCCCATCCTGGTGCTGGGCTGTGGACCTCAGGCCACACCCCCCACCCTGGCACCAGGCCAGGGGACCTGAGGCTGAGCCCACATGCCTGGTGGGGCTTGATAGGGACCTCAGAGGGGCATGACTGGGGATCTCAGGTCATGTCCCCAACCTGGCAAGTTTGACGGGGGATCTCAAGGCATGTCTCCGTCCTGGCGCCAGGCCAAGAGACCTGAAGTTACGCCCCCTGCCTGGTGAGGCTTGACAAGGGTAGGACTGGATCTAGCCCAATGTTGGGGGGAGGGGTAGGAGAAGGGGGATGGCCAGGTGTGGGTCTCATGTGATTTTGAGGCGCATGTGGGTGGGTGGGAACTTGACTCTGGGTCCCATGGTGCACCAGACTCTGACAGGAGGAAGGTTTTCATATACATTTTACTAATTTTCTTTCATCTCTGACACTTTATTATAGAGAAAGGGCAAATAGCAATATTAAATTATTTCCTCTAATTAATCCCCTTTTAATATGCACAAATTTCGTGTATCAGGCCACTAGTGTCAAAATTAAAGGGTAAAGACCTCACCTAAGCCCTATCCTGTTCTTTTGCAATCACATTTATCTAATTTTTATAAAACTTGCCCTGGAACCAAAATTCTACAATCCCACTGGGGTTTGTTTATACAAGATCCTCCCATTGGCTTCCTTATGCCTTGATGCTGTCCCTTGCTCCTCTTTTCTACTCCCAGGCCAGCTCCCAAGCACCCCCTCCCTCCCACTCACCCAACTGAATTCAGCCTCACTCCCATTTACACCTATCTAAGATCCCAAGTCAGAACTGCCCCTAAGGCCTCATTAAATATGCACTTCTGAGGCAATTATGATTTCAAATTTCCGTATACACCCACGTGTGAAGGCATTCACAGACTGAAGAAAGGAATTCAGGATCTTGCAGAAATTTCCAAATATCAACTGAACAGTATACATACCATAGATTTGCACACCTGAAAAAATGCAGGTGAGGGACCGAAAAACTAAAATATGCACACAATAGGGTGGAGGCTAGTCAGAAGGTAAGAATGAGATGGGGGAAAAAAAAAGGATGCTCTCTCTTCAAAGCAAAACCCTGTGAATAGTGTTCCAGCTCTGCCTCCATACTGCTGCAAATCAGCCCACACACCTGTGCAAAATGCACCCCACAGGAGAAACAAACTTCAAATTGCAGGGGTGGGAGTAAAGGGTAGGTTGTTAGATTGGTAATAAACTCATATTTTGAATCAAGAAATCTCAAAGTATGGACCTTACTTTAAATGAACCCTTAACAAAAGTGAGAAACAGATAGTAGGGGAAATCTGAACACTTATTAATATTCAGAACTATTATTTATGCTTTCACTATCATGGGTATGTTTTCTTTAAACAAAATCCTCATCTTTTAAATAAAATAATAAAATGATAAAAATAATTAAATTAAATAGTATAATTACTTACATTAAATAATATAAATAACTAGCCTGGACGGTATGGCTCAGTGGTTGAACATCGACCTATGAACCAGGAAGTCATGATTCAATTCCCAGTCAGAGCACATGCCCAGGTTGTAAGCTCGATCACTTTTGTGGGGTGTGCAGGAAACAGCCGATCAATGATTCTCTCCCTCATCACTGATGTTTCTATCTCTCTCTGCCTCTCTGAAATCAATAAAAATATATTTTAAAATAATAATAATGATGCCGTAATTACGTTACACATGATGTTCAATATTTGCTTCACATAATCCAAGGAATGGAAGGAGAAAGTATGAATTGAAACAGAAATGATCAGGAATTGGATATTGTTGAAGCTAGGAGAGTAGTTAGTGTATGGCTGTGTGTGATATTACTTTCACTATTTCCGCATATGTTTGCAATTCCCTATAAATAGGAAGAGCAGCAATTCTCAAACTGTTTGGTCTAAATATCTTGTTGGCCATACCCGGTTTGGCTCATCATGCCTGCAAACTGCAGGGTCCTGGGTTCAATTCCATTTAAGGGCAAATACCTCAACTTGCAGGCTCAAAGAGTGGAGTGTGCGGGAGACAACTAATTGATGTGTCTCTTTCCCATCCATGTTTCTCTTCTCTCTTCTCTCCTCTCTCTTTTTCCCTCTTCTCTCTCTCTTTCTCTCTCTCTTCCCACCCCCCTTCCATTCTCTCTATAAATCAATGAAAAAAATATCTTTGGGTAAGGATTAACAAAAAGATCTATTTAAATTCCATGGACTCAAAAGGTCTGAGTTTACATGGGATATATTGATATTCACAATATTAAAAACTGAAACTGTGAATTTTAAACTATTAAATTGTGTGAAAAAAGTAACAAAACCATTGTGTTAACACAGATACATTTTTATGAAAACTATATTTTCCAAAATAATATTTTTTTAATGTAGTAGAAAAAAAGTGGCCGTGTGTTCTGGTTTTGCAAACCTCTTAAATGTCCAGCCTAATAAAAGCCAGCTAGATTCTCATAACTGAATTCTATCTGTTGTGCATGGAAAACCCCACTGCACCCTGAGGAATGAGTGAGAGTGAAAGGGGAAAACTACTGTGATAGTACTTTTTACCTTGCCAGCTCCCAGAAAAGGGCCCTGATAACCCCAAGGATCCCTGGGTGACACTTTAAAAACCACTTGGATGGAGGGAAGTGTGGGAAAAGTAGAATTTTCCTGACACCAGGCCTGGCAAGGATCCTCTCTCCCTATTACCCTTTATTATGATGTGAAGTGAGGCTTGTAAGAGGCCAGAGTTGGCAGAAAAAAGCCAACTGAGTTCCCCTAAACACTCTCTAGCTCATAGCACAATTATGAGCGAAGACCTCTGTGTGGTAGTGACTGGGATACATACCTTTAAACATTCACATTCATAAATCCAAGATAAGCTGTGAATATCCAAAAGACACTGTTCTCTAGATTGTTGATTCCTAATAGGAAATCAGTATACTGGGTTTGTTGGCAAGCATATTTCTTTTAAATGAAATAGAAAAAAATTAGAACAGAGGATAGTACTAATATTAAGGCTAAGCTTTAATGAAATTCATTTCACTTTTATGTGTATGCGGGTGAGTGCAAACACATGGCTGCAATTCAAAAATTTCTTGGTGCAGATAAAAATCAAAGCTTTAAACAATGTGCTTGGGTGCAAGGCATAAATTTTAAAAGTCTTTGTAAAGAAAGAGGATAGGAAGAAAACAGCATGTGAAAAAGAAACAAGTAAAGGTGTAGTCCTGCTGACACTAAATAGTAAAGAATCTCACTTCACTTGGGACAAAACAGGTACAGGGAAAGTCAAGACAGAATCTCGGGGCCCAAACCTAGGGCAGTAAGTGAAGTCTGCAATACTTCCTCTAAAACATCCAGCCTCAAAAGAAGAATCTATTTACTCAACAGAGACAGAGATACGTGAGAATGTTCAATGCGGGGAGCCTGACAATCAACAGTGAATTGCTTTTTGTTTTCTTTTTTAAAGTATGATACCTACAAACCGCAGACTACAAAGAAACCATAGGAAAAAAGACTGTAGTTAAGCTGTATATCAGTACAAGAGATAGCTATGATATATGTAAGAAATAAGGTGAGCCCCCAAATTCAGGGGTGCTGGTAGAACACAAAACATACTCAGGAGCCAGGCAGCAAGGCAAGTATCTTTACTCCTGCAGGAGGGTGCACGCACACATGCTCGGGGAGCACAGGCACAGTGAGCAGGCAGTCCGCTCAGCCTTTTAATCCTGACACATGTGTCCTATCCCTCACTGTTAATTGGAGCTCAGGTGCACAATCTTTCCCAATTGACTAATTTGAAGGGAGGGTTTGGCCTTTGCCATTTCAAGATGGCAGCGCCACGGGAAGATGCAAGTCATGTGGCCAACATGGTGGCTATCAAGTCACATAAGCCAATATGGTGGCTGCCAAGTTCCGCAGTCCAAAATCGTCCACTTCAAATATTCTAGAAAAGTCATAGAAAATCTAGCAAAGAAATCAGTGGTTATAAAGAGGACTAACTTGACAATAAAGGATTACATGCATTTATTGAACTTTTAGGCATTCATAGGACTGAATGCCTAAAGTAGATGACTTATCATATTCAAATTATACCTCAGTATAAATCCACTTTACTCAGGGCATAATGCCTCGGGTGTGCCTCAAGTTCCCTGATCCCAATAAACCAGTGTTGTCCAGCCTGGAGACTCAAGGGTATGTACTTTGGTTGCAGGTACATACCCAGCAGGGTGTGTGCAGGAGGCAGCTGACCAGTGTTTCTCTCTCATCAATGTTTCTAATTCTCTATCCCTCTCCCTTCTTCTCTGTAAAAAACAAATAAGTAAAATGTATTTTTTTTTAAAAGGTAGATAAATCCCAACAAAAATGGTGGCAGCCACGGAGCTGGAGAGAGCAGGAGGCTAGGGTTGCCTCCAGCAAGGGAGGAAACCAAGTTTCTATAGCTCTGGCCTGTCTTGGCCTCTGCTTAAAGCTACAAAGTTTCAATTATAGAAGATAAATAAATCCCAACAAAAACAGCTGCCATCAAGGAGCTAGCAGGAGGCTTGGCTCCATTCTAGGCTACAAAGTTTCAATTATAAAAGATAAGTAAATCCCAGAAACTAGGACCTCTGTTTGGGTCACTGGGGGGAGTAGTCAGACTGCAAACCACCACAGGCCCCTCGCCCAGGCTACCCCACCCCAAAAGGGAACCCCCACCCTGATCCGGGACACCTTTCAGGACAAACCAACTGGCCTCCACCTATGTACCAGGCCTCTATGCAATCTAATAAATGAGTAATATACAGATTGACCATCACTCCCACACACAAGATGGCTGTCCCCATGTGGTCATAGATCCTACCCCATGTGGACATAAGATGGCCACCACAAGATGGCCAGCAAGGGAGGGCAACTGGGAGGGGCCAGCCTGCAAGAGAGGACAGTTGGGGGCAATCAAGCCTGCAGGGAAGGGCAGTTAGGGGTGACCAGACAGCAGGGGAGAGAAATTGGGAGTGACGGGGTCTGCAGGGAAGGGCAATTTCAGGGAAACCCAAGCCTGCAGGGAGATTAGTTAAGGGTGACCAGGTCTGAAGGGGAGGGAAGTTAGGGGTGATGAAACCTGCAGGGAAGGGCAGTTAGGGGCAAACAGGCTGGCAGGGGAGCAGTTAGGCATCAATCAGGCTGGCAGGAGAGTGGTTAAAGAGTGATCAGGCTGGCAGGCAGAAGTGGTTAGGGGCAATCAGGAAGGCAGGAAGGCGAGCAGTTGGGAGCCAGCAGTCCTGGATTGTGAGAGAGATTCCAGTTTGGAGAATGTGCAGGCTGGGCTGAGGGACAACCCCCCCCCCCCCGCTACCATGCACAAATTTCGTGCACCAGGCCTCTATTGCTATATAATAAAAGTGTAATATGCAAATTGTCCCTCTACCATGAGTTTGACCAGTAGACTGGGATGGCCCACCAACCATTCGAGGCCCCTCCCCCTGGCTGGCTCCACCCTCAATTGCCCCCCAACCAGATCAGGGTGGACCGGCCAGACCCCACCAGTGCACAAATTCATTCAACTAAGCCTCTAGTTTCCTTATAACAAACATAATGAATACCATAACCTCACAAAAATCTATATAGCTTTATTAGAACTGCCAGAAACTGGAAATAAGTAAATGTCCATGAACTGATGAACAGAGACAAAATATGGTACTTCTATACAACAGAGTACCACGCAGCAATAATAAAAGGGAAAGAAATCCTAATACAAACATGGATGTATCTCAAATATATAAGAAACTGTACTCAAAAAACTAAATACTCTAAGAGTCCACTTTAAACATTCTAGAAAAGTCATAGAAAATCTAGCAAAGAAATCAGTGGTTATAAAGAGGATTAACTTGACAATGAAGGATTACATGCATTTATTCAACTTTTAGGCATTGATAAGACTGAATGCCTAAAATAGGTGACTTACCATATTCAAATTATACCTCAGTATAAGTCCACTTTACTCAGGGCAGAATGCCTCAGGTGTGCCCCAAGTTCCCTGATCCCAATAAACCAGTGTTGTCCAATAGCAATCTAACACAAGCAACACAATGATTTTAATCAAGTAGCCACATTACAATTATTAAAACAGGTGAGATTAATTTTGACATTTTATTTAACTCCAATATATACAAAATATTATCATCTAATCATGTAACCAGAGTGAAGGGGACAGGGGGAGCGAGTAAAAATGGGTAAAGGGGAAATAAATGGTGACAAAATAAAATACATATACATGTAATCAATATAAAACTCAAATATATTTAGCTTTTTTATAATATTACTAAAGTCTTGAGATTAAGTGTACAATTCAGACTCTACAAATACAGATTTAGATAAGGCACATTTCATGTGCTTACATGAGGACAGTGGCTACTTTCACATTTGATATCTTCGGGCAGTAATGTGGTGAGAAAGAAACACAAACAGAAGAGGTCAGAGTGTCTGATGGAAAACTTTCTCCTGGTTTTGCATTTTGGGGGTTAGGAGAGAGTCTTTAACAGATCTATGAAAGCTGTTCAGCCAGGCCAGGAGGACAGCATTTCTCTGGTGCTGCACATACCCAAGTTAGGCTAAAGTGAGTCATACACACTGACATGTGCGCCCCTATGCACCCCACAGCTCATGCCTCTGATGGTAAAAAATGAAAAGCAAAGAATGAGAGAGAGCCCTAAATGATTTCGCTCAGTGAATAGAGTGTCTGTCGGCCTGCGGACTAAAGGGTCCCAGATTCGATTCTGGTCAAGGGCATGTCCCTTGGTTGGGGGACATCCCCAGTAGGGGATGTGCAGGAGGCAGCTGATCGTTGTTTCTAACTCTCTAACCCTCCCACTTCCTCTCTGTAAAAAATATATATTTTTTTAAAGAATGAGATATAACTATTACCACACAATTGAGATATGCTTTGAGGAGAAAGAAAGCAACCCAAGAGAAACGCATTTGGAAAACCATACTATGCCCAACTGCCTAGCAGACAAAAGCCCACCAACCGCACAAATCATACAGGTTCCTTACCACAGCTCCCCCGCCCAGTCCCCTAAGGAGCAGAACAGAAAAAAAGGCCAAAATGATTCTGTTGGAAACCTACGACCACTATGCTGTGGAGAAAAGTACAAACCTGGTGCTTTCTTACCCAAGTTAGACTAAAGTGAGTCACAAACACTGACATGTGCGCTCCTATGCACCCCATCCCCACTCCCCAGCTTATACCTCTAATGGTAAAAAATGAAAAGCAAAAAATGAGAGAGAACCCTAACTGATTTGAGCTCTGAAGTGAACTGCATTACTAGAATGAACCTGCCACTACGACCAAATGACATACAGTATAATCTCAAATGAACCAGATAATTCAGAACAGTCTGAAATTGTTCTCTTTGTTTAAGCAGTATACTGTTCTGTTTATATTATGGTTACGTCTAATATTCTGGAATTCGGGGGGAGGGGGGGCACGGGGGGAGACCAGGGAGGAGCTTTGATTGAAGACATAATCTGGACATTGGCAGGAAATCATCTAACCTTCTCTCTCGTCCTGCCACTACCCACAACATTACAGATTTCTCATACAAAGGATCACCCCTATCTTTTTTGATGAATCACAGAAAGTTTGGTTCAGCCAGTGGCTTAATGCAGATATCAACTGAAAATACTGCCCAGAATTTGGGTTTAAACAAATCACAGAAACATTTGTTGAACACTTATACCAGTATGCCAGGTACTATTTAAGCATTTCTCATGCAATTCAAACTCACTTAATCCTGACAAGGTAGGAGGTACTGTTTAGTATATCCCATTATGCAGAAAGGAGAAGAATTCATGAAGTGAATAATGTTACTCAAAAATCACATATCTAGGCATCTTTCCAGACCTTTCTCGGCACAGGAAAACACACCGGATAATTAAATATAATGTAGGTTGTTGCAAATCAGCATTAAATTAGTCTAGAGAGTAATGAATTAGTCTAGAGAGCTCTTATATCTGAGCACCCTGTTCTTTAACCTGGTATAGGACCAGAATCACAAGTGTCCACACATCTTCTCCTTGTTCTTTTCTCACCTCTTGAACACTAAGGTCCAACAAATGGTCATTATATTATTCTATACACTTCCTGGTTAATTCTGAAATTACATTTAAGTCGTTTTCATTGTACTAATCAGAACCTATGATTTCCCACCTTCCCATCAACCAATACACACCAATTTTGATGAGTTAAAAACCTTCCTTTTATAAAATTAGAGTGCTATTCTAAGTCATGCTTTACTATTATGGACTAACTTCTCATATCTTCAAGTAAAGTATTTTTGTTGTTACTTTGTAGCCATTGCAACAATTAGTCTGTAAATACAGTAGTAAGAAGATGCTGATTTCTGTGGACAAGTTATGAATACATAAGTCCCCTGACACAGTCTGGTTCTGAGCAGACAGCTTGGTTGCACTGCCACCAAAGACCTAAACACATAAAACAGGGCTACAAACCAAAATGTCTCATGATGCAACCAAAAAGATTTTCATACTTGTTAAGAATTTCCTAGTCAGACATCATTTGAACTGCATTGCTCTCACACTTAATTGTTGGGTATGTGTGCACTTTCACATAACAAAATGTGCCCTGTAGCTAATATTCTGAACATGCATGTGGGCACAGTAACTGTTTATCAGTTAATAAACAGAGTGGATAACACTATTAATAATGCATTATATGATCAAAGCCCTTTATGCCTACAATAAGCTGATTATACTGTTGATATAAAAACTCACTATAGGAGAAACCAAGGTGGCGGCATAGGTTAATACCTAAACTGCTGCCTCACACAACAATTTCAAAACTACAGCTCAAAGACAGAAAGGACATCATCCAGAACCACAGGAAAGCTGGGTGAAAAGACATTCTACAACTAGAAGGAAAGAGAGGGGCTCACGGAGACTCAGAGGAGCTGCAAAAAGCTGAGGTACAGAGACACACCCTTGAAAAGGACAGGCAGCAGAGGACCTGGCTGGCTTCTTCTAGTGGGAGGGAGAGAGAAACTCCCAACTGCATTGAACCCCAATTCCAGACGAAACTCATATGAGGGAAGTCTGGACTGTCATAAAAAAGGAGGAGTGCACAGAAACTTAGGGGAGCGACGAAAGGCAGGGGTCTTGAGTGCGCACAAGTGTGCGCAGAGAGGACTGACTGCTGATTGAGCTACTGGCTTTCTCTAGGAGGAGGAAGACAGAACCTCCCAACTGAGCTGAAATCCAGTTCTGATTGCACTGAACCCTAGTTTCGGGCAAGACCCTAGGGATCCAGACTCATACAGGTCCCAGAGTGCATGGAAACTCAGGGGAGCCAGAAGGCAGAGGTCGGGAGGCACAGGAGCGTGAGTGTGAATGTGCACTAAGAGGGCTGCAGTGATTACCAAGGGACACTGAGACGCAGCGGCCGAGTAAGGCAGGGCTGTTGGGAAGCCAAGGTTATCTGCTCAGCCCTGAGACTCTGCCCCATCCCAGCTGAACACAGAGGCTTTTGCAATTTTGTAAGTCTTATCTCATAAGGCCAACTCCAGCACAGAAGTTCTCCTGGCGTAGACACAGGCGATCCTCAAAACCAACCAGCTTGGAGGTCAAGTCCCCCCAGTGATACCAACAACAATCAAGAATTAACTACAACAAGGCTGTACACACAGTTCACAAAGGGGTGCACCAAGAGTGTCCACCTCAGGTAATTGGGGAGGCGGAGCTACTGGGCATATAGAACACCTAGCACACAAAGCTACTCTACCAACTCAGGGAAGCAGCGAAAATGCGGAGACAAAGAAAAAGATCACAAACGAACGAAATGGAAGAAAACAAAGCCACGGTTATAAGGTTTTTCAAGAATTTCCTAGAAAAGATGGATAAATTTAGAAAGACCCTCAGAGATATGAAAAAGGACCAACTAGAAATTAAACATACACTGACTGAAATAAAAAATATTATACAGAGACCTAAGAGCAGACTAGAGAAACACAAGACTCAAGTCAAAGATTTGAATACAAAGAAGCAGTGAACACTCAACTAGAAAAGGAAAAAGAAAAAAGAATCCAAAAATGTGAAGATAGTGTAAGGAGCCTCTGGGACAACTTCAAGCATAACAACATCAGAATTATGGGGGTGCCAAAAGAAGAGAGAGAGCAAGATACTGAAACCTATTTGAAGAAATAATGACCAAAAACTTCCCCCACCTGGTGAAAGAAATAGAGTGCATGTCCAGAAAGTACACAGAACCCCAAATAAAAGGAATCCAAAGAGGACAGATCATAACTAAAATATCAAGAGCAAAAGAAAAAGAGAATATTAAAAGCAGCAAGAGAAAAACAGTTAATTACCCTAAACACCCATCAATTGTCAGCCAATTTCTCGACAGAAACTATACAGGCCAGACGGAAGTGGCAAGAAATACTCAAAGGGATGATTAGCAAGAACCTACAACCAAGATTACTCTACCCAGCAAAGCTATAATTCAGAATTAAAGGTCCGATAAAGAGCTTGACAGATAAGAAAAACTTAAAGGAGTTCATCTACACCAAACCAGTATTATATGAAATGTTGAAAGGTACTCTTTAAGAAAAGGAAGAAGAAAAAGATAAAGATAAAAATTAGGAACAAATACACATCTTTCAACAAGTGAATCTAAAAAATCAAGTGAATAAAAAATCTGATGAACAGAATAAACTGATGAATATAATAGAATCAGGGGCATAGTAAGGGAGTGGATTGACAATTCTCAGGAGAAAAGGAGTGAGGGGAGTGCAGGGAGAGACTGGACAAAAATCGTTCACCTATGGATGAGGACAATGGGGGAGGTAAGGGCAGAGGGAGGGGTGGGAGCTGGATGGAGAGGAGGTATGGAAGGATAAAAGAGGAACAATTGTAATAATCTGAACAATAAAGATTTATTAAATCAAAAAAATAAAATAAAATAGAACTCACTATAATATAAATTGGCATAGGCTCAGGTCATCTATAATTGATACCATTCAGAAATCAAACTCAAACTTTTAAAAACATCTAGTTTTCCTTCCCAAATCACTTAGTACATTTCTAGCATTTTTTTTATCTACTCACAACATCAACCATTCCCCAAACACTGCCTTGTAAAATCAGTTGTTTTTCTTGAGTGTTATTCATTATGATACACTGCCTCTCTTCCCCAATAACATACTACAATTTCATAATATTCTGCAAACAAGATGGGCAAATGTACCAATACTATAGGGTTATTCCAAACTGCAGGTTATATGCAGATTTAAAAAATATATTCTAATGTGCCCTTGGCTAAAAATATTAAAGAATGATCTTTATGGATTTTATTTTCATATGCCTGATACATGTAAGTGAGAGGCCATGTGGTTAACTTCACAAATGAAATATAGTGAGAAATTATTTGAAAAGAATAATTATTTCTTACTAGAGGTCCAGTGCATGAAATTCATACTGGGGGGAGGGGGGGGGGCGGGGGAAGAAGGGGGAGTCTCCTTAGCCGAGCCTGCACCCTCTCCAATCCAGTACCCCTTGGGGATGACTGACTGCTGGTTTCAGCCGGATCCCAGGGACATCCCTTTCACAATCCAGGACTACTGGCTCCTAACTGCTTGCCTGCCTACATGATCGCACCTAACTGCCTCCCCCCCTCCCCCTCCTCCCCCCAGCCACCAGCCTGATTACCCGTAATTGCCTCTGCCTGCCAGCCTGACTGCCCCTAACTGCCCTCCCCAGCAGCCTGGTTACCCCCAATTGACCCCACTCCTGGTCTCATCACCCCTAACTGCCCCCCCTGCTGGCCTGGTCATCCCTTAGTACCCCCGCCCTACTAACCTGGTTGCCCCCAACTGCCCTACTCTGCAGGCCTGGTCACCCCCTCACTGCCCCCCCTGCCAGCCTGCTCGCCCTCACTGCTCCCCTCTACTGGCCTGGTCATCCCATGCAACCTGCTGGTCAGTCATTTGGTCATCCTTTGCTAACCCCACTTCCAGACTTGTTTCCCCACACAGCTTGCTGTTCAGTTGTTACTGTGAGGGCATCATGACCAATTTGCATATTATCTTTTTATTAGTATAAATATTATCCATTCTGAATAACATATAATCTAGCTGCTCAAGAGAGATTCCTGATTAGATAAAGAAGAAACGGGTTATTAGCTATACAGTTCCATCTTGTTTAGGAAATGCATTGTAATGAATACCAGATGAGTTTAAAGTACAATAGGTTTAAAACAACCTCTAAATCACATTTATGTTACCTTTTGACAATAATGAACAGTCGACATTTTACCTCCTACTTAAACCCACTTATATGAGAGTCCTCCCCTGCCCCAGATGCGAATCTACTGTAAATTACTGAGGCTTGTAAAGTATTTCTTTCTGTTTTCATGAGATGCATAATTAAATTAAAGGCTTCCCTTTTTCCTTCTAAATCAGTTATGGTAGAAACTAAACATGGTTTACATATCTTGGATGACTAGTACATTACCAAGACTTTACCTGCATATTAAGTACTGGAATTTTGAGGAAAATTAAAACACCAATGTACTTTCCATTCTCTTCCACACGCCCCCCCCCCCACCCCCCAGCCACAGGCAAGTTTCTTCCAGTTAGCTGATGCCATATACTTATCTACACAGAAGCAGAAGCTATCAATGAACCATACTAAAGGGAGTGACAACAATGGTTTTAATTTTTGAAAAATGTGACAGCGAAAGAAGTTGGTGAATTCAAATTAACCAAGCCTGTGTCTATTTGAAATTATAGTACCAACTTATATTCACATACATGTACTCCCTGACTAGGGTGTGACTGAAATATCTCAGAGCTTAGTTCCAGTTCAAATAAGGAAAGAATCACGGGCTGAACTTCTCTGAAATCAAAGGTAAGTGATGCACTGGAGCAAGAAGCTTGATTATTGCATCAAATTTACATAATTTGCCAGCACTGATTATGTAGTTTTTCCTCATACAAAGTTAAAGGGCCATACTCAAGTTAAACTTTTGCTGCTATTATCTCAAATATAAATCCCATTTTCCAATTTTGTTCTGGAAACCAAAGGCAGGTAAGTTCATCTCATTCACTCACATAATAACCAGTGCCGAACCATGTAGAGGAAAAGGTTACATACAGGTGATACAGTGCCTGCCAGAGACATCCTTTCAAAATTATGTTTAAGGCAGCAGCCCCTCATTCATCCCAGATTTCCAAACAGAATGAAACATCTGCATTTGCATCTCATGAATTTTTTTATAAAATTCCCTCCCCCAAGAAAGTGAGTAAGCCATAAAGTCAGTCATCCTGTCTCTGAAATCACCAAAGGCCCGAACCCTTTCCTCCGCCCCCTGCCCCATCATCACCACCACCCTTAAGCTCAGAAAACTGATTGGAAGTGAATGTCTAGGCTGCTTCCTTATATCCTTTTAATAAAGCCAACCACAGTAAAGAAAACAGAAATTAGTGGCAAGTACAGAACTCTTTGCCACCAGGATCTACAGCAGTCTTTGGACAAACCATTAGGGCTGTCTGGCTCCAGCTCTCTTCTCAATAACCACCCACTCTCTCTCTACCCCACACCACCCTCCAAGATCAAAGGCAGCACTTACTGTTTATAACATCCTGGGCAATCCCGGAATCAGAAGAGGTTTTTGTTACCTTTCCCATCCCTTGTGTCTCTGTTCCAAATAATATTTTCTAATGAGGCAGGCCAGGCCTGACAAGGTCATGCCAGTGAATCAGGCCTGCCCCAAATGATACTGCTCTGAGATGCCTTGAGGATAGAAGGGGTGGGAAAGGGGATGCCTCTCATGAAGGTCAGAACAAGCTCTTCAAGAGCATACAGATCCCCACCTCTATTTCCCAGCAACTGTGCAGCTGAAGAGCTACAAAGTAAGCTTCTCTCCTTGTAGGCAAGTGGCAAAAACAACCAAATTCAAGACACCCACAAAAGTTCTTGCTGGGTGTGTAAAACATCCCAGGTATCCTACCACAAAATCCTGCATGTTTTCCTGCAGACATCAATATGCCTCTTCCAGAGGCGACTACAGGGAGCACACCACAACCTGAGCAGCAGCACCAGGGCACAGCTTCAGTTACCTAGCTCTTTTCTCCCTTGCCTTCTCCACTCACCTTTCAAAACCCAAAATGCCAGCTATATTCTTTTGTTGTCCAATGGGAACTTGCACTTCAGCTTTTTTGTTGCAAACGAAAGGCAAAGCAAAATCTGTCTGTGTAAGCCTTATTCTCACAACTGTCATGTTCACTTCTGGGGGCATGCTCAGCACCCAATACAATCAGAAAATCTCAATGCTAAAGAAAACAGACTTGCCTCTGCCTCCCTGTGCAGCCTCTCACCTCACCTGCCCAGCCATGGCAGGAGGAAGGAGGCCTAAATACATTCCTTTTGTGGGAGCAGGACTGGTATTAAAAACAAACCCGACAGGGACCACCTCACCTCCCTACTGGCCTCAGCCACCTCTGCACACCCCAACTTTGTGTGGTCCCTTAAAGAAATAAATGCCTCCAAGGGTACACCCACACAGGGGGTAAAGGGGTTGATATTTGTCTAGATCACATTCTCAGGAAACCGTGGCATTTCCTCAGATTTGAAACTCTCAACAAGATAAACTAATTCAAACTAAAACCCAAAAAATGCATTCTAAGCCAACAACTCAGGGACTCAGAGGACATGTTCTAGTTGTGATTCCTGGCCCACTGGTTACACAATAAGCAATTAGGTAGGGAGGTACTTTCCACTCACTATCTGAGTTACACCTAAGAGCACTCCTTGACCTCCAGAAGCCACCAGGTATCCTCACCTGCAAATATTAGCACCTGAATAACTGCTACCCTGAAGTAAAATTACTTGTCTTGTCTAGACCTTGGGCCCAAGAGCAATCTTTTCTCCCCCAAACAAGATAACAAAGAGAAAAACAAAACAGGGATGCTTTCCTGAGTGCTTCAGAGACAGCCAGGGACCAGGAGACTGATGAAGGCTACTTGGGAAGAGTCAAACTAAGGTAATTACAAATTCTTACCCCTATAAGGCCCAGGGCAATAGGAGAAAAAACTTAGATGACCAATGTATTTGTCTATGAAATCCCAAGTGGGAAGAAACTAACTTTCTAATTATGAATCCTTAAAATGCTGTTAAGGCAGCAAATTCATATATATCAGCTAGGGCAATGGTTCTCAACCTGTGGGTCGCGAACAACCCTTTCACAGGGGTCGCCTAAGACCATCGGAAAATGCAGATATTTACATCACGATGCATAACAATAGCAAAATTTCATGGTTGGAGGTCACCACCACATGAGGAACTGTATGCAAGGGTCGCGGCCCTAGGAAGGTTGAGAACCACTGAGCTAGGGAATGTGTCCACCAAGTCTAATTTAAGACTTCTTATTCCCAAGATTTGAAAATCAGAAAACTAGTGCTGCAGAGAAAGAAAAAAAAAAAGAAACACCCTTTTATGAGGATTTAATACTACCCCACAACTTAAACGGACATGTTTCCCAACACTGCACTGGCACACATATTCTGCTCTAGCACCAACAACCCTGCACACTTTTGATTTGACCAGCAAAATGTGTCATTTCAGTTTTGACAGATTTAATAAAAAAAATAAATAAAAAACTGGCTCTCTTCAAAATGTGAACCCATCAATGAGGAGGTACAAATGCACAATTTATGGGAACTGTGACCCAGTATTTACTGTTTATACAGAGCCTGTAGGACAGGAGGAGCTGGCACACTAGTGATTCCACACCTAAGCCACCTTCACTATCCAAGACAAGACACCTTTCTCAACATAGCACTTTCTTCGGACCAGAAAATAATGAGTCATACAGAACCAACAGTACGGGTCTTTCTCATCAATTGAAAC
This sequence comes from Lasiurus cinereus, assembly GCA_011751065.1. Lineage (NCBI taxonomy): Eukaryota > Metazoa > Chordata > Mammalia > Chiroptera > Vespertilionidae > Lasiurus > Lasiurus cinereus. The sequence continues at coordinate 10,083,635 of JAAGEH010000392.1, forward strand.
TACATTGGCAAAGGTGACAGATGGCCAGTGCTGAACTCAGTGATATTCTGCATTGAATTATTTTCCAAAACAAACAGCTCACATACTTTGTGGAAATGGAGGTTGCAGTCTGGTTTCAGGGAAAGACACGAACTGAGCCAGAACTCCACAATTTAGTCCCCACTCTGGTATTACAGAACAAAACTTGGGTTCGTGGATATTTTTGCTTTTTTTTTTTTTCTTCCCCTTATCTAGAGGGATGAAGTTAGAACCTACCTGGATCACCTCTCCACTACTTGGCTTTTTGAGTCTCCATGAAAGGTAAAAGTTGCTTTAATGACCAGTTGAGAAATAGACTCTACAGGGACTAATAGAAGGACCAGACCACTAGAGAGAAGGAAAGCGAGGACAAAAAAAAAACATAGAAAGGCAGAAAGAAAATGATTAAAAGACTATTTAGCCATAAAAGGAAGGAACAAGCTATTGATACACACAGTATGGATAAATCTCAAAAAAACCAAAAACATTATAATGATCCTGACCTATTTGGCTCAGTAGTAGAGCAGCAGCCTGCACAGAGAGCACTTAAGAGTCAAGGGTTCAATTTCCGATTAAAGGCACATAACTGACTCACTCTCCAGCTGGGGTGAGTTAAGTGCAGGAGGCAACCAATCGATATGTCTCTCTCAGATTGATCTTTCTCTTTCTCTCTCTCTCTCTCCCTCCCTCCTATATCAATGGGGAAAAAAAATCCAGTGATTGCCTTTACAATGTCAAGTTGGGTGATATTTTTTGAAGAAGCACACTCCAAACAGTAAGAAACCACGACCTTAAGCAAATTAAAAACATGTTAGAATGAAGGAATCTAGACACAAAAGTGCTTCCATTTCTTACAACAGTGCTAGAAAGCTGGTCAGTTTTAGACCAGGACTGCAAAGGAGCATATCTTAACAAAATGGTAATACCCAAGTAAACTCTCAAAACATATAAAACCTTACACTTGAAATGGTTGCATTTGTAATTTTTATTGCAATAAATTTGAATTTTTTTAAAATCTGGACTTAAAACTGTTTGTTTGTTTGTTTGTTTGTTTTTTAAAGAGGGGTAGGAGTGAAAAGATAGAATGAGTTGTGACAGCTTATTAGGTTAAAGTGATTTTTCCCCCCCCCTGGAAAGTAGCCACCCAAATTAAATACACACCAATGCCAAAAGCCATACCTCTGGGTGACATAGTTCAGGGAACTGGTCCAAATGTGGAAAATTCCCCCCCAAGTTTCATGTTATTAAAAGTGACTTATTAAAGACATATGTACAATACACACTCCCTTTCAAGGCTTGGGCCAGTTAAAGGCAAAAGTACATTTTATCTTTAAAAAATGTAAAAGATGAGAACTAAAAAGTCACTTTTTTACAAGCTGAATCAGCATACCATTTGTGGTTTGTGTTAAGGAATTTGCCTGTGTTGTGCAGAAAACCAAATCCAGCATTAACCTGTGGAGAGACTTGCTCACTAGTTTTCATACTTTTACAAACCCAGAACACTTACATTCCCATGTCTAACAAAAGGCTCGCCACACTCAGGATTCACACTAGGTGGCAAGACACAATGAGCACTCCTGTGGAGAGACCACCGGATTTGGCTTGGGGTTGTGAATCCCCTACCCAGTCTGTACTCCACACATAAAAGTCTCTGAGTCCAACACCTTATTGTTAAAGAAATATGACAGGAACTATCCAATTGCAGCACAAAAACAGTGCTGTAGCCAAGAACTGGATAGCTCGGAACTCAAATCACAGCATCCCTAAAGGGCCCAGTGATTGCCTTTACAATGTCAAGAGCACCAAAAGGTTTCCCACAGGGTATGTAGGCAGGTACAGTAAATCATAACACATTCCCAGAACCAGAACTGGGAGCTCACAAACCAAAGTCAGCTCAGCTCCTGGTATAAAACAATGTACAAGTTATCCTAGTAGGGGGCAGAGCCAAGATATATTTTAAGATAATCATCTTAGCCTATATCTACCCCCCTCACCACCTGCCAGAGGCAAAAGGGTGCTGGCTATTTTCTAAGTTGAATCCCATCTCCTAGAAAGCATTAGTCAGAACTTAGGTCCTTTCCCTTTTAGCACCTGCACAAGTTTCAGCACATCAAATCTCTCTAGAACTACCTGGCTAGAAATGTAGAGAACACAGGGGCCAGACACTGGGAGGGCAGTCATAGCATTGCTTGTGCCATCTTGAAAAATCCCTAAACTAGAATTCTGTGCCATCTTTGTTCCCCTTGGCTAGTTTTTTGCTATGTAAATCACTGTTTCAGTTTTGCTTGAGGTAGCATGGGAGGGGATGACTTACTAATGCTATCTGCAAATGGTAGTTCAACAGATGGTATTTTCCACTCTGACTAGTCATTTATAAAGAATATTGATTTTCTTAATTTTATTTTGTAAGTGGTTATGGCAGGAAGCCTCACTTTTATACTGTTCTGCAAGGTACTGATAAAAACTAATATTCATGTATTTTTACATAAATCACATGCTTGTTTGACTCTAACAAGTAGCAGGAGGGCAAAGGCATTTAAGCAGCACTTCTAGAAATTATTATATGTATCTGGTTCATCTATTTCACCAGACACTCCCAGCCCAGCCCAGCCCAACTCAGCAGTCTGGGGAAACCTTCTTTGCCTCCATCTACCGTTAGAGGAACTGCTTCTCCTAAAGACATGACAGTTTTCCCCATGCTTCTGTGACTCCTTCTTTCCAAGATGAAGATTCTAAATAGAATTACTGTTGGTTTATTGTTGTTTTGTTTTATTTTACTTCATACAGGAAGGGAGAGGAAAAGGGAGAGAGAAACATCAATGATGAGAGAGAATCACTGATCAGCTGACCCCTGCACACCCTGTACTGGGGATTGAGCCCGTACTTGGGCATGTGCCCTTGACTGGAATCCAACCCAGGACCCTTCCATTCAGCTGACACTCTATCCACTGAGCCCAAATGACTAGGGTCATTATTTTTGTTTTTATTGTGACTCCTCACCGAAGAATATATTTTCTACATTGATTTTAAAAAGAGTGGAAAGAAGGGAAGGAGAGGGAGGGAGAGAGAGAAACAGCCTCCTGCTAGGGATAGAATCTGCAACCCAGGTACATGCCCTTGATCTAGAACCAAATTAGTGACCCTTCAATGTGCTGGCCAATGCTCTAATCACAGAGCACAATGGCCAGGGCTCTAGATACCACTTTTGAAAATTACATTGTATTAACATTACTTCTTGAAGAAAATATAGATAATAAGAAGTCTTAACTCTTAAATATCCCTCCCTTTTCCCAAACTTCTGCATGCTATTTCTCAACTGGGACTTTACATTTGACTCTGAAACACACTGCTCCCCATTTTCACCTACCCTCCAGAAAGTCTTCTTTCATTCCCTCACACATCAGTTGTCCCAAAGTGCGCCCACAGCACCTTGCACACTATGTCTATCAAAGTACTTGTCCCTACCTCTATCCCAATGGTTGGCAAACTGCGGCTCACGAGCCACATGCAGCTCACGAGCCGCGGTTTGCCACTCTGTTGACTAATGAGTTTGCCAACCACTGGACTAGACTAATGTTACCGTGTAGTTGAAAGCTGTGAGGATTAGGCATTTGTGGCATATTGTGTGCAAAGAGGTAAAGGGTAGTATATGTGGCTTGTGAGCCACGTTTTGCCGAACACTGCTCTCTATCCTATATATAATAAAGAGCTAATATGCAAATTATACCAAACAGCAGAATGACCATCCAGACAACCTTCCAGACGAAGCCAGGGCCTCCAGGGCCCGGGCGAAGGCCAAGCCCCTTGCACAAATTTCATGCATCAGGCCTCTAGTTATAACATAATAGCCACTGTTCACCACTGATTGAATGTCTGGCATTTGACACATGCCAGGCATGTGGCAAATGATCAACCAATATTTCTCAGATAAACAAAAAAAAACAAACTCAATTTATTCTGACCACTCAAAGATAAAAACACTATAGATTATGGTATATATCCTTTTATAGTACTTTTCCTGAACAAATATACTACTTACTTAAATTATTTTATCCCCTATCTAAAAAGATTACTAATATACAGGGTGCCCCAAAAAATGTATATACACTGTGAATAATTATAAACACAGTGTTTATTAAAATTCATTTCATTTTCATTTAACACCTATCTGCTGGTAAGTGTGTATACATTTTTTTGGAGATCCTGTATATACTGCACATACTATTTTTTCTGCACATACTACATTGTCATTAGAAAATCTTGCTACCGTACCATTTTAATGACTACATGAAACAGGTGTTCCCTAATTTAACTAATTCATTACTGGTTACAAATTTTCACTGTAGTGCCCAATGAAAATACACTTGCTAAACATCCCTGTACCAAATTTCTAGAAGCAGATTAGCTGAGTCAAATGGTATATAAAATATTATACCAGTTATAGTACACATAGAAAGCTTAAAATAGACAGGGTTATCATTTGTTAAGGATACTGGCAGGATCTCCACAGCCAAAATAATGAGGCACTTAAAATCTTCATTTAAAAAATGGCAAGGAGAACAGAGTGTTGTTTGGCCCAGAAAAGATGAACAATGAACCTGCTGGATAGGAAACAATATTTGGTTACTTCTGAAGATAAAACTGGAACCAGCTGGAAGAGATGGAAAGAGGTACTACTCTGTTAAATTCAAGAGAATGGCATTTTCCCAATGAGCTATCCACGTGGACCTTGCAGTTATTTTTAAGTATTCAGGCTGAGGCAGGCAGGAATCCTGATTGGGTGGAGGGAGTGGGAAGAATATGAGGTCAGAGACACAGAATGGTCAGTCAGTCAACCAAAAAGGTCAACTGTGCTTAACTACACTATTTCAAACTTCCAGAGGGCTCCTCACTGCAATCTTTACACGAAAAGTCATGATTAAACTTTCTTGTGTTAGCTTACGTACTATAGAAGGACATGGCATACTTACTGCACACAAACTGCTCATGAGAACCAATTTCACCAATAAGCAGAGTCACGGTGGATCAATGGGTACATTCAGTCACTGGCCAAAGCACAGTAACATTTTACTGTGTAAGTCTCATGTCTTTTCAAAATGTAAAGTGTCTAATTTAATCTCACAGCTTATTTCACTGTAATATTCGTAGTAAGAATAAATTACTTTAATGAGAACATTTCTTATAACTGCCTAATCTTTTTTTTAGAGATATTAAACAGATCAACTGTCACTATTTCTTCCTCAATTTTTACAAATTTTTCATGTAAATGAACTCATTTTCTAAAAGATAATTTGTTCTTTTAAAGAACAGTAAAGGAAGGAGGAAAATACTCCACAAATAAGACTCAGAGTTGGACTGTCAGTGAGTTTGGCCCCTATTTCTACATCTGACACACAGTTAACCCATGCTGCAATGGTAGGTATAAGGATTAAATGAGTTAATATATGTAAAATATTTAGTGCCCAGCACACGGGAAGTGCTATATAACTGCTAGATTCTTATTTTCACTAGCAATGTGGATGGAAACCATAATACAGGACGGACCTTATGCAAGCAACAAGTGCTAGTGAAGAGGTTATTTTAAAAATATAAGCAGCCCTAGCTGGTTTGGCTCAGTGGATAGAGTGTCGGCCTGAGGATTGAAGGGCCCCAGGTTCAATTCCAGCCAACGGCACATGCCTGGGTTGCAGGCTCCATCCCCAGTAGGGGGTGTGCAGGAGGCAGCAGATCGATGATTCTCTCTCATCACTGATGTTTCTATCGCTCTATCCTTCTCCTTTCCTCTCTGAAATCAGTAAAAATATTATGAATGAATGAATGAATATACAAGCATGGCCTGGCCTGCATGGCTCAGTGCTTTGAGCATCGACCTATGAACCAGTAGGTCACAGTTCGATTCTCAGCCAAGGCACAAGCTAGATCCCCAGGGTGGGGCATGCAGAAGGCAAGCAAATCAATGATTCTCATCATTGATGTTTCTCTGTCTCTCTCCCTCTCTCTTCCTCTCCAAAAATAAAAATAGATCTATAAAAAAAAAAAAATACAAGCAGAATAAACCTCAAATAGTCTACCTTTTAAACCTCAAATAGTCTACCTTTTAAAAGTTCATTTATTAACCAGCCATTTAAAACTAAGAATGCTTTTCATCATCGGGAAAAAAAAAAAGATGTTTCAAATGGTGATTGAGTTCCTAAATGAACACCACAAATGAGTATTAAAAAACAACAACAACAATAACTCACTAGGATAATTTTTTTTAAGGGAACAGATTAAGGAAGATTACTAGAATGTGCTATCAGCGGTGAAAAACAGAATTCTCTATCAGTCCAGAACACTGGAAAAGTTCAAGAAGAAAGCGCTGTGGCATGGAAACTCAGGTTTGAATGAGCAAACCCAAGTCACAGTCTGTAGTTTAGTAAGTGCTTGTTTTAGCTGTCACTTGAATGGCTTCAGAGAAAATAATTAAGTTTTAGGCTACAGTGGCTGGGAGTCTGGATTTCTTGGATCCCATGAATTATGCACTGTAATGAACTGTGCAAATTAACTGAAACCAGCCTCTGCTATACTGGCAAAGTTGAGCAATGAATGTATTTCTCACTGGCTACTCGTGATAGGACTGAAATTAAACTAATCACATATTAAAGGGAAAAACCAGCTGAAGTAAAGAAATATACTAAAATTTCCCCATAAACAAAAGTGTTTTGTTTTATGGAAGTGCTTCATCAGTAAAGAAAAAATATCCAGAACAACTTACAAAGCCTTAAAAATTATATTATGAAATTCCAAAATGGACTGTTCAAATTTCTTGCTGGGTGAGATATGTCTTTTTTGGAAGCCACAATCCCTTCCCCAAGCAGAGCTCTAAGAAATTTTAAAGTTTGGATATAAATGTAAGTTGCAATCTACTAAAAAACAGAACAAAGAAAACAGATATTTGACTTCAAGGTATAAGGATGGGGTCAGGAAAAAAGATAATTGCAAATCTTCCCCACCTTCCATTTGTTCCCCATTCCACTTACCCCACATTTTGTTATCCCTGCATTCTTTGAACCTGGTTCTGCCTGCCTCTTGTGAAACAATTCAAAACAAAAGTATGGCATTGGAAAAGGAGCAGATTCAATTTTTGGATCTAGGTGCTAAACAGATGTCTTCAGTTTGTGACAATGCCAACGATACATTATGATTTGTGTACTTTTCTACATGTTACCTCACTAGAAAGGGTTTCTTTTTTTAAAATATCTTTATTGATTTCATAAAGGAAGGGAGAGGGAGAGAAAGAGAGAGAAACATCAATGATGAGAGAGAATCATTGATTGGCTGCCTCCTGAAAGTCCCACAGTAGGGATCAAGCCCGCAACCCAGGCATGGAACCAAGACTTCCTGGTTCATAGGTCGATGCTCAACCACTGAGCCCCACCAGCCAGGCAACCTCAGTAGTGAATTTACAGATTTTTTTCCAGCCCTATAACCTGTGGCCCAACGGACCCGAGAATTCAATTCCAGTCACGGGCATGTAACTTGGTTGTAGGCTCTCCCTGGTCCTAGCCCTAATGGAGGGCATGCAGGAGGCAACCAATCAATGTGTTTCTCTCACATTGATATTTCTCTCCATCTTTTTCTCTCTTCTACTCTCTCTAAAAAATCAATGGAAAAATACCCTCGGATGAGGATAAACAAAACAAAACAAAAAAAAAAAAACAAGCACCTGAAAATAAGTTTAAAGAAGATAGTATTCTTCTCATTTCCTCAGAATTTGGGAATAATGACACAGTCTCTAAGGTAAAATATTGCCAACCCAACAACCACCGCTTCATTATCAATGAGAAAGGAGGTGGGAGGTGGGTGGGTAGACTACAAATTATGACCAAGATTTTGTTGTTGCTGTGGGCAATGATGCACTCAACACCAGAGGACACTCAGGAGACACTGCATCACTCTCCCACCTGACTACTAATAAACACTGAAAATATCTGCCTTTTTTTATATCAAAGTATGGAAATTGAAGTTACTTCCCAGCAGAAACACAGAACTGTTGGCCCAGCTCCTAACAACCTGACATTTAAAAGAGAGACAGATTTGGTCCCACACATGGGCCTTTAGAAATATAAACCGAGTTTTTCTTTACATTTTAAAATATATATTTTATTGATTTTTTTATAGAGAGGAAATGAGAGGGATAGAGAGTTAGAAACATCAATGAGAGAGAAACATCGATCAGCTGCCTGCCTCCTGCACACCCCCTACTGCGGATGTGCCCACAACCAAGGTAGATGCCTTTGACCGAAATCGAACCTAGAACCCTTCAGTCTGCAGGCAACACTCTATCCACTGAGCCAAAGCGGTTCAGGCTTTCTTTACATTTTAAAAGTTGTAGTCAAAATCACAATAGTGAATACTTCCTCTGAAAAGTTCAAAGTAATGTACATATACATGTATATAGCATAATGGTGAGATCCCTTTAAACATTCATACACTGTCCGTGTAAATCCTAAGACTTTATCTGAACTGGTAAACATCTCTCACCTACAGAATACTAGGTTTTAAAGAAGTACTCCAAAGAGACCAGAGATAGGTTTAAAAAAAAAAAAAAAAGAACAAGAACCCTTAAGGCACCTTGAACTCCATTTATTCTCAGTCAACAAGGACATCTGCTTCTGCCTATTACCCAAACACAAGGTCACAGTGCAGCTTTACTCACACATTAGAACCCCATTGTAAGGTTGAACTTCAACTCATCTGCAGAAGGAAACAAGAAACACCAACAGAGAATAAAACCAATTTTAACTCTAAGCTGAACCAAGTTGTAGGAAAAGATGATGGTGAAAAAGAATGGAATTTAGGGTGACAAAAACTGTAAATCAACAACCAAAGGCATCCATCTATTTGGAAGCAAATAGTGGGGCCTTCCCCCTCTCCAAACTGGAGTGATGAGAGAATTAGCCAATGTCAGCACTCTCCTGCATCCCTTACAGCTCAGGCCCTGGGACTTGGGCCTAAATGGTAAGCCCATATGTAAACTGCTCTCAGAACAGGAAATCTCCTCACATTACTTTATACAGGGTGGGAATTTACAGTTGTTTGCATGAAAATACAGTAATTAACAAACAATACAAAAATAAACTGTGTGTTTCACATACTCACAACTGTAAACCTACCTTTGCCTCACCCTGTATTTATAAGGGGGCAGGGTTCAAGAAGACCAGTCAACAGAAGTCTTCAGTGGGCATTGTTTAAATTCCGCCTCACAAGAGCAGTCAATCTGGTTAACATTCCAAGATAGAAGGCCTTACAAGAGCCTACTGCAACCTCTTCAGCACCGGTTCAAGTTTCCAGCTGGGAATTACTGGCAAGACACTGTCCAACCAAATCCCAGGCTTGTGCTGGCTCCCAGTGGGTGCCCCTCCCACCAAATGCCAAGGGGAAACTCCTTGTGGTGGCCCCAACCAAAACACATTTCAGATATTCCAGCACAATCAGTCATAAAAAGCCTTCAGCTGAGAGAATAGAGCCAATAAAATGGAAGAAACACCTGGTGACATGCTGCTTGGCCACTCTCTCCACTACATCAAGAATGGAGATGCTGCTCCACAATGCTGGTATAGGGTGACTCCCCTGTCAGCTCGTGCTCTGCGAGCACACATTCACTCCAAGAACAAAACTGAGACTGCTCAACTCCTGGCCACAATCTAAAAGAACAGACACCAAATAAACTGGCCAGAGCTAATGTGAGTTCTCTGGATGAGAGCAGAACTCAGGACAGAAATCACAGAGCAGCCTGTGGGCCTACAAGGAAACGTTCAATAAATATTTGTTGATTGGATTTTTAAAAGATGATTACAGAGTTATAGGGGTAAAGGCCACGGTACAAAGTTCAAAAGTAAAGCATTAGTCATCTAGAAAAGGGAGTCTGTGAAGGGCCATTTGATAATGGTCTGGCCACCGCAGGCAGGGCTGTACACAAACAACCTGGCTTCTTTGCTGTAGCTGAACTGGATGGACTGGGAAAGACTGCCAGGAGACTAGGAATTCTCCGACATATCACCTCTGGGAGGTCACCAAAAAGTGCAGGTTAATGGACCCAAATTATAATGAGGAATCAGAAACCATGTCTATTCTCTACTATCAACTCCAGGAAAAGGAAAGAGGAAGTGAGTAGAAAGGGACCAGACAGCTCAAATTGGGAGAAGGAAAGCAGAGATGCAGGGCAGAAGATCCCTCTGGTTTACTGGAGCTGATTTATCTGTCCTGAGCTTATTCTAAGACTGCTTACAAGCAATTGGCATTTATTACCTCTTTTAATTACTCCATAGCAACCAATCAGGAAGATACTATGATCCTCTCAACTTAAGAAAGAGAAAATAAGGAAGTCATTCAAAGTCACACAGCTTAAACAAATGGCAGAGTTGGGATTTGAATCCAGAGCTCTAAACCAAAAATTATGCACTGGGTTTAGTACTGGGATGAAGGCTATCTATTACTAAACCTACAGCTAGGGTGCACCCCAGGTGAACTAAAAAGACACCTAATACTAACAATACAAAGTAACCCCTGCACCTGAAATACCATTACTCAAAACATTTTGAAAGCTTATATTCCCTTCAACTACTGCCCTGTTCAACTAGTTTACCTTGTTTTTTAATCCTCATCCGAGGATATGTTTATCAATTTCAGAGAGAGAGGAAGGGAGACAGAAATAACAATCATTTGCTTCCCATATGCATCAGGACTGGGAATGGGACCAGAAACTTAGGTAGGTGCCCTAACCAGGAATCAAACTCAAAACCTTTCGGTGCCTGAGATGACACTCCAACCAAATGATTTACCAGGCCAGAGCAACTTACCTTGTTTAATAGCAATTGGATTTGGAGTTTTTCTTAGGGGCAGGATGTTGAGAACAGTTTTAAAAACATTACCAAATAATTGTAATCCCAACCATCCTTTAATTAAAGAAGGAATATGCTAATTGGCCATCACTCCATCACAAAGATGGATGCACTCCCAGCTGAAGCCACATTCCCATAAGGAGCCTTAATGAGTAATCAGGAGGGACCTGACCCTACACCCTCCCCGCCCCTATAGGGCTTGACAGGGGACCTCAGGCCATGCCCTCCACCTGGCGGGACTTGAGGGGAGACCTCAAGGTGTGCTTCCCGTCCTGGTGCTAGGCTAGGGGACCTCAAGCTGTTCCCCCTGCCCCAGTGCCAGTGTGGGGTCCTCAGGCCACACCCCCCACCAGGTGGGGTTTGACAGGGGAATTTAGGCCACGCCCCCTCCCTGGCATCAGGATGGGGGACCTCAGACCACACCCCCTACCCAGTGGAGCTTGACGGGAGACCTCAGGCTGGGTCCCCTGTCCCAGCAACAGGCCAGGGGACCTGAGGCTGTGCCCCCCTGCCTGGCTGGGCTTGACAGTGGACCTCAGACCACATCCCCCACCCAGTGGGGCTTGACAGAGGACCCCAGTGCTTGGTCGGAGGAACTCAGGCCACATCCTCCACCACAACACTAGGCCGGGGGTCCTCAGGCTGCACCCCCCACCCCAGCACTGGGCCAGGGGTCCTGAGGCTGTCCCCCCGTGCCTGACTGGGCTTGACAGGGGACCTCAGGCTGTGCCTCCCACCTTGGCATCAGGCGAGAGGACCTCGGGCCACACCCCCACCTGAAGGAGCTTAACAGGGACCTTAGGCCTCGCCCCCTGTCCTGGCGCCAGGCTGGGGGACCTCAGGTTGTGCCCCCCACAAGATGGAGCTTGACAGGGAACTTCAGGCTGGGGGACCTCTGGCCACATACCCCTGCCTCAGCACTGGGCCAGGGGACCTGAGGCTGTTCCCCCCTGTCTGGTGGGGCTTGACGAGGACCTCAAGATGCACTCCCAGTGCTGGGTCGGGGGAGCTCAGGCCGCACCCCCCCACCCAGCAGGGCTTAACAGGGAACCTGAGGCTATGCCCCCCTCCTGGGCCAGGCTGGAGGACCTGATGATGTACCCCCCCCCATCCTGCCTGGTGAGGCTTGATGGGGGACCTCAAAGCATGGTCCCCACCCCGATCTGGGCAGGGCTGGGGACCTCTGGCCATGACCCCTCCCATCATGGCGAGAGCACCCGAGGCTATGTCCCCTGCTGCTCACTGGGGCTTGACAAGGATGGCACTGGCCAGGTCTGGATCTAGCCCAATGGAGGCAGGGGCCAGCCAGGTCTGGGTCTCATTGGATTTTGAGACACATGTGGGCGGGTGGGTGGGGACTTGACTCTTTGACAGGAGGAAGGTTTTCATATGCATTTTACTAATTTTCTTTCATCTCTGACACCTATTATAGAGAAAGGACAAATAGCAATATTAAATTATTTCCTCTAATTAATCCCTTTTAATGTGCACAAAATTTGTGCACCAGGCCACTAGTTTAAATAATAATGAAAGAGAAGCAGTTCTTCTCACCTTAAATCTTATTTGACTAGGCCAGTGGTTGACAAACCACAGCTCACAAGCCATATGCGGTGGCTTTTTGGCATCTTGAGTGTGGCTCTTCCACAAAATACCAGAGCCTATTTTGAAGTGGCATTAGAAAAAGTTTAAGTTCAAAAAATTTGGCTCTCAAAAGAAATTTCAATCATTGTACTGTTGATAATTGACTCTGTTGACTAATGAGTTTGCCGACCACTGGACTAGGCAAACAGGGCAACAAACATTTTGAATATACTTCCAATAAATTAGTAAAAAACAAACAAAACTAAACTTTAGAAAATCAAGCCCTAGGGATAAAAAAGCATCCTAAAGAGTTAAGGCCAGCAGTAGGTAAGTGAAGCTATGGCCACTGATCCACTCCCATTACCCACACCCACTGGTCAGAACCACCTGGGAGCTTGCTTGAAATGCATCCTCTGGGCCCTAGTACTCTGAGACCCTATCCAGACATACTGAACCAGGACAGGCATTTCAACAAGATCCCTGGGAGATTCCTATGTAAATTGGAGAAATGCTTCCCTATCACATGTATGCCTTAAGCCATGATCCTACCCTTACCAGAGAGCAAGTGGAGCTAGGGAGGTAAAGGAACCAATTGCTTTATAAGGCTGTCAAAATAAGCGTCAAATTTCCATAACTTCAATAATTACAAATTATAATTACCATTGTATTCTAATTACTGCCATCAAGTATGAAAAAGGAAATTTTTTGAAAATTTCTTGTGGTTCACAACTGTCACCCATTTTGAAAATTAACAGAAATCCTGTAATCACAATAAATTTATCATTGACTGGGGTCCTCTGTTATCCAGTTATATTGTCCAACCTCGGACAGTAGGCAAGAAACCCTGTTTCAGATACATAAAAAAATCCCATTACTAAAAATGAATCACTATGAAATCAATGAAATGGTGAAATAAGAAAATATGGAAAAGAGTAAAGAAACATGTTCAGTAACTATGTTAAATCATTATAAAGCGTATAAATAAACCATCCTGTCAAGGCCAAAAAAGAACTTACATCATTAGGTTTTAAGTTACTAACGCTTCAGTGACCAGCTTTTTTCATCCATCTTAAAGTAACACGTTTTTAATAACTATAAAATGAATTATCTGGATGTCATAAATCATCTTTCATGCAAAAGATCAAAAGGCAGCACCTTTTTCTTCTATGTAGGAAGAGTTATAAAACGTTTTTCCCTTCAAAGATAGTATATATTCTTAAATTACGAGGACCAAAAAGCACACAAACTTACAATTCACCAACACTGACAATATACATTAATCAAAATTTTAACTACTCCAGAAAAAAATAAGAAACTCTCCTTTATTACAACCCTCGTCACTAAACCAGACAGTGCCTTCACAGGCTAATAATAGAATGTGTCCAACACATCAAGAAGGAAACCTCATTTCCTGATATGAATTTAATACTCAAGTATACATGCAATTTCCCTTATGTTTCATATACTTAGAGGACAACTGTAGTTCTGCATTTATTATTCTATCAAACCACAATAGGAAAGAGAAAAGAATCATCTCACACGAACCAAGCTAGAAGACTTTCAAGCTGTAGGGTTAATTATATAATAGATATAAAATGCGACCAACATCCCTCACTTAATGTTATGCTTTCACAATGGGAGATGGATTGCAATTATCCATTAGTGTAATCTAGCCTCCATAGTCAATAAATAAATGTCACTTCCAATCACTCAGATAAAACCTGGGTGAGAGGGCTAGAAAGATATATAAACAAGATTCTGTAAACATCTAAGGAACACACTGATGACTTATTTCAAGCCAAAAATGTCTCAAAACTCATGAAAGAAAGTGAAAAGTCCATGATTAATATAGTCTAACCTCTAAATGCATTGAAGTTATGCTAACACTCTTACTGTCTCTGAAAAGAGAAACAACTTTTAAGTTAAAAAATAACTCAAATTCCAAATGGCTAACTCAAATCACATCCTATAAATATGTAGCCTTCTTTCTTGACCATATTATTCCTTTGAAATTTTTCAAGGCCTGGAATTTGAGAAATTATAGTCATTTCAGAAAGTTACTGAAATCCTAATTACCTATACACTGCTTTACATGTTTGCCTTTCAGTCTTCTGTTTGAAGAGAGACTCTGTAGGGAATCTTGTTCTTTTATACCCAGAATCTTCTCACCCAATATATTCTACTTCTGGCTACGAAAATTTACTCACGAGCTAGCTACTAACAAATGAGAATTCTAACCCTGACAGAGTCCTATAAAATCTATTTCCAATTAAGAATACGAGGGAGAATCCAAGATGGCGGCATAGGTAAACACCTACACTGCTGCCTCGCATGACAATTTCAAAACTACAACTAAAAGACAGAACGGACATCATCCAGAACCACAGGAAAGCTGGCTAAGTGGAAAGTCTACAACTAGAAGGAAAGAGAGGGGCTCACGAGACCCAGAGGAGCTGCAAAAAAAGAAGCTGAGGTATGGAAACGCGTGCACAGAGAGAGCGGGTACCGGAGTACATGGCTGGCTTTCTCTGGAGGGAGGGAGACGGAGACTCTCAAAGGCATTGAACCCCTTATCCTACGACACTAAACCCCAGATCCAGCCGAAACTCATACGGGGAGAGTTTGGACTGTGAAGAAGGAGAAGTGCACAGAAATTTAGGGGAGTCGCAAAAGATCAGAAGTCTGGTGGCACGCACGTCACAGGGCACAGAGGACAGATTGCTGATTGTGCTGCTGGCTTTCACAAGTGGGCAGGAGACAGACGCTCCCAACTGTGCCACTTCTAACTCCACTAAACCCCAGTTTCGGGAAAATCCTAGGGACCCAGACCCCTGTGGTCCCAAGTGCAGGGGAGCCGGAGCAGCAACAGTCTAGAGGAACTGCGAGAGAGAGAAAGAGAGAGAGAGAGAGCGCCCACGCACAGGGACCCTTTAGCGATTACCCAGTCACGTGAGACTCAGGGCCCGTGGAGGGCGGGGCCGACTGGAAGGCAAGGTGGTCCCTTAAGCCCTGAGACTCCACCCCTCCCAAGCTCAACAGAGAGGCTTCTGCAGTTTTGCAAGTCTGATATCATAAGGCTGAATCCAACACAGAAGTTTTCCCAGCATAGTGAAAATGCCAAGACAAGGGAAGGGATCACAAACAAAAGAAATGAAGGAAAACAAACGACTGGATATAGAGTTCAAAACCACGCTTATAAGGTTTTTCAAGAATATCCTAGAAAAGTTGGATAAAGTTAGCGAGACCCAGGAGATGAAAAAGGAGCAACTAGAGATGAAAAAGAACCAACTAGAGATGGAAAAGGACCAACTAGAAATTAAACATACACTGACTGAAATAAAAAATATTATACAGAGACCTAACAGCAGACTAGAGGAGGGCAAGAATCAAGTCAAAAATTTGAAATACAAAGAATCAGAAAACACTCAACTGGAAAAGCAAGAAGAGAAAAGAATCCAAAAATGTGAAGATAATGTAAGGAGCCTCTGGGACAGCTTCAAGCGTACCAACATCAGAATTGTGGGGGTGCCAGAAGAAGAGAGAGAACAAGATACTGAAAACCTATTTAAAGAAATAATGACTGAAAACTTCCCACATCTGGTAAAAGAAATAGACTTATAAGTCTAGGAAGCACACAGAACCCCATATAAAAGGAATCCAAAGAGGACTACACCAAGATACATCATAATTAAAATACCAAGAGCAAAAGACAAAGAGAATATTAAAAGCAGCAAGAGAAAAAACAGTTAATTACCTACAAGGGAGCACCCATACGACTGTCAGCTGATTTCTCAACAGAAACTATGCAGGGCAGACGGGTGTGGCAAGAAATATTCAACGTGATGAATAGCAAGAACCTACAACCAAGAATAATCTATCCAGCAAAGCTATCATTCAGAATTGAAGGGCAGATAAAGAGCTTCACAGATAAGAAAAAGCTAAAGGAGTTCATCAACTCCAAACCAGTATTATATGAAATGCTGAAAGGTACTCTTTAAGAAGAGGAAGAAGAAAAAGGTAAAAAGACAAAAAATTATGAACCACAAATACATATCTATCAACAAGTGAATCTAAAAATTAAGTGAATTAAAAATTTGATCAACAGAAGAAACTGGTGAATACAATAGAATTAGGAGCACAAAAAGGAAGTGGACTGATAATTCTCAGGGGGAAAGGGGTGAGGGGTGTACAGGGAGAGACTAGACAAAAATCATACACCTATGGATGAGAGGTCAACGGGAGGGAGGTAAGGGTAGAGGGAGGGTTGGGAGTTGGGTGAAGGGGAGCTATGGAGGAGGAAAAAGATAAACAAATGTAATAATCTGAATAATAAAGATATAATTAAAAAAAAAAAAAAGAATGAGAGCTTTGGGAAACACCAGGGAAGGATTGCCTGCTCCCTTCTTGGCTCTTCTCTCTTTCTCTTTCTCTTTCTCTTTCTCTTTCTCTTTCTTCTCTTCTCTTCTCTTCTCTTTTCTCTTCTCTCTCTCTCCCTCCCTCCCTTCCCCTTCACTCCCCCCCTTACACACACTCATGAACACAAATACAAGCAACAGCAGTAGTAAAAACATGGGGCACTTGGTCTTTGCAAAGAGGCTCCACCATCTGGTAATTGGCTCATAAATTTAATTCATAATTTGAAAGAGAAAGGGTCCAAAATGAGCGATCTGTAATTTTAAGTGTTGTCATTATTCTCCTGGCTGCAAGCGATTACAGAAGGCCTTGCAAGCTCATGAATTACAGGTGCAGTCTATTACTCTGAATGAGCTCAGAAAAAGCACAGTATTTCAGGAAGCTGGAGATGAGAGGGGAAGGAGGTCATTTGCAAACCCAGATGCTTCCATGGAATTAACCTTAAATGTCATTTATCCAATCAATAGTGGAAGGATCCTTTCTGCTCCTAGGCCTTCCCCCTTCCCTAACTGCCTGCATGAACCAATCCAATCTTAAAGACTTTATTTAAGGTGGAGAAACTTTATACATTATGCATCTTTCCTTTAACGTATATAGTGTCCCCAAAAAACTGTATGTACACACTGAATAATTATAAAGGCAATGTTTATTAAAACATTTCCTTTTCAAAATCAGAGCTATGTATATAATTTTTTGAGACACCCTATATTTCAGATCAAGATCCTCTAAGCACAGGATTTTAAATGCTTATGAGAAGAAATAGTCAAAAAATTAGGAAACCTTCAGAGCTGAGTAATTTTCCAACAGATTTCGTCTGCATCTAACAGCTCCACACCATTCAAGCCCAAGTTGAGAGATAAATAAACATACTCTGGAATCAATGATTTATTCTCACAAATACTGGATTAACTTGAAATTGCATTTCAGGCATATCTTCAATTCTCAGAATGAAGACATCAGAAACATTAGGTGGTATTAAGAGGTGGGTATGTTAGGCAGTTCAACAGTTATTCCACAGCCCACACACACACGGCCTGTGATCCTGGCAGTGGCCAGATAGAACTCCAGTTCTCTTAAAGGGCAGAATGCAAAGTGAACATCAAGAAGACACTAAGTTCTCATCTTCAAGGTAAACAAGTCAAAACAGAAAAAAATGATTCAATAATGAATATCTTATCTCATTAGCCCACACCTATACCCACCCCTTTGAAAGGAGGTTACCTCAATAACTTCTGAGAAAATGAGCATGTGCTGCTCTAAGCACTGTGCTTTTACTGCTCCCCTGGGCCTAAAATGTTTTTATTTTTTTAATCTTCACTGAAAGACAAGCTTATTGATTTGAGAGAGAAAGGGAGAGAGGGGGAGGGAGGGAGAGTGAGAGCAAGAGTGAAAAACATCTAACGGTTGCCTCCCATATGTGCTCAGATTGGGGATGGAACCCAAAACCTAGGCATGTACCCTGGCTGACAACTGAACCCACAACCTTCTGGTGTATGGGACAATGCCCAAACCAGCTGATCCACCACGCCTGGCCCGGTCTGCAATGTTCTTTTTTTTTTAATATCTTTATTGATTTCAGAGAGGAAAGAAGGGATAGAAAGAAATACCAATGATAAAAGAGAATCATTTATCGGCTGCCTCCTGCACAATCCAAGATGGAGCCTGCAACATGGACATGTGCTCTGATGGAAAATCAAACCTGACCTCCTGGTTCATAGGTCGATGCTCAACCACTGAGCCACCACCACTGAGCCACCACAGCCAGGCTGCAATGTTCTTTTTTAATCTGCTTCTCTAGCCAGTCAATTCCCAATCTTTTTCCTAATTTATCCTTTATTAAAAAAAAACTGTGCTTCTCCACGAAGCTCTTTCTGACCCACTTACCTCACTCCTAAATATGTTAGGCACCTCCTTCCTGGCAGCTCCCATCATGGTCTGTGCATGTCCCTCAGATCAACTAACATACTATATTCCTAAGTTTGTGTATTGTCTCCTCTACTATACAGTGAGCTCCCTAAGGTAAGGGATTAATCTTACTGGAAAATACTAGGAAACAATGTCTACTAAACAAATAAAATAATACTGAATGAGATCTTATCACAAACATTTACAAGGTCCATTCACAAGTAATGTCCACTAATTCCTTTGTTTACAAAATACCTGTTCCTTCAAAGAACTAGAGTTGTTTAAAAGTGAATTCAAAAATAATTTCTTAATAGAGAATTTCAGAGGTATCACAATTTAAGTAAGAAAAAGAAAGAGGGGCGTCTGGCGCTACTCTCACAGCCACTGCAGTACATTGCACTCCATAGAGACAGGGCCGGGGAAGTGCGAGCCGGCCGGGCACTGGGTGACTGTGTGTTCACTGAGGGAAAGTAATTAAATATGGGCAAAGGAGATCCTAAGAAGCCAAAAGGCAAAATGCCATCATATGCTTTCTTTATGCAAATTTTCCGGGAGGAACACAAGCAGCAGCACCCAGATGCTTCAGGCAACTTCTCAGAGTTTCCTAAGAAGTGCTCAGAGAGATGGAAGACCATGTCTCTTAAGAAAAAAGGAAAATTTGAAGACATGGCAAAGGCAGACAAGGCCCTTATGAGAAAGAAACGAAAACTTATATTCCTCCTAACAGGAAAACAAAAAAGAAATTCAAGGATCCCAATGTACCCAAGAAGCCTCCTTCAGCCTTTTTCTTATTTTGTTCTGAGTATCGCCCAAAAATCAAAGGAGAGCATCTTGGTCTATCTATCCATTGGTGACGTTGAAAAGAAGCTGGGAGAGATGTGGAATCACAACTGAAAAGAAGGCTGCTATGCTGAAGGATAAATATGAAAAGGATACGGATGCATACTGAGCTAAAGGAAAGCCTGATGCTGCCAAAAAGGAAGTTGTCAAGGCTGAAAAAAGGTAAGAAAAAAAAGGAAGAGGAGGAAGAGGAGGAGGAAGAGGAGGAGAAAGAGGAAGATGATGAAGTAGATCAGCGGTTCTCAACCTGTGGGTCGAGACCCCTTTGGGGGTTGAATGACCCTTTCACAGGGGTCGCCTAAGACATCTGCATATCAGATATTTACATTATGATTCAGTAACAGTAGTAAGATGACAGTTATGAAGTAGCAACGAAAATAATTTTATGGTTGGGGGTCACTACAACATGAGGAACTGTGTTAAAAGGTCGCGGAAGTAGGAAGGTTGAGAACCACTGAAGTAGATGATGATGATGAATAAGTTGGTTCTAACGCAGTGTTGTTTTTTTTCTTGTCTATAAAGCATTTAACTCCCCTGTACACAACTTACTCCTTTTAAAGAAAAAAAATTGAAATGTAAGACTGTGTAATATTTGTTTTCAAACTGTACAGTGTCCTTTTTTTGTATAGTTAACACACTACCAAATGTGTCTTCACATAGCCGTGTCCTGGTGGTATTTTCAATAGCCACTCACCTTGCCTGGTACAGTATGGGGATTGTAAATGGCATGGAAATTTAAAGCAGGTTCTTGTTGATACACAGCACAAATTACTTATATATGGGGATAATAGTTTTTTTCATCTTCAATTGTCTATGATACAGCTTATACCAAACTAGAGGGCCGGTGCACAAATTTGCACACAGGTGGGTTCCCTCTGCCTGGCCGGTGATCAGCACCAATCAGGGCCATCTCACCCAGTCTCTGTGGAAGATTGGCTGGCCAGGGAGGGAGTGTAGGAAGGCTCCAGGGCATGTCCAACACCCATCTTGCCTAGTCCTAATCAGCCAGACCCCTGCAGCAAGCAAATCTACTGGTCTCCATATCTGCCCCCTGGTGGTTAGTGCACGTCATAGTGACTGGCCAACCAGTTCACTGTCTGCCCCTAGTGGTCAGTGCATGTCATAGCAAGCAGTTGAGTGGCCTTAGCATATCATTAGCATAATATGCTTTGATTGGTTGAACCTTCGATTAGACAACCAGACACTTAACATATTAGGCTTTTATTATATAGGGTAATTGTTTTTTGTTTTGTTTTGCTTTTTCTAAAATATACTTAATTGATTTTTTACAGAGAGGAAGGGAGAGGGATAGAGAGTTAAAAACTGATGAGAGAGAAACATCAATCAGCTGCCTCCTGCACACCCCCAACTGGGGATGTGCCCGCAACCAATGTAGATGCCCTTTACCAGAATCAAACCTGAGACCTTTCAGTCTGCAGATTGATGCTCTGTCCACTGAGCCAAACTGGTTAGGGCTAGGGTAATTGTTGTTCTATTAACTGAATAACTGCAAATACTCTGTAATTGCAAAAAAAGTTACAGCTGTTTTGCTGACATTCTGAATGCTTCTAATGGAAAATTGTTTTTATTTAAAAAAAAAAGAAAGAAAGAAAGAAAGAGGAAAAGAGATTGTCCTTAAAATGTGGACAGTTCCCTTTACAGCTTGAATTCATAATGCCTAACAAGGTTTGCCATTTCCACATCAGATCAAGATGGGGGGGGGGGGGGGGAGGGGGATAAAAAAAATTTAAAAATAAAAATAAACACAAATCAATAATAAAGCTAATAACACTTCAGCACAGTCCACTCCAGGTCCAGGGACTACACCCTCCACGGTCATGAACTAACTAGGGACAGGTTCAAAGGCATCAATAGGCATCAGGCATTGGAAAGGAAAGGCAACTCCTTTCCACCAGGACCCTCACCTTTTTCAAAATGTGCATTTGTAGGTGGAAATAAGAAACTGACTTGAGGTAATCTTCCTTTAACTGTTCAGTTTCTTAGATTATTTTTGGGACACAAAGCTTTCAAAATGCAAACTGTTTTCAAAACTTGAAGGCAAATGACAGGCATGAGTAAATTCACCAAGAAACTTCATATTCTTTTTTTTTAATATATTTTATTGATATTCCACAGAGATCAACGGAGAGGGATAGAGAGTTAGAAACATCGATGAGAGACAGACATCGATCAGCTTCCTCTTACACACCACTCACTAGGGATGTGCCCACAACCCAGGTACATGCCCTTGACCGGAATCGAACCTGGGACCTTTCAGTCTACAGACCGACACTCTATTCACTGAGCCAAACCAGTTTTGGCAAAACTTCATATTCTTACCACTATAGATGAAAATCTTTCTAAAATGGTGCCCTACCTTGAAATAAGACAACATTACAACCTAATATTCCAGGAGACTCTGGGGTATTGTAGTCAAACAAGCACACTCAGCCTTGCTGGGAGCAGTAGTTTCATTTCTGGTGAATCATTTGGCAAACTACAACAATAGGCTTTAACATGTCCATTTCTTAAGCCAGTCAATGAAGGAGAAACACTACATGATCTCACTCATTTGTGGAGATAATAAAGAACATTATAAACTGATGAACAAAAAGATAGATACAGAGGCAGTAAAGCATCAAACAGACTGTCAAATTACAGCAGGAAGGTTAAGGAGAGATGGGGTAGATAAGAGATCAACCAAAGGACTTGTACGCATGCATATAAGCATAACCAAAGAACACAAGACACTGGGGGACTAGGGTACACTTGGGAAGGGGGTTGGGGGGAGGGGGGGAAATGGGAAGATATGTGTACATGTAACACATTAATAAAAAAGATTTTTAAAAAGATATCAATTTCTATTGACCAAGGGATCCTGTAATGAAAAAACTATCCTAAAGGAATCAATTAAAAGTAATACACATAACACATAATGTTAATCATACTTTTTTAATGTTATCAAAATTCAAAACATTGAAAAAAAATTCAAAACAATTTAAAAACCTTTCAAAATACATAGTGTAATGGAAAAAAATAGCCGTTGTACATTCATAAGATACCTGTGAACTCATTAAAATGGTTATGGTGGAAAAAAAGAACGAACAAATTTTTTTAAAGCCTCACTCAACAGGACTTGCAAACCAGGGAAGACGTAAGTTCCACTCATAACAAAAACCTAAAGTGAAGGGGTTGTTTCAGAAAAGTAAAAGGTACGGTAAAATGTTGTTGTGATGGAAAATATGTAATAACATAAGGAAATGCTTATGATAATATCTAGTGGAAAAAAACAGAAGAACAAAATTGTATATACAAGATTACAAAAATATTTGCATGGAGGGAAAGAACAGCTGTAAAAATAAATAGATAGATAGATAGATAGATAGATAGATAGATAGATAGATAGACAGACAGCCCTGGCTGGTTTGGCTCGGTGGATAAGAGTGTCAACCTGTGGACTGAAGGACCAGAATCAATTCGGTCAAGGGCATATGCTCAGGTTGTGGGCTCAATCCCCAGAAGGGGGCATGCAGGAGGCAGCGGATCAATGATTCTCTCATCATTGATGTTTCTATCTCTCCCTCTCTCTTCCTCCCTGAAATCAATAAAAAAAAATTTTTTTAAATAGACATGTGCTAATTTAACAACTAGAACTAATAATTTTTATAATTAAAATTAAGATTAAAAAATTTCAAGTCTCTTCTCCCACCGTCTGTCCATTAAGATAGGTGGTTCACTAGCTTATCAATGTATCTATTTTTTCCCATAACTAAACCAGTACTTATTCCAATCAAGTCATTTTTAAAATATGTAAGAGTAAAATAATAAGCTTTATAACAAAATAAGACTTACTTTTTAGACTGTCTCCTCTAAAGAAGCACACTACATTCACTGCTCTAAATAAGCTATGCATTGATCGCTTTTTATGCTTCTTGTTCACCTTAATCCTTCCCTCACTCACCCATCTGCTAAAGGAAATCACAATTACTTCTTAAAGGCCCAGCTCCAGTACCACTTCATCAAAGGAAAGTGTTAGCTGGGTTTCACCTACCCCAGTCAAGATCACTTATATATGTCTTTGCAACCAACGTTCTCCAACAGAACTGTCCCAGTGGTGATGGCTATCTCTCTAGCCTCTATCCTCCTTCCACGGCTTAGACTAGTGGGGGCCAAACTTTTGGACATCACAGACCACCAGTAGTCTGCAGACCACTGGTTGGCAACTGCTGACTTAGACAACAATCCCTGCTCCATATCTCAGTCCCTCAAGCTGAGCCCCACTATCAACTAGGATAGGCTCCACTGCTCACTAGCTTGGATGTCAGAGCAATTAGTATGCAAAAGGTTCTAAAGGCCTTCTCCTCCTGTCCACATTAACTGATTTAAGTTCCATTCTTACCTTCTTCCCCTCTGCAGAAGGCAAAATCCAAATCGGATTCACCTTTGCTACCCCAAAGGCTTCCTTTAATGCCTTACAGTAAATTCTCTAACTGTAAAGAGGGAAAAAAACCTTAGGTAGAAGCTAAGAGAGAGAAAGGAAACATTTTCCCAAGTGAGCAAGCTATGGCACAAATAAGTTATAAATTCATATACAGTATTTAATAGCCACTAAGCAATGCTATGTGCCAGGCACTGCAAGGCAGTGGGACTAACATACTATGTTTATGTAACATACATGAATACATATGTGAAGTATGTTTATGTGAAATTTGCATATACAGATGTGGGGATCTTGCATTCCACTGGAAGGGATTCAGACAAACAAGTAACACGCCTGGGCTCTTTCTTGGTAATGTTCTATCGCACCTCTCACCATATCCACCACTTTGGGATCTTTATACCCCTAAGCTTTTCTCGTGTGTGTGTGTGTGTGTGTGTGTGTGTGTGAGAGAGAGAGAGAGAGAGAGAGAGAGAGAGAGAGAGTGAATGTGTGTGTGTTCCCTCTGCTTAAAGTGCTATCTATGTCATAAAAAATACAAGTATTTTACAGACACCTATGATGCTGTGCTGGAAACGAGATCAGCGGACAGTAACTGCACCCCAAAGCTCACATAATCACTGAGCTCCCACATGGGAAATAAGGCTCATACAAATCATTTCACGGCGCTGCAATGGCACGTACAACATGGCTGCTAACCTAGAAAGGCCACCTTGAGGACATGAAGGCCAAGTGAGTCTCCCCAAGACAGTGAAATAAAGATGGCCCTAGGCAAAGAAAACAACTGCAATAGGAAGGGAGTCTAGGGGGGGGGTTCAGAAGATTCATGAAGGTTTTTAAGTCTGTGAATTTGGATAAGGAAATAACTACATGTTCCCTTTCATTAATCTCTTAGAGAAATTTAGCATTTCCTTTCACTATTGAATGTAAGCAATAAACCAGAAATAGAAGTGCCTGTGAGTTTCATATCTAAGAAATGTAAATATTCATATCATATTACAGCAATTGCAGATAGCACAAAATACTGTTTGCTATCATCACTTTGAAATTATAATAATGAGACCCACTGTTGCAGCTTGTTATTTAATAAAGGATTCAGAAGCACATATTACCATATCACTAATTTGCTTTATAATATTCTGATGGCTATATTTCAATATAATGGGTTCCCTTTAAAATCCTAGGTAATTTACTTTTAAGTATTTGGAATCGTTAAAGTACTTATGGGATAAGGAACAGGGTATGTAGTGGGAGCAGAAACAAGACCAACCAACTCAAAACTTTCTTTGGACTGGAGGAAGAAGGGAAAATAAGGAACAAGGTGAAGAGTTAACAAAATCAGGCCAGAATGCCAAACTAGTGCTAGGGACAATGGGAGGCCCCAAAGGGTTTTAAGGTGGTAACAGATTCCTTTCACCAACATATGGGAAATGGGTGAAGGACAAGCATCAAAGATGAGGTAGGTACAGGGAAATGAACTGGCAGGCTAATGAGTCCAAGTGTCAGTCGTGCTTCTGGTGGGCTATTATGCTGCAGACCAGCACTTTTAGAAAAGTCATTTGAATGTAAATACAGTACTAAAAAGAGAAACTCCAAACTTAGTATAACCAATAATCCTAGTTATACTTCTGAAGTTGCAGGTTGCCAAGTAAACCAGCATAAATCTGCTGTTCATTAAAGTGGGTTTTAATATACAAGTGTGATACATAATGCATATTTTACAGCAAAATAAGAGAATCCAAAGATTTTCCAAATTGTCTTACTGCAATATGAATTTTATGAAGGCAAAAGGTTATAAACACAGGACACTGCCCTCTTTTCTAGAATTCAGTTATCTTATAGCTTACTTATTAGGGAATATGTTAGAGAAGTATAAAATAAACAAAAGGTCTCTGAGGAATCAAAAGTAATTTCAAAGTTCACACACAAAAGCAATGACTATCACAGAGGCCCATATCCATAATCAGGGACCTTTTAGCTTTACTTTATACAGTAATAGCCTAGTTAAATGGTTTCTCATATTATAATTAACTAGAGATTCGGGGGGTGTCCCTCAGCCCAGCCTGCACCCTCTCCAATCTGGGACCCCTCAAGTGATGTCCCACTGCCCGTTTAGACCCGATCGTATCTGGGATCTTCATACGCCTAAATGTTTCTCGTGTGTGTGTGTGTGTGTGTGTGTGTGTGTGTGTGTGTGTGTGTTCCCTCTGCTTAAGGTGCTATCTATGTCGTAAAAAATACAAGTATTTTAGACACCAGATAGGATCAGGCCTAAATGGACAATTGGACATCCCTCTCACAATCCAGGACTGCTGCCTGCCTGCCTTCCCGATCATCCTTAGCGCTTCTGCCTATCAGTCTGATCACTCCCTAACCACTTCCCTGCCAGCATGATTGATGCCTAACTGCTCCCCTGCCAGCCTGTTGGCCCATAACTACCTTCCCCTACAGGCCTGGTCACCCCTAATTGCCCTCACCTACAGGCCTGGTCCCCCCCCCCCCAACTGTTTTCCCCTGCAGGTCTGGTCGCTCCCAACTGCCCTCCCCTGCTGGCCATCTCGTGGTGGCCATCTTGTGTCCAATTAGGGGCAGTCATCTTTGACCACATAGGGGCAGCCATCTTGTGTGTTGGAGTGATGGTCAATTTGCATATTGTTCTTTTATTAGATAGACTTATTAGATAGGATAGAGGCCTGGTGCATGAGTGGGGGCCAGCTGGTTTGCTCTGAACAGTGTCCCAGATCAAGGAGACTTCCCTTGGGGCATGGGGTGGTTTGGGAGAAGGGCCTGTGCTGGTTTGCAGGCCGACCATCACCCTCCCTCCCCCCACCAACCCAAGTGGAGGACCTGATACCTGGGATTTATTTATCTTCTCTAATTGAAACTTTGTAGCCTTCAGTGCATGTCAATGCAGGCCAGGGGGAGAATCCAAGATGGCGGCATACGTAAACACCTACACTGCTGTCTCGCACAACAATTTCAAAACTACAACTAAAAGACAGAATGGAAATCATCCAGAACCACAGGAAAGCTGGCTGAGTGGAAATTCTACAACTAGAAGGAAAGAGAGGGGCTCACAGAGACTCAGAAGAGCTGCAAAAAGCTGAGGTGCGGAGACATGCGTGTGGAGAGAGCGGGTGCCTGAATACCTGGCTGGTTTTCTCTGGCAGGAGGGAAACGGAGACTCTCAAAGGCATGGAACCCCGTATCTTACGACACTAAACCCCAGATCCAGCCGAAACTCATACAAGGGGAGTTTGGACTGTGAAAAGGGAGAGGAGCACAGAAATTTAGGGGAGTGGCAAAAGATCAGAAGTCTGGTGGCGCGCACGGCACTGCGCAGAGGACAGATTGTTGATTGTGCCCCTGGCTTTCGCAAGTGGGCAGGAGACAGACCCTCCCAACTGTGCCACTTCTGACTCCACTAATCGCCTGTTTCGGGTGAAACCCTGGGGACCTAGACTTATGTGGTCCTGGAGCGCAGGGGAGCCGGAAAGGCTGCGGTCTAGAGGCACTGCCGGCGCACGTGCAAACAAGGACCACTCCAGCAATTACCCAGTCACATGAGACTCGGGCCGTGGAGGGCGGGGCCAACTGGAAGGCAAGGCGGTCTCTTACGCCCTGAGACTCCACCCCTCCCAAGCTCAACAGAGGCTTCTTTGGTTTTGCAAGTCTGGTATCATAAGGCTGAATCCAACACAGAAGTTCTCCCAGCATAGTGAAAATGCCGAGACAAGGGAAGGGATTACAAACAAAAGAAATGGAGGGAAAAAAACGACTGGATATAGAGTTCAAAACCACGCTTATAAGGTTTTTCAAGAATATGCTAGAAAAGTTGGATAAATTTAGTGAGACCCAAGAGGAGATGAAAAAGGACATACTAGAGACAATGACTGAAATAAAAAATATTATACAGAATCCTAACAGCAGACTAGAGGATGGAAAGAAACAAATCAAAAATTTGAAATATAAAGAAGCGGAAAACAATCAACTGGAAAAGCAAGAGGAGAAAAGAATCCAAAAATGTGAAGATAATGTAAGGAGACTCTGGGACAGCTTCAAGCATACCAACATCAGAATTGTGGGAGTGCCAGAAGAAGAGAGAGAGCAAGATACTGAAAACCTATTTGAAGAAATAATGACTGAAAACTTACCACATCTGGTAAAAGAAATAGACTTAGAAGTCCAGGAAGCACACAGAACCCCAAATAAAAGGAATCCAAAGAGGACCACACCAAGACACATCATTAATTAAAATACCAAGTGCAAAAGACAAAGAGAAATATTAAAAGCAGCAAGAGAAAAACAGTTCATTACCTACACAGGAGCACCCATACGACTGTGAGCTGATTTCTCAACAGAAATGATGCAGGCCAGACGAGAGTGGCAAGAAATATTCAACGTGATGAATAGCAAGAACCTACAACCAAGAATAATCTATCCAGCAAAGCTATCATTCAGAATTTAAGGGCAGATAAAGAGCTTCACAGAGAAGAAAAAGCTAAAGGAGTTCATCAACTCCAAACTAGTATTATATGAAATGCTGAAAGGTATATGAAGAAGAAAAAGGTAAAAGCCAAAAAATTATGAACAACAAATACATATCTATCAACAAGTGAATCTAAAAATTAAGTGAATTAAAAATTTGATCAACAGAATAAACTGGTGAATATAATAGATTCAGGAGCACAGAAAGGGAGTGGACTGATAATTCTCAGGGGGAAAGGGGTGAGGGGTGTACTGGGAGAGACTGGACAAAAATCATACACCTATGGATGAGGTCAATGGGAGGGAGGTGAGGTCAATGGGAGGGAGGTAAGGTCAATGGGAGGGAGGTAAGGGCAGCGGGAAGGGTGGGAGTTGGGTGGAGGGGTGCTATGGAAGGGAAAAAAGAGAAACAAATATAATAATCCGAATAATAAAGATTTAAATTTTTTTTTTAATAAAAAAGGGAAAAAAAAGAAAAATAAAAGGCAGGCCAGGGCTGTGGGAGCTTGGCTTCCTCCATCGCCAGGGGGCAACTCAAGCCTCCTGCTCTCTCCAGCTCCATGGATGCCGCCATTTTTGTTAGGATTTATTTATCTTCTATAATTAAAACTTTGTAGCCTTGAGTTGAGGCCTGGACCTGCCAGGGCATGCAGAAAGCTTGGCTTCCTCCATTGCCAGGGAAACCCAAGTCTCCTGCTTGCTCTCTGGCTGCAGCCATAGTGGTTGGGTTAATTTGCATACTTGCTCCTGATTGGCTGGTGGGCATGGCTTTTTGATGTAGTGGTTATGGTTAATTTGCATATTACTCTTTTATTAGATAGGATCAGCCCAGGAAATGAGAAAGAGGGTTTGGAGCTTGAGTTTTTATGTATGAAAGGGTGGTTTAGAAGACTAGAGCCAGCAGTTCGGTTGGCTAACTTTTGCATCTGGGTTTTGCTCAGTGCTGCTGCTTGGCTTCTGTAATCTTTCCTGCATCTAAGAAGATTTTAGAGGTTTCCACTTCTCCTTTCCTGTTATTTTATCAGTGGGACTCTTAAAAAGCTATTGGTTGAGGAGGGAGGGGGGAGGAGAAAAGCTATTGAGAATCTGATTGTCTAAAGCTCCACCTGCAGTTAGAAGCTGGATGGCCTTCTGGAATGTTCTTCCCAAAGAGGCTGGTAGGAGTGTCCTGGCTGAAGGAGGTTAGGCCTTTATAGTTTTGCTATTTCTAGAGAGGCCACTGGACTTTAAGAGGTCTTTCAGGCTTCCCAATTTGTGTGTTAGGATTAAAAATGGGTTTTGCTGGGTTACCTGGGTTTCTGACTTGAGGTCACATCCATGAGTGCCAGAATAGAGAGAGGCAAGAGGTGTGCAGGCATTAGCAGAAGCTGTCATATCTGCCTTGTGAAGTGTCTATGTTCAGAATCTGGGTGAGATTGGAAAGCACAATACAGGGGCAACAGAAAGACTGGCCTTTGGGGTCAGAGGCAAAGACAAGAGCAAGCTAAAAAAAATGCCCTGACCTAGAATATGGTTAATAGATAGGCCTTTGGATCTTTAGCTTTTTTTTTTTTTTTTAAGGCTGTGTGTGCTGTGCACAGCTGATTTGGAAAATTTCCTACATACACAGCTTCTTCATTGGATACTGATACCGATTCAGAATCACTTGTAATTGGAAGCAGCTGCTGTTTCCCAGCTGACTAGGTGTTTGAGTCAGATGCTTTGAATTAGCTGGACTTAGATTATTCGTATTTTAATTAAAGTCCATTTTATCCCCCCAGTCTCTTGCCTCTCCGGTGACCAGGATTTTACAGTAATACATTTGAAATTACATGAGTATCCCAGTAGAAAGGCATAGTGTAAGTTGAAGGACTTGCAATTGAGTATGGTCTTGTATTATTAAAGAGTGAATTTAACTGCCTTGCAATTTCCTTTTCTCATCCTCTGAACCTTGCTTCTGTAGTGGAGGAAAATTTCATTCCATTTAGAAAAGTTGAGACTTTTGTCCCCTTTCCTCCTCTTGGGACACAGGCATATTAGCTTAATTGCTTATGTCATTACTATAGGGAAGGTCCTCCATGAAGTGGGACACACAATTTTCTGCTACTTTTCATCTCATGGGGTTTGCAAATTAAGCTGTGAATAGTGGGGCTTTGGGGCAGTGAGGATATTTTCTTAGAAGAAAATAAAGGTTAACAAGTGCTATGGTGAGGCTGTTTATTGCTACTTTGTGGAAACAGAATGTTTAAGCAGCTTGTAGGGGAAAAAATTTGCCTTAATTTTCTGAAGAAAAGTTAGAGGGAAATTTGCCTTGCATTTCTTTCTTTATGATGCTAATGAGGAAGAGAGGTTTTGCTGGAGGGAAGGAGTTGAATGGATGTTTCCTTCTTTCCTTTCCCATTTAAGCTACTGAACTTGAGAAAAGTTTGACTTGATAAATGTCTTACTTAATTTAATTTTGTGTTAGTCCCTCTCCTACCCCAAGTGTCCAGTTTTGGCTGACTTGCAGAAAAACCAGGACAGTGCAGAGCCATCAGATTTTGTACACCTGTTTAATGCTTACGAATTCTATGTGCCCTGGTAAATTTAACAGGGTGTAGGTGACATGATCTTTGTCCAAAAAGGAATGTAAATGTCCCTGGAGAGACAGAGCATATATCTGCCAATGCATTTAGGGAATTATGTAAATCACTGTCAGTGTGTCCCAAATGACATGGCATTGTTATGTACTCAACACAGGGTCAGCCGAGGGAGAAGGAAAGAGTTCTAGGTTGGTTGGCTGTGTGGAGGTAGATTTTTACCATTAGCAACCATTAGTTTGTTCTCTAAGTCTGTTTTTGTTTTGCTTGCTTATTTTAGATCCCACATACAAGTGAAATCATATGAATTATCACTTGCTCCATTACTCTCTATGCTGTCAGAAACCTTTATCTCCCTTCTAACTAATGTATAAAAGCCTTTACAAATACCACTTTATTAAAATTTTGCTGTCATTCCTTTGGCTTTCCTAGTATAGTGGTAGTTAAATTATATCTTTATTAATTTGCACTTGTGTTGAGTGGTCATTATTGATGCTACACCAGCTGTTGTCTAACCTCCCAGCTGTTGTCATAGTTACCTTTCTTAAAAAAAAAAAAAAAGGTTACTTTTCTGCTCAACTCTTTCATAGCCCTCTATTGCTTATGGTATAAAAGCTAAACTCTTAAGCATTACCTAAAACCCTTTATTAGATCAATCTTATCCCAGTCTCCCCTTCTGCATCAAACATTCCTGTTAATTTTCTCTCTCTTTTCTTTCAAGGTCATGGTCCTTTAAGGCTGTGGTTATAGTGCCCATTTCCTTCTTCCATTTCACCACTGGTTGAACTGCAGGGCCCCCTACCACAAAGGTTCCGCTTCAGTGAACACTTCATTCTCCCACCATGTATGGCTACTGAGCATCTACTGTGTGCTGGACACTGGGCCTTGTCCTGGGAGACCAGCATGGGTGTAAAGGCACTGTATTGTGTTAATAGGCAAATACCTGTATGGCTTATCCTTGGATCACTGGTACTTGACAGTCAGGCAGGAAATGTTATCCTAATTTCCACAGAAACCCATATTAGCCCTAGGTTCACCAGATGAATTTGAATAAATCCCTTTCCCCAATTTCTTATATTGTGCAAAAGTTCACTAGAGAAGGTGAAAGGACAGTATGATGAATACGTGGGCACACATCATCTAGAGCAGTGGTTCTCAACCTGTGGGTCGCGACCCCTTTGGGGATCGAACGACACTTTCACAGGGGTCGTCTAAGACCATCGGAAAACACAGGTATTTACATTATAATTCATAACAATAGCAAAATTACAGTTATGAAGTATGGTTGGGGGTCACCACAACATGAGGAACTGTATTAAAGGGTTGCGGCATTAGAAAGGTTGAGAACCACTGATCTAGAGTCTAGACCTAGGTTAAGATTATTTTGTATATGTGCTTACCCAGACCCATGGCTTTGGAAAGTTTGTTTTTGTTATCCATTGTAAAAGGATAAAAGTAAACATGATACTTCTTCTATTGTAGCATTTCAGTTATAACAAAAAAAAAAAAAAAATGACTTCAATGGGTTTGGTTATTTTCTGCCAAAGTAAATGTTGGCTCTATTTCAGCTGTAGTAATATAGCTTCTCTCAATTTGTTCAAGTTAAACTAAAGCAGGGCCAAGTTGAGAAATTAGTTTGAGTTTTTTTTCCCCTTCCAATTTAGAAAAAAAAAAATCAGATTTTGGATACTCTTACTACTATAATCCTCCTCCTGGTTTTCTCCTCCTGAATTAAAAAAGATCATGATTTAGCTGTCAGGGGAAGAGACAAAGATTCAATTGTGCAGTATTTATAGAAGGTTGTTGTGATAATCTTTAAGTAGGGTGTTTGAACCTCTACTGAGGGTAGTTAATTCAGCAGTTTCTTCTGTACCATAAAATGCTAAGTACATGGTTATAACCCTTTTGTTTTAACATGTGAGTTTTGCTTTTCTGCATTACCTGTGTATCACCTGGAAATCCAAGCGATATCAAATCATGCCACCATATACCAGTGATAACTCAGTATTATTATTATGTATTACCTGGCATTTTGCAAGACTGATTTGGGGGTATATTAGAGAGTTTTAAGACTGTCAGTGTTTGATTTTTGTCATTGTGGGAGACCTAAAATGTACTATGCATTTGAGAGATGGCTTCCAGTCAATCTATACCAACACTTGGATGGCACACACATGCTTACAAAATGCCAGGTGGCCTGCAGAGCCATTTGGGTTTGCCCCAGATTGTGTATCACTGCACTGTGATTTACATGGTACTAGTAAGAAATAATTTTGTGTCCAAAAGGAAAAACAATGTGAATACTTACTGATAAATAAAATCCAAATTCATGATCAAATCCTGTTGTTTTCAGAGCAAAATAAGCAATCCCACTTTGTCCCACTCAATCTTTCTGTGTATTTACACTCATATTTATGAAGAATTTGAATTGAAGAGTCCAAGGGTACAATGTTCAGCTTTTATAGTAGGATTTTTTTTCTTCCTAAAAAGGTTTAATCAATTTACCACCCCCAACAGTGTATGAAAGTGTTTATTTCCCTTCCTTCTTGCCAACACTTGATATTATAAAGCGTCTTTATTTATTTTATTATTTTATTAATCTTTATTTATTTTATTACTTTATTAATCTTCACCTGAGGATATTGTTCCATTGACTTTTAGAGAGTGGAAAGGGGAAGGAAAGAGAGGGTCAATATCCATGGAATCAAACCTGACATGCATTTCTTTGTATTGAATGTCTGTTGACCATCCGTGTTATTTTTGTTTATAACCTTTGCCTATTTTTATGACTTGTTCGTCTGTTTCTTACTGCGCTTTGTCAGAGGTCCATGTTCTGGACATTAATTCAACAAATTGCAAATATTTTCTATTAGTCTGTCCTTTATCCTTTAATTGTGTTTATAGTGTCTTTCCTTACAGAAGTTCCTTATAGAAGGTTTAAATTTTTTTGTATTTCAATTTTGTTTTCCTTTGTGGGTTTCGGGTTTTGCTGAAGTATGCTTTCCTGATTTCAAGAATATAAAAATATTATCTAAGAAATTCTCTTTATTGTTTCCCATCTAGTTAAATTCCACCCTCCAATTTCTTAATTTTCTCTACATTCTTCACATTAGCCATAAAATGGTATGAAACCTCAGCTCTCTGGAATCTTCCAGCAATGACTTCTGATGAAAATGGATACCTTTGGATTTATCTCAACCTACCTACCAAAATAGGAGTTAAAGGGGACAACATCTATTGCACTGTTGTTACATACATCAAAGGTAGAAAATGGATGAAACTAACAGATAAAAAATCTAGGACAAAACAGCTTTCATTGTGGTCAGATTTGCATTTGTAAGAGTCACTTTGAGGACTGGCTCAGCTTTTTGCTTAGATTGCAATCAATGTAGCTTGCCTTTTATCTGTTGTACATATTTACCATCCATTAGATTTAAGGTATAGAACTGCTTTAAAAGCATTTTAGATTTCTTTCCCCCTGCTCCCGAACTCAAGTTCTTCCCGAGTCTTGTTGACACTTGCTACTTACTTTTACTCTGAATGTGTTCTTAAGTATATTTTCATCATGCAATCCTATCTAATTCTATTTAATAAGAGTAATATGTAAATTAACCTTTCCTTCACTACACCCACAAACCACTTCCACCAGCCAATCAGGAGCAAGTATGAAAATTAACCCAACCAAGAAGGCTGCAGCCACGGAGAGAGCAGGAGGCTTGGGTTTCTTAGGCAATGGAGGAAGCCAAGCTTTCTGCTCAGGCCACCACTGAAGGTTATAGTTTCAATTATAGAACATAAATAAATCCCCCAAAATATGGCTGCAGGCACAGAGCAAGCAGGAGGCTTGGCTCCACTAAAGGCTACAAAGTTTCAATTACAGAAGATAAATAAATCCCAAATATCAGGGCCTCAGCTTGGGTCACCAGGGGGCGTGGTCAGCCTGCAAACCACCACAGGCCCCTCTCCCAGGCCGCCCCATGCTACAAGGGAACCCCCACCCTGATTCGGGACACCATTCAGGGCAAGCCAGCTGGCCCCCACCTGTGCACCAGGCCTCTGTCCTATCTAATAATCCTGTCTAATAAAAGAATGATATGCAAATTGACCATCACTCCAACACACAATATGACTGCCCCTATGTGGTCAAAGATGACTACCCCCATGTGGACACAAGATGGCCACCACGAGATGGCCAGGAGGGGAAGGTGGTTGGGAGGGACCAGACCTGCAGGGGAGAGCAGTTGGGGAGGACCAGGCCTGCAGGGGAGGGTATTTATAGGACAACAGGCTGTCAGGGGAGCAGTTAGCCTCAATCGGGCTGGCAGGGGAGTGTTAAGGGAGTGATCAAGCTGGCAGGCAGAAGCAGTTAGGAGTTATCAGGAAGGCAGGCAGACAAGCAGTTGGGAGCTAGCAGTCTGGATTGTGAGAGGGATGTCCCAGATTGGAGAGGGTGCAGGCTGGGTTGAGGGACACATCCCCCTGTGCACAAATTTCATGCACTGGGCCTCTAGTATATAATAATAAAGCATTCTGAGGACATCAGTTACTAAGGTTGTATTAAATTATCTGAATTAATTTGGATTAGAGAACCCAACAATGATTGCTGAACTGCCCTTTCCCCATACATGCCCTGTCTTACGAATAGAACACGTTTCTTTAGAACAAAATACTAGATAATACACAAATCTTTAGCTTTTCTGTGAAAATAAGAATAACTTAATTTTCTAGTTAATAGGCAAAAACCCACTGGGTTCTTACACCACCGCAGAAGCACACAAAAAAAATTTTGACTATCTCCAAAAGTCTCATAAAATGCAAAAAAATAATATTTCATAATTTCCAAAAACCTTAATTTTTAAAAATAGGAAAGGAAAAAGAACAGAAAAACTTGGATAAATACAGAAGGGGGAAAAAATGAAACCAATATGTTCTTCAGTGAGTGTCCCCACAGAATGAGATTGATCTTTAGGAATGCAGAATCCTATTTTCTAAATACCATGCTTCAAAAAAAAAAATGCCCTTAGAAACAATTTTGTAAAGAACACAATCATTATTTAAAGATCACTTCTTTACTTTTATAAGTAAGGGCTTGTATTGTCCCAGAGGACGCACAGTGGAAACATGTGAAGAAGAAAGGGAGATTATAAACACTTATCCATCCCACTTATAAATCTTTAATCATTTGGCTATTCAACTCAGTATATGTTTAGAGAGAACCCACTGTGTGTATTCATTATTGTTAGCAAATAAAAAATATTTTTTTAAATAGTCTCAAGGCATCAGTGCACAGCTGTGTGGGGAAGACTAGGACATGCAGTTACTCTTAATATGAGGAAGTTTCAATGTTTCTAGGCAGGATCCTTCCCACGTCCACCCCCAAGAAACTGAACAGTGAAAAATAAAAAACCACAAAATTCAGTAAGCTCCGATTCTGAATAGTCCAACTTCCTTCTCCATAAATAGCCACTTAATAGGTTTTATTTTGTATGCTGATAACAACACATAAATGCAGTCTCTTAACCTATCATACCTTTTAACCCAAGAGAAAAATCATTAAGATTCTGTTTAACACTTGGGAGAATAATTTTTCACAACATTACTAGTGGGTGGGACAGAGGGAGAGTTGGGTTTATAAATTCAGTGACAGTGTAGCAATAAAATCGCAATAGAAATTAAATGCACAGGAAGCGCCAGACATTCCAAATTATTTGGCACAGATACTATACTTAGGCCCCTGGTACTTAACAGATAAGGAAACTGAGACACAGAGAGATTAAGTAAATTAGGAGATCAAGTAAATGACAAGAATCATAATTGAAGCCCAGGGATCTGGCTACAGAACCTGGAGGCGATACTCCTGCCAAGATGGGGAAGACAGCAGAAACCTTCAAAGTGAAATAAGATTAGGATTCAAATCTCAACTGAGGAAAAGATTTGAATAGCCTTGTTTCCTCAACTGCAATTGGGAAAAAACGCCCACTTGTGGTTAGACCTGAATAGGTAAAATACTGTCCATAAAACATTTATTTTTAGGTATGTTTTTAATCAAAGTACTCCAATAGAGAACTTACCTTTTATTAAAAGACATACAAGCATAAACTCATCATTTCAACATGAGTTCTGGATAGAAACCAGCAAGATAGCAAGGGCTCTACACAAAAATTCCTGTGACTGCTCAGAGTTTACCAAATGAGACATGACAGAGTTTGGGGAAATGTATAACACTATACAGACAGTGCATTATAACTAGTTGTCTGTAAGGAAACAACACCAGGCTTCCTTCCAGAATAAGAAGTGAATGGTCCTCAGAGAGGAGCATTCAAAAGACTGGGCCAAAAGAGGTTTCTTCAAGCACTGCTTGGGTTTTACAGCCCCATCACTGCTGTTGTAATTTTCCGCACTCCCCGGCGCTCCCTTCCCTCCGCCCCTCAATGCTTAGCTCCAAGACCTGAAACTGCAAGCCACCATTCAGTCAATCCCGGGTCACTGGGACTGCCATAGCACTGAATGGAAACCATTAACCAGTGCTTCCCATCAGTTTTTATTTTATTTTTAACTTTTTTTGTTGTTTTAATCCTCACCAAAGGATATTTTTTCATTCATTTTTAGGAAGAGTGGAAGAGAGAGGGAAAGACAGAGAGAAACAATGATTGGTTGCCTCGGGCATGAGCCCCAACCACAGTCCAGATCAGGGAGGAGCCAGCAACCAAGGTATGCGCCCTATCAAACCCAGGACCCTTTGGTCCAGGGGGAACCAACCAAAGAACCTCGGACCACTGGTGGTCTGAGAGGTCCGAAAGGTTGGCATCCACTAATTTAAGGAAGCCTTGGGAGCAGCAGTTGCCAACCGGTGGTCCCTGAAATCTGGAAGGTTGGCGATCACTGCTTTGGTCCAAAGGCCAACGCTCTACCTACTGAGCCAAACCGGCTGGGGCCCATCTCTATTTTTAAACATCATTCAACTGTGGGAGAATGACTACCATGATCTTCAGTCTCTGCTGGTTCAGAAAGCTGGATCCCCTAAGATAACAACTTCCAATCATTTTTTTTGGTAGAGGAGATCTTTGGTAATGAAGCTCCTCAGGTTGGAACAAAGACATGAGAAGAGAGAGGGAACTACTGTACAAACTACCCACAAGAATAAAATTAGTCATAAACCCTTGGCTTTGATGCAGGAAGATGCCTAGAGAGCCTGGGAGAAATACAGAATCTCAGGCCCCGCCTCAGACTGCTGAATGAGAAGATCCCTGTGTGATTCCTATCCATTGGTCTAAAACCCTCATATTTGGTCTCAATCCTGGATTTCCCTCCCCCTGTCTTTCCACATCACTAGAGTAAAAACCAAGCATACTAGAGGTCCAGTGCACCTAATTCATGTACAGGTGGGATCTCTCAGCCTGGCCAGCAATCGAGGCCTATTGGGGGACCAGCAAGCTGGCCAGTGAGAAGTACCCCAGGAGGTTGGCTAGCTGGACCCACCCCCTCCCATCAGGGCCTATAGGGGGGGGGGAGGGTCGTGGCCCCTCCCCCAACCAGTAAGGAAGCAATGGGGGGCAGCCAAGGGGAGGGGCCAACCAGGATCCAAATCCGTATGATGAGCAGCCACAGTGCCCATCATAGTGACCGGTCGTTCTGCCATTGGGGTCACTGGGTTTTCATATATACAGATTAGAGGCCCAGTGCACGAAATTCATGCACAGGGTGTGAGGGAGGGCCTCAGCCAAGCCTGCGCCCTTTCATAGTCCAGGAGCTCTCAAGGGATGTCCAACTACATTTTTTTTTAATCAACCTGTACTTAATTTTCCTATTAACGCCTCCTTTTAAACTCCCCTCACTCTCACATTGTTTCTTCTTCTTAATTTAACTATTTTCGTGGCCTCACTCCATATTAGCATCCTTCTCTTTCCTGTTTTCTTTCCGTCTCTCCCTTTGAACTTCCTGCAGTCCCTCTCCTACTCTTCCTCCCTCCCTCCCCCCTTATCTCCCTTCATTCCCCATGTCTGTCTTCTTCTTACTACTCCAACCCTCCCCACCCCCCATTCACCTATCCCTTGTGAGACTGAACTCTGCCTGCCTTCCTCCTTCCCTATTATAACCCACCTCTGCCCACCACCATGTTTACTGGTTTCTCTTTTAAACCTTCCCCTTTCCTCTCTGGGACTGCTTCCAGCCCCGCCTGAGTGCACTTTGATATTAAAACTTCCTTTCAGGGGGTGTTAACCCCCAGCCCAGGGCCACAGCCAGGCCTTTGCTGGCCCACCCACCCCCTTTTACTGGCCTCCCCGCCACCATCCTCCTCACATTTCCTGCCTGGGACACTCAACAAAGTACACTTAATACGCCACCAACCTAACCCTGGCCAGTGTCTTTGGGGTCCAGCTCTCGGGGACAAAAGCAGTACCCTCCTTAGTGTCCAACTCCGCCCCAGCTAAGCTGCACCTCCCTTTCCAGCACAGGGCACCCTGCCCAGCCAGTAAGGACGGCCGAGGCCCTGCTGCCACAGAGCAGTAGCACTTCCGCCCAGAAGGCCTTGGACTGTATACCCCTCCATCCCAACGGCCCATGCCTGGGGCCACCACCTTCCTCCCGCATCTAGGAGGGGCTCCCTGTTCTGTGCCGCCTGCATGCCTGTGCCCTGCCTCTCACCAGCACAGTTGCTTAGCCCACCCCACCCCACCACCCCCCCCCCGCGGTCACCACCCCCTCCCATGTGCAGCCCCGAATTTCCTTCCCTTTTCCATTCCTGCGTCTTTTTTTTAAATATATTTTATTGATTTTTTTTTTTACAGAGAGGAAGGGAGAGGGATAGAGAGTTAGAAATATCGATGAGAGAGAAACATCCTACACACTCCCCATGGGTATGTGCCCGCTATCAAGGTACATACATGCCCTTGACCGAAATCGAATCTGGAACCCTTGAGTCTGCAGGCCGATGCTCGATCCACTGAGCCAAACCAGTTAGGGCACCTGCATCTTGTTCTTGTTCCCTTTCTGTATTTCTGTTTCTCCTCTCAGCCTGTCTGCATGCAGGCCTGCCTTCCTCTCCCTCTCCTTTCTTATCCCCCGCTATCGTATCCTATCCTACCTACCCTAGTCCTCACAACAGCTGCCTGAGCAGAGGTGAGGATGCAGCCTGCTGAACAGTCGTTATGTGACAGCATCCCAGATAATTTGCATATTCCTCTATGATTAGTATAGATAATTGGCCATATATACAAAGTAGATAATATATATATGTGGAATTAAAACTGAATAAAGTAAAAGAGAAGTCAGGTTGCAAAAAAAGGGAAGCCTAAGAAGACAAAAATCATGTTCCAATCATACACTACAACTTCACAACTAAAGAAAACTCTACTGTGGAAAGGCAAAGTTAAGTTACATGCAGAGCAAAAACCCAAATCAGAACCCAATGCCTCTATAACAGTCACTATCAAGTCCAAAGGAATCTTTCAGGTTCTAGCTCTATTACCTATTAGCCTGACAGGACTTAAAACCATTCAGCTTCTTGAAATATCAATTCCTGTGAAATGAAAGGAG
The DNA here is from genome assembly GCA_011751065.1 of Lasiurus cinereus. Lineage (NCBI taxonomy): Eukaryota > Metazoa > Chordata > Mammalia > Chiroptera > Vespertilionidae > Lasiurus > Lasiurus cinereus. Next base: position 10,124,296 of record JAAGEH010000392.1, read on the forward strand.
ATGTTTAGACTACCTAACAAATAATTAGGACCAAATACACAAATCCCCAACATCCTGAGGAATGTTTGAAGAAAGAAGTGCAGTATCTACAGAAGTACTAAGGAATTAGTATGTTCCTTTTAAATATTCCTTGTGTTAAAAAACAAAACTACACACACACACACACACACACACACACACACACACTTCTATATAACTTCTCAGGGAAAAAAAATGAAAAGGTTGTGATGAAGCTAAATCAATCTCCTTGCCAAACTCAATTTAAGGTCATGTCACAGAATATTAACTATACCTATCTTCAATCTGTGAGGTAAATCACATAAGCACTCTTTCTGCTGACAATCCAGGTCTGAAGTGACAACAGTTCATTTCTGGACCCAGACTGGACACTGGTCTATTCATCAGTGGAAACACTCCAGACGTACATTAATGCTGCCTGGACAAAAGACAGCATTTTCCTATAGAGTCAGAGCAGATTTCTGTGAACATTCAATAACAAGAAACTAGTTAATCATCCAAATGTTCAGGAGGTATCGCCAAAGTGCACTAAAAGATTAAAATGCCAATGTAAGAAGTCAGTTATCAAGGCAGAACCTGCACTTTTTAGATAAGAAGTTTTATAGCCCAGTGGCTTGGTCAGGGGTTGGAGTGGAGCATTGAGTGTGGGGCATTCAGATTGGGTTGGGAGGAGACAGAAAACTAATTATAAGGACTTTTCTCCTTCAACCAGGAAGCAACTAACAAAGTGGCAACCATTTTGAAGCCACCAAGAGATGTTGGCTCAGCGCGTGTTTTGATAAACTCGAGGATATTCCCAAGAACAAACCATACAAGGAGCCTTAAATTTCCTCACTGGGAACAGCTGTTGGCACTTTCCACCTTGCCTGCCACTGGTACATGCCTTGACTTTAAAAGATTTGACAAAAGAGTTATAGCCCTGAACTTCCTCGACTTTAATTAAACTTGGCGTCCACTTCTGAAAAATCCTCAAGTTTTAATTTTGTTTTGTAGTCCCACTAATGCTTTTAAATGAGAGATGCTGTGAAAAGGGGAAGCAAATTCTTTGCAGCTGTGTTTGAGCATCCTGCCAACTGAAGCACAGGAAGAAGCTCTCCCATGTTAAAAATTTCCAACTGGGAGATTTACAAAACAGCAAGAGAAAATGGATGGTGGGGAGGAAGACATGCAAGGGAAAGATCTGCAAAAGGCTCCCTTTTTTGTGTTTAAGTCCCAGGAGTCTTTGGAGGCTGTCATGCTTCAACGATTGCTACCCCCTCCCACTTCGCCCCCTTTCTAAAGCCATCGTCCTTTCCATACAGGCTTCCAGATAAGAGGTGCATATTCTGTAGAACTACTTCTTAGCTGTTCCTTTATTTTACTCCCATCTCCCCAGGATTCCCCAATAGTGATTCTGTCACAACTGGATAATGGAAAGAAGCTTAACAGGGAGGTAGCAACCATTTTCCTCCAACTAAATGAAGTCCTGAAGTTAAGCTGCACTTCTAAGAAGGAAATGACAATCATTTTGGCAAATGAATTTTTTAGTTTCTATTAGCAGCAGCAAGATAACCATTGTCAACAATAGCAAAAACTCAAAAATTAGCTTTTTGATTGCGTTGTTAAAGCTCTTCTGTGGGAAAATCTAGCTATGCCGTTATGAAAAGCTAATTCAGGTCAAATGCACCATCTGAGAGGGTTTGGAGATACTATTTTAAATTTCTGTATTGGTTATGGTAATAGGCTTTGCAAAGAAGGAAAAAACTGGTGGTCACCAACCCTTATCAAAATTTCCAGTAAGCAAGGTAGGCAATTAGAGAGAGCAAAGGTTTCATAATCACCCACCATTCATCTACCCTGGCCACCAAGAGATGTGAGGAGAGGAGAAGGCCATAACCCCACTATGGCCAGGGAGTATAAATGACTGATTCCCTCTACAACTCTGGCATTAAGTTCTGACTCACTAGCATTCTGGAAGGCTAGTGTCAATGTGTGCTCCATGGAACCAACTTTCCTTCTCCTGAATCCTCCCCCAAGAATAGAGTTTATTCCCAAGGCCCCAAGTAACACAACATTCTCCTCAGGAATGTAGGTAAAATACATAGTCCTCCAGGGATGAACACGCACACAGCCCAATCCCACACCTAGATGATTGTACAATAACAAAGAAATGTTAGACTAACAGCCAGGAGAACCTCTAAGGTCCTCAGTAATAAAACCAGAATAAAATCTCCTTCCTACATCATAGCAGACTTTTGAAGACAGGACAGCAAATGAAATGTCCTCCCACAAAGAATTTCAACAGCATGAACTCACCAGAAAGCTCACCAGAACCAGTGTGCTCCAATCTCAGAGTATATTCCAAGTCTGTTTCCATTTTACTATCATTTGAAACCTGATTCTAAGAACAATGTTCTACCTGGACTATTTCACAACTGACACACTTACAGTTGGTTATGATTCAGGAGCTCCTCTCCCAGTTGCTGGCATCCCCAGGCCTTTAGCTTCCCTTCAAGCAGATTTCTAAGCCAATCACTTCTATGTCTATGTGGGAAAAGGCACTTGGTTCTACATGGAATGCTAATGAGCTGCTCCCCCCAGTTTGTGTGTTTTGTTTTGTTTTGTTAGTGGGGGGAGGACACTGAGGTCAGGAATGATACTCAAGAAAGCTCAGGCTCTCTGGACACATTTTTTATGTTCAGAATGTTCAGCTCACCATGTATCCTTACAGTCAAAGGGGAACAACTTGATTAATAGTTTGCCATTCAGCAATTTGTAATGTGCCTGTATTATTCCAAACTCTTCCTCAAAGCAGCTTAAGAAAAGAGACACTGATATATGCAGCTGGAAGGTAATGCCTATCATGTAGGGGGCACACTTATTAAACACCTCCTCTTTGCTCAGTGATCTTCCAGGAACTCAGCTGGGAAGTGGCAGGGTGGACATTCAGTGGCTAGCTGCCATCCTTATTATTTAGAGTGGTATGTCCTTAGTTACAACAATAAGTCCCTGGGGGTCATGAAGTGACAAACACACCTACACATAGACCACATGCATGCACACACATACTTGCCTATGTATGTATTCACAAAACCATTTTTAAAACACTGAGAATACAGTGTTTTCAAACAAATTAAAATTAAGAACACATTTTTGCTTCAAGATAACTCAATAAAAGCAGAAGCGGCTTTGATAAAAGATTCCTAAAGCTCCAAATATGCAATACCCAAGCCAGAAGTAGGTTGGGCAATGGGGTTTCCTGAAGCGCAACCAAGCACTACTAGGTGGGGAACAATGACCATGAAACTAATGTTTCCTTATGAGGCCCTGCAATTTAGTCCTTCCCCCAGGGGGAGGAGATGTGAAGCTCGCTCTCTGCTATTTCCCTGTTCATGGCTACTATTCCAAGGTGAGTGTGTGTGACGGTAATGGGATGGTGTCAAGAAGTAAAAAGTCTAAACTGATATTTGTATTTGTTCTCTGTTGGAAATTCACTATAAGAATTAAAATATACTTGTCAAGAGACCATTCTCTCCCCTCAAAAAAGCTCTTTAAAAGAAATGCAGAAGGATCCCCAAATTCTGCTTGGTCAGCACAAATACCACATGGGATCCACTGGGCCCATTTGTCCTCGGGCTCCAGATGCTTTGTAGAGTGAAACATGGAAACATAAAGGAATTAAGAAGAGTGTATGTGGCAGATATTTGAGATAAATCTAATCAGTACTGACCTATAATTTGGAAAACCTACACCTTGTGCCATTTTTTTCACAAACATGGGAGAGCACTCTGGGACCTTTCCAGCTGGGAGGACGGAAACACCATTATTTATCCCGTTGGCTCAGAGACTTGACAAGCTCCACTTTTAAGCCGAGACCAGTTTGGCTCAGTGGATAGAGCGTCAGCCTGCGGACTGAAAGGTCCCAGGTTCGATTCCGGTCAGGGGCATGTACCTTGGTTGCGGGCACATCTCCAGTGTGGGGTGTGCAGGAGGCGGCTGATTGATGTCTCTCTCTCTCATCGATGTTTCTGACTTTCTATCCCTCTCCCTTCCTCTCTGTAAAAAATCAATAAAATATATATATTTAAAACCTTTACAGGCTGTCTCTGTCACTCCCAAGATGGCAGACCTACTGGGCTCCATCCTGAGCTCCATGGAAAAGCCACCCAGCCTCAGTGACCAGGAGACCCGGAGCAGGACCCCAGAGCAGGCTGCCTACCTGAAGAAACTACAGAAGCAAGAGAAACAACAGATAGTGGAGTTTCGTAAAAAGGTGGAGAAAGAGGTGTCCAATTTCATCCAAGACAGTGGGCAGATCAAGAAAAAGTTTCAGACCGTAAACAAGATAGAGAGAAGCATACCACAAGATGTGGTAGAAGTGGCTGGCCTGACATCCATCTCCTTCAGGGAAGATGATGAATGCCGCTATGTCATAATCTTCAAAAAGGAGTTTGCACCTGCAGATGAAGGAAGAGCTAGACTTCTACCGTAGTGGAGAGGAGTGGGACCCCCAGGAGGCTGAGGATAAACGGAAGCTGGAGGAGCTGGCCCAGCGGCAGGAGGCGGCGGCAGCTCAGCAGGGACCTGTGGTGGTGAGACTACAAGGACCAGCACAGCCACCTTATCGGCAAGGGGACAGCCAAGGATGCAGCCCATATGCTACAGGTCAACAAGATCTATGGCTGTTTGCCTGTGGCCAATAAGAGGGACACATGCTCCACTGAAGAGGCTATGCTATGAATGAGATCCGAGCCAAGAAGCGTCTGTGGGGAATACTTGCCACCTAACTCCTAGACACCCCAGCTCTCTGGGGCAAGGCAGGGCAGGGCAAGGAGCAACAGGCTGCTGCTATTAAAACCCATTCTGGAGACCCACCTCTGAACCACCTCCTAACAGCTATCACTTAGGCTGGAGGAAGCAGGTGTTTGATTTGTCATTGTTAAGAGTTTGGATATGGCCGAAACCGGTTTGGCTCAGTGGATAGAGAGTCGGCCTGAAGGGTCCCGGGTTCAATTCCGGTCAGAGGCATGTGTCTTGGTTGCAGGCACATCCCCAGTGAGGAGCATGCAGGAGGCGGCTGATCGATGTTTCTGGCTCTCTATCCCTCTCTTCCTCTCTGTAAAAATTCAATAAAATATATTTTTAAAAAAGTTTGGATATGTATGTGGGTGTGTGTGTGAGTGTGTGTGTGTGTGTGTGTGTGCGCGCGCGCGCACGCACAATAGAGTGAATGCACAGGTGGGTTTTTAATCTGTATTATTCTGTTCTCCTTGGAACTTTCTTCCCCATGGGATTGGGGTTACTTTACATTCAATAAACACTGTTTAAAAACTAAAACAAAAAACTATACACACTGGCCTCCACTACTGCCCTCCAGCTTCAATGAAGCATGACTTTCAGAAAGACCCCTGAAGCTGAGAAGGGGACTGGAAATAAATTACATTAAAACAAAAGGAGGGCTGGGACAATTCCACACTATCCAATGAAAGACCATGGATGCAGTTCCCAAACACATGAGTGACCAGCCCAAAATAGACTGGACATGCTCCCATAGCTATCCCAGGTCAACAGCCGCTGATGGGCTCTGCAGGGACACCCACTAATTGACTGGAAAGTGACCTGTCCAGTGGATCTCTCTGTATCCAGGGGTAGAAATAAAGGCAATTCCCAAAGCAGTATCACTTCACAAAATAAATCCCACAGCACTGAATCCAGAATATTACTGTACAGCTATCTGGAGTCCCATCTGACAATCCCATATTTATTTGGAGCAGGGAGGATGATTAAGGCTTTAAAATTCAATTACAATCATGGAACTCTGAAAAACTTACTAATAGAATGAATGTAAACCTACATTTGAGATGCAGAACTAAAGAGACAAGAATTCAGAGCCCCTACCTTCTCCAAAAGGGGGTCAGTCCCACAAAACAGACTGGATCAGTGACTGTTAAAGACAAGGACTGGCTGCATTCAGCCAACATTATAAGAACAACCAACTGGTCCTGTTCCTTAGTCTTGTGCTTTTAAAGGATGGTCGATGTGCCAACTATTTTAAAGCTCTAAGACACTAATTCTGTAAACAATAATGGCTACAGCCTGCACAATGCGCACTGGAATGGATTCCTCAACTTGGCCTCATCACTTATGCAGCTGATGAAACAAACACTGACAGCTTTTTTGCATTTGTAAAGGCCCCACAGCAGCTGTGGTGATCCCACCATAGAGCAATGAATTAAGCCTGAAACCCAGCTGGGTCTGAACAGAAGCCTTTTTTGCACAATACAGCAAGACTATCATTGTTAACCTAGGCATTATTGGGAAATATTCTGCATTACATTATAGGGCAGTTCTAACTCAATTTTTAAAATTAGTTCTAATAAGCAATTTTAGTAGGAGGGATGTGGCACTTGCTTTTAAAAAAGCACAAGTATTTGTACAGGTTAGAGGTATACCACACAAAGGCAGCTTGGCAGGACAGATTTCCAGTTAAACAATGCAAAGTTTAAAACAGTAACTCCTTCTTAATCATACACACATGCACGCATACACACTCACTCACATCTACCTTCCAAATTGAAGAAGGTATATAACCTTGAAACTTCCTGGTTATTTGACTACTACAGAAAGAATATGGAATGTAAGTCCCCATTAGGTAAGCCAGATCCATGACCTAAGCACAAGCGTCAGAATGCTGTACTTGAAAAATTGGAGTGTGACAAAGCATAATTAATATCATTGGGAAGGACATTATTTTACACTGAACTTGAGAGCACTCTGTAATAAATAAGATTCCAAATGCTGACAGACACACCAGGAACCTCAAGAAAAGGCCTGGACATCCATACCAAGATGCTCATTCCTCCCAGAGATGTAGAGCATGTTCTTTCCACTCTTCTAAATGCATTGGGACACCCTCAGGCCACATGAGTTTTTCAACAACCAGCCTCATACTTTCCCTGAGCACTTAAAAATGAGCAAAAAGTGCCTGACTCAAATAAGAGGCCAATCTCAACTCAACAATTTCACACCAACTTGGGAAAATAAATCTGGTGAAAATCAGAAAAATCCAAAAAAAAAAACAAAAACGTGGTCCCTAACTGGTTTGGCTCAATGGACAGAGCACCGGCCTGTGGACTGGAAGGGTCCCGGGTTCAAGTCCAGTAAAGGGCATATACCTTGGTTGTGGGCTTGATCCCCAGTTGGGGGCATGCAGGAGGCAGCTGATCAATATTTCTCTCTCACTGATGTTTCTAACTCTCTATTCCTCTCGCCCTTCTTCTCTGTAAAATCCAATAAATTTTTTTTTTAAAAAAAGCAAATAATACCAACCAAAATACCAAACATTGACAGTCTAACTTACTTTAAAAAAAAAAAAAAAAGGAAAGAAAACATGGCACCATCCCTCTTCCTTAAAAGACTTCCATTTCTTAAAAGAATTCACTAGGAATGGCCTTTTTTTTTTTAAGTGTATTTTCATTTAGGTAAAGCAGGTTTGGAGGAAGCAAAAAATCAGGGCGAATTTCTAAGGCAGATAGTTCTGTTACCCATAGTGCTTTGTCAAACTATGACAACATAGCTAACCATAAGTAACAAACTGAAGCAGAAAAATAGTTCCTCGTCCTTCTCTGCATTCCCAGAGGAACCAGCATTTTAAATATACCTCTCCCAAAACTATGTGGAAAATGCTGTGCAAAGATGCATCTGAAAACCCACAACTACAACCAACAACACCTGAATCCCAACAAAAAATAACTCAACCCATGATGAAATTCTAAGTCCCACCTTTTTTTTCACACTTAAGCAAATGGAGCATGTGGTTCTAGCATAAATGTGTAGAAACAGTGTTTGCAGTTTGCAAAAGAAAAGAAATAAGACCACTTTGGAGCACGCACACACACACACACACACACAGTGAAGAGGGCCAGTCAGGCAGGGAGGAAAATGAGAATTCGCCCCTTACAGGCAAGGCAACTGCCCAGAAGCAGAGGGTTCAATATGGCACTGCTGAACAGAACCAGAGGAGGCTCAAAAACAAAAGCTGAGAGTAACAGCTTAGCAGGTTAGTAAAACAGTGGTAAATAAATTTAGTAACAATACATGTGCACATATGGCATTACAATTAAATAATAATATAAAATAATGCACAATTTTCTATTTCAGGGTATTTTAAGAATAGGGCAAACATCAACCTCACAAAAACGTATACATACATACTCATAGCAGCATTATTCATTAACAGCCAAAAAGTGGAAACAAATCCATATGTCTATCAGTTAAGATAAGCAAAATGTGTTCTGTCTATACAATAAAATATTACTCAGCCCTAAAAAGGAATGAAATACTGATATGTGATACAACATAACAAACCTTGAAAACATTAAGTGAAAGAAGCTAGTCACAAAAAGCTACCTATTGTATAATTCAATTTATATGAAGTGTCTAATACAGGCAAATTCATAGAGCAGAAAGTGGGGGAACTGGGATGAAATGACAAGTGACTGCCAACAGGTGTGGAGTTTCTTTTTCAGGTGATGAAAATGTTCTAAAAGTAAGTAGTGACAATGGTTGCACAACTTAAATATACTAAAAACCACTGAATTGTTAATAGGAAAAAAATTGTATTTGCATCCAAAGTTACTCAGGGAAAGACAGATGCCTAAATTGCCTTTTATCTTGAACTACCACTGAAACATGCAAAGAAAAATAGTTGAACTTCCAAAAGAACTGAAATAAGTTGGGGATATAAGAAGAGTTTAAAAAAAAAAGGCTAAAAGGACTGACACTTTGTTAAAGATACAGCAGAAAAGATATATACTAAGAATATATATACTGTTAGACTGTAAAGTACCATGCTATGAGGCGGAACATTAATTTCCCAAAAAATAAAAACTGCAACTTTAGTCTTCCTATTTCCCTAAAGCTATAGTGTGGGCTTTAATGTGAGTGAGAATCAACCATTTAAATAAACATATTTATTCAGTGTCACCACCAACTCAGACAAGTCCCTTAGTTTTGAATCTATCTTTAAATTCATAAATTGGGCTGAAAGCAGTTAGGAGAAAGCTCCAAAGGCAAGCTTATTACCTTTTTAAAGGTATTATTTAACAACTTTAAAAATCGTTTGCCCTCGCTAGTTGCTCAGTGGTTAGAGCATCCATCCACAGACCAAAGGGCTGTGGGTTTAATCCCGGTGAAGGGCATGTATCATGATTGCAGTTAGATCCCAGGCCCTGGTTGGGGCAACTGTGGGGGATGTGTCTCTTATGTGGATGTTTCTTTCTTTCTCCTTCCCTCTCTCTCTTCCTTCCTCCTTTCTTCCCTCCACTCTCTCCAATCTCCCTTCCACTCCCAAAAAATATATATAATAATAAAATAAATGAAAAAAAATATCCTTGGCTAAGGATCAAAAAAAAAAAAAATCTTTAACACCCAGCAGAGAGGATTATTTGCTGTTAATGGGAGAAAACAAAGGTGACCATGAAGCACCATCCCAAGCCTATACCTAATGCCTGTTCAGAGAAAGAAGCAGTTATGCCTGGGCAAGGTGTTCTGTTCTTTACTGAGATGACCTCTATATACAAAAAAAGAATTCCTCTTACCATATGTGCCATTAAGGTCTTCATTTGTATTAAGTAACTGTAAGCAAACAATGTTTGATTGTAAAAGCTTTTGCAAGTCAAAAATAATGGCCTTACTAGGTAAACTGACTGTTCTTTATACATAATCATCATTTATACATCACCACCACCACCACCACCACCACCACCACCCCCACCACCCTCACAAGAGGTTTTGCCTGTTGCTCCAATAAATTCTGGAAAGAAGTAACATGACAACTGCAGCAAGTCTCATAGGAGGAGGAAAGGAAAAAAGGCCAGTTTAGTAGAAAATGTGTTTCATTTTAGGCCATGTCAGTGTTGGGGTAGCAATCACATCAGTCATTTGGTGCAGGGAGTAGAATTAGAAGGAAGAAAAAAAAAACACCACCTTTTAGCTTCAGATATTTCCAAATCAGACCCATCCTCCCCAACTCCCATGCTTTTCAGCTTACCAGGATCATAAGCAAACCCACTTTAATAGCATCATTAGAGTTCTGATTTATCACAAAGTACAACACAGTGTGCTTCTCATCTGGAAAAGAATTTGGTAGAACATGAAACTTTGACGTCCTAGGGGTAGCAGGAATTTCTGAAGGACTAGTTGATGTTGTTTATATTGAGCTGGGCTGTGGGGGTGGGTGGAGACCAATTGAACTGAAAGAAGTATTCCCCAATCCCTTGACCAGGAGCATTGGCCCATAGGTCAGATATGCCCAGAGCCTAGACTCTGGGACTATCCGGTAAGCCAAATGTGTTCTTGACTTTATTTTTAATTTTATTTTTATTTTTTAATTTAATTTTATTTTTTTAATATATTTTATTGATTTTTTAAAGAGAGGAAGGGAGAGGGATAGAGAGTTAGAAACATCGATGAGAGACATTGATCAGCCGCCTCCTGCATGCCCCCTACTGGGGAATGTGCCTGCAACCAAGGTACATGCCCTTGACTGGAATCAAACCTGGGACCTTTCAGTCCGCAGGCTCTATCCACTGAGCCAAACCGGTCTCGGCAACATTTTTTGGATTTAGCAAGTGAACTTACGTCAGATCAAAGCAAAAATTATTTGCTCCAAGGATAACTGCTCATTATGGCCTTAATTCCTTTTTGGAATGCAGTGTGGTATATAAAAGTAAGTATATAAAACAAACAACCAGAATATACCTGACGTATTTAATGGTCTTCCAAGCCAGAACCAAATGAAATCTTTGTAACCATACAAACCCCACTCCTCACAGATGAGGCCAAAATCATATATGAGAGTTTGGGTCACCTTAAAGTATGCTATGCCCACACACAAAAAAGAAAAAAGTATCCCATAAATGTAAAATATATAATTGTATATTATACAGACTCTCTTCTTCCCTTTGCTACTACAATCATTCTAATAACACACTGTGTGCTTAAGGCAATTTTCTTTACAAAGTGCTTTCACATATCTTATTTAGTTCCAATAATTTGAGAGGACAAGGAAAGAAAACAGAAACTAAAACTCAACTGACATCTTTACAACTCATTACAAGTGCTTTTGTATTGGTTTTTAAAAGCAAACAAACAAACAAATCCTCTAGCTTCACATATACTACCTGTGGGACCATAAATTAGTATAGCCTTTCTCCAAGAAAGCAATGTGGTAAGATGGTCCTGAACATAAACACAGGCACTTCTGAGTCAGTAATTCCACTTTGAGTAAATTGGGATTAAGTGTCAAAAGACACAGGTAAAGCACAGATGATTTTATGTAACAGCCCCCAAACTGTGCAAAAGGCCATCAAAAACAGACAAAGCAAGGAAAACTGTCAAGTACAGAGTTAGGTGCAGAATCATATTTTAATAACAAAAAGCACACAACAGAACAGCACTTGAGTAGAAACCCATATATATATATATAAACTATTTTTCTACAAGTACAAGAATGTTGGTGTGCAATTACCATGGTTTTCTATCTTTGTGTAAGCTGCCTGATTTGAATGATTCCTTATCTATCTCTATATATAAAAGCCTAAGTGACTGTTTGACCATTCAACCAGTAGCTATGAAGCCCACTGACCTCCCGGGGCAGACGCTCAACACACAGGCATGGAAACATGGGACAGGCTATGAATCTCAGAGGAGGGAGGGTGGAGGGTGGGAAGAGATTAACCAAAGATCTTATATGTGTACTAGAGACCCAGTGCAGATTCATGCACTGGTAGGGTCACTCTGTCTGGCCTGGGGATTGGCCAAAACCAGCAGTCCAACATCCCTCAAGGGTCCCTGGATTATGAGAGGGTGCAGGCCAAGCTAAGGGACCCCACGGGTACACAAATCCATGCACTGGGCCTCTAGTAAGTAAGTAAGTAAGTAAGTAAGTAAGTAAATAAATAAATAAATAAATAAATGGGAAAAAATGAATTGGCCTAATTAGGTATAAGGATTACATGAAGCTTTTTACTTTTCTGTGAAAATGAACCAATTACTGCATTGGTTCATTTTCACAGGAGAATACACCTGGCAGAAAGAAACATCTCTGAAAGAGATGTCCACAGCCCCCTCTACTGTACCCAAGGCTGGATTTCATGTCCTGGAATGTCACTGATAAAACATGCAACCCCAGGCTGGTCACCTAACAGTCAGTACTAGACACCTCAGGTTTTCTCAGCTATAAAACTGTTTAGGTAAGCCCTGAGCTGTGTAGCTCAGTAGGTTGGAGGTCATTCTGAACCTCCAAAAGGTGGTGGGCTCCATTCAAGTACAGACACGTTTCTCTCTCTCTTTTCCCTCCTTTCCTAACCTTCCAAATCAATTAAAAAAAAAAAAAAAAACTCATTAGTTAAGCTCATCTTTTTCTTCTAGATCCACAGTAATCCTCTTGCACCACTAGTTTTTTAAATACTCCGTAATACAACCAATATTCCTCAACTGTGAGGACTTATAAAATTGAGCCCCTATTCTTGAGGGTTAATAAGGTTAACAATAATTCCAGCACCTAGAAGTAGATGTGAGGAATCAGGTAAAGGAGTCTTGGCTCTGTCTAAATGGGGAAAGGCTCTTCACGTAATCTGTTCAGTGAGCAAGTTGAGGAACAAGGACATGAAAAGACTAATAGCACGTGTTCAGCTGAACTGAAATGGGTGATAGGATAGGCCCAAGATAGGTCTAGAAGGGCTTTTTATGCTGTGCTAACAATAAAGTTGATTTACACTTGACCCTGAGAGCCACTGAAGGGATCATGATCAGATTTTCAATATCAAGGACTATTGCTTCAGGATCCAGTTTAAATATCTCTGTGCAGACTCAGTGCCACTCTAAACTTAATTCTCATTTTCTAATTCACCCCCCTCTCCCAACAAGTATGCAAGTCAAGTGTTGAATAATACAGAAGAGATTCAACAACGAACAGAGGGGAGCTAGCTAAGTAGCTCAGTTGGTTAGAGGTCGTCCCAATATGTCAACTTGTGGGTTTAATCCCCAGTCACAGCACATACAAGAATCTCTCTCTTCCCCTTTCTCTCTACCTCCCTCTCCCTCCCCCCCTCTCTCTCTCTCTCTGAAATCAATAAAGAATTTAAAAAAAAAAAAAGAGTTTAAGGGTGGGAAGTGATTACATCACCTTCTAATGTTTAAAGCCTTGTTTATCCCAAAATGCATTTTAGAATATCTTGCCATTCATTTGCTTAATTAAGAGGCAAAGTATAGCCCTGGTCAGTGTGGCTCCATTGGATGAGCACTGTCCCATGCACCAAAGGTTTACTGGTTCAGTCACCACATACCCAGGTTGCAGGTTCCATCCCATTGGGGCTAGTATAAGAAACAACCAATCAATGTTTCTTTCTCTCTCTCCCTCTCCCTTCCTCTCTCTCTGAAAATCAATTTTTAAAGAGAAACCAAGATGGCGGCATAGGTGAACACCTAAGCTGCTGCCTTGCACAACAATTTCAAAATTACAACTAAAAGACAGAATGGAAATCATCCAGAACCACTGGAAAGCTGGCTGAGTGAAAATTCTACAACTAGAAGCAAAGAGAGGGACTCACGAAGACTCAGAGGAACTGTAAAAAGCTGAGGTACAAAGACACGCTCGTGGAGAGGACAGGCGGAGGAAGGTCTGGCTGGCTTCCTCTAACGGGGGGAAGAAGGAAAATCCCAACTGCACTGAACCCCAGCTCCAGGCGAGACTCATATGGGGGACTCTGGACTGTTGTGAAAAGGAAGGAGTGCACAGAAACTTAGGGGAGTCGTGAGAGACAGACATCTGGGAGTGTGCCAAAGTGCGTACACAGAGCACTGACTGCTGATTGTGCCGCTGGCTTTCTCTAGCGGGAGGAAAACAGAACCTCACAACAGCACTGAAATCCAGGTCCAACTACACTGAACCCAGTTTCGAGTGAGACCCTGGGGACCCAGTTTCACACAGAAACTCAGGGGAACCAGAGAGGCAGAGGTATGGAGGCAAGCTCGCATGCGCAGAAACAGCTGATCCTAACAACCAATTGGCTTGGAGGTCAATTCCCCCCAGTGATACCAACAACAATAAAGAATTAACTACAATAAGGCTGTACACACAGTTCACAAAGGGGTACACCAAGAGTGTCCACCTCAGGTAACTGGGGAGGCAGAGCTACTGGGCCACATAGGACATCTAGCACGCAAAGCTACTGTACCAACTCAGGGAAGTAGTGAAATATGCGGAGACAAAAGAACAGATCACAAACGAAAGAAATGGAGGAAAACAAACAACTGGATATAGAGTTCAAAACTACGGTTATAAAGTTTTTTAAGAATTTTCTAGGAAAAATGGATAAATTTAGTAAGACCCAAGAGGAGATGACAAAGGACCAACTAGAAATTAAACATACACTGAAATAAAAAATATTATACAGAAACCTAAAAGCAGACTAGAGGATCGCAAGAATCAAGTCAAAGATTTGAAATACAAAGAAGCAAAAAACACTCCACTGGAAAAGCAAAAAGAAAAAAGAATAAAAAAATATGAAGATAGTGTAAGGAGCCTCTGGGACAACTTCAAGTGTACCAACATCAGAATTATGGGGGTGCCAGAAGAAGAGAGAAACATACTGAACACCTACTTGAAGAAATAATGACCAAAAACTTCCCCCACTTGGTGAAAGAAATTGACTTACAAGTCCAGGAAGCACACAGAACCCCAAACAAAAGGAATCCAAAGAGGACCACACCGAGACACATCATAATTAAAATGCCAAGAGCAAAAGACAAGGAGAGAAAATTAAAAGCAGCAAGAGAAAAACAGTTCATTACCTACAAGGGAGCACCCATACGATTGTCAGCTGCTTTCTCAACAGAAACTATGCATGCCAGAAGGGAGTGGCAAGAAATATTCAAAGTGATGAATAGCAAGAACCTAAAACCAACATTACTTTACCCAGGAAAGCTATCATTCAGAATTGAAGGTCAGATAAAGAGCTTCACAGATAAGAAAAAACTAAGGAGTTCATCAACATCAAACCAGTATTATATGAAATGCTGAAAGGTATTATTTAAGAAGAGGAAGAACAAAATGGTAAAGGTAAAAATTATGAACAACAAACACCTATCTAACAACAAGTGAATCTAAAAATCAAGTGAATTGAAAATCTGATGAACAGATAAACTGGTAAATATAATAGAATTAGGAGCATAGAAAGGGAGTGGACTGATAATTCTCAGGGGGGAAACGGTGAGGGGGGGGATACAGGGAGAGACTGGACAAAAATCATATACCTAAGGATGATTGACAATGGGGGGAGGTAAGGGCAGAGGGTGGGGTGGGAGCCAGGTGGCGGGGGGATATGGGGAGAAAAAAGAGGAACAATTGTAATAATCTGAACAATAAAGATTAAAATTAAAATTAAAATAAATTTTTAAAAATGTAAACACACATACACAATAGAGGCAAAATACAGAATTCAACTGATTCATTTATTTCTGAGTCAGCTAGGAAGGCTGTCAGCAGGCCCAATATCTCCAGATTGGTGACTTCCAACTGTGTAAAAAATACATTAAGCATTTGTGTAGGAGTATGCAGTTTATGGAGTGCTTTCATATCAAAAATCTCGATGGCTCTCCCAGCAACAAGCCTGTGAGGTACATGGACAAGTGTTCCAATGAGGAAGCAGCTCAGCAAGTTTATGTGCCTTGCCATGGGTCTCAGAGCCAGTATACTCACTGTAAGGCCAAACCGTGAACTCAGCTCATATTCCCAATCTTGTCTATTACCCCATAGGTGCTCTATGAAAAGAGTGGGACAAAAGTAGGTTTACAGCTGTAAATACGTTAACATAAGTTTATTATTGTATTATTACTTATTAACTATTGTATTATTTTCCATAGGAACAACTGTAAGCCTACTTTTGCCCCACCCTGTATTCAAAACAAGCCTGTTCACATCTGAGGCATTACATTTCTGAAGCCCATGCACTAATAATAAGGCATCTACATAGAGCACAAAACTCTCCAAGTTTTAATAATGTCTATATACAACTGCTGCTTAACAGAATAAACATTCATTCAGTCCCCTTTCTATAAACCTATGGAAAGAATAAATGCAAAAAACACATGCTCAGTCCTAATCCCTTCTCATTTCCTCCTGGCACCTGTTTCTGCCCCCACAGGCACCAAACACTTTAACAGCTGGCAGAAATGAGAACCAAGAGATAACACACTCAGTCATTGTAGATGCAACCCTAACCAAAATGTGGTTAGAAAATAATGGAGAAAGAACCACCCAGATGTAAAAAGAGAGCAATAACACAGGGTGCCAAAAAGATCTCCCACATTCTGGATGACTCCACCATTACATACCTGGGCTGCTGTCCAGTAAACCAGAGAGTCTCCTGATATGAAACAGACACACCAAACCCACTCCTCTCACTCCTCCCCCCATGCCAATAAACTATTGGTGGAAAAGAATTCCTGGTTGCATTGGAGAAAATATGTGCAGGGAAGGGCAAAAATGTGACTACTGTATTTAGTTTATTAACCTTCTAGGATTCGTGGTAACTAAACACTGCTGTTGATAATATTTCAAAGCTCACTGGTCTTCCTCTTCATGGGTGGTAGAGCCTGACCGACTTACAAAATTAGAACTTAAAATCCAATTTAGGCTTTTTAGGCTGCACCAGCTCTCAAGAACAGCTCTCAAGAATTTCTTGCCAGGAGGATTCCCCTTTCCAATACCCTCACACATCCTATGAATATGTGAGTAATTATGTATAATGTTCCCATTACTCATGCTGCCTCATTAACATATCTGGACAGCCTTTGTTTACCGGAAGGCCCAGACCCTGGTGAGGATTTGAGGGTAAATGATTTCCCACAGTGCCCCATGGTCCTCTAAGCAGCAAAGTCACAGGCAACAATACAAGTGCCAGAAAAAGTATTGAAGCCTATTTGTTACAGCCCTACGAAATCAAATGGGTTCTCAGAGGCCTGGAGAGCTAGTGCAGCCTACACTGGTCCTACAAGGGAGAGGGGTGGGGTGGTGGACACACAAAAATACTGAGCACACAAATATCCCAAGGGGTACTGGGATCTCAGTTCTTTTTCCAATGAGGAGTCAAAGAGACAGCCAGCTGGGGATGAGAGGGTAGCTCCACCAACTGGTGTTTAAAAAAGACAACAAACACAAACATGCTCTCAAGATGGATACACTCCTTCTGTGTCTGGAAGCCAAGAAACTGCCTTAACTTCCCCAACTTTCTCAAGCAAAAAAATCTCTGCAGGGGCTGCCATAGCCCATATTATGGTCCGTTCTTACCTTCTGAGGGCCTACAGCCAATCAACTATCTGGCCAATATCTACTTGCTTCAGTTTTCTCTTCTGTAAAATGGTCTTAGCCTCTTTTTCTCATGTGAACTCATTATGGAAACAATAAATGGGAATAGTTGCTCAAAACTGACAGGATCTTCATTTAGGATTCTTTCAAGAGGGCTGGATGTTATGTGGCCATCTAGAGGGTTTCCTACAATCCAAGCCCTTCTGGCATTTCTTCAAATAGCAAGGAGAGCCCTAGGAGAGAGGGCAGCATCCTCACCAGAACAATACACACAGTGATAAAAGAAACCCAGACACCCAAAGTCCAGGGCTGTAGTCTAATTGCTCACTCAGGTGACCTAGACTTACCCTCTGGGACAGGATCTCCATATACAAAACATAGGCCTGTTCCCATCCCAGACATCCTAAGAGAACAAGAAAGATAAAAGCCAACTGCAAGGGGTGATAGGAACAGGAACTCCTATAAGTAGGCAGGATTACTGGACTAGGAGAAGCAGGATGTCCAGCCAGTGCCACTTCCTACAAGATTCAGCTCTACTTTTAATGATTTTACTCTGAATGAGAAATGAAGGAAACCCCATTTAAAAAGTGTGACGCTGTCTGAAGTCCCAAAAAAGATAAAAACCTAAAAGGATAAGAAAAATCTCACCCAAACTTCCCACAAAAAAAGTAGACAAGTAGCAATACTATATCAAAACCAAAGTTGTCACAGTTCCCACCGCCTGGCATGAAAGAAGAGTGCAATGATGAGGCAAGTATGGAAAAGGTTTATGCAGCTGGTCAGAGATTCTGTTATCATTGATGTTTCTATCCCTCTCTCCCTCTCCTCTCCCCTTTCTTTTCTCTGAAAGCAAAAAGAAAAAGAATAAAAGAAAAGGCTTATGGGAAAAAGGAACCAGAGATGCAAAGACGACCTGGAAAGCAACTGAGGCTTGCAGGGGTGTCAGAGGAACAAAGAGAAGAACAATCTGAAAGATGGAAAGAAAAAAATAATTGATTCCAACCACTGAGCCGGTGTGACTCAGTGGTTGCGCATCGACCTATGAACCCGGTCACAGGTATTCACAATTTGATTCCACAGTGGGCGGTATGCAGGAGGCAGTCAATTAATGACACTCTCTCATCACTGAAGTTTCTATCACTCACTCCCTCTCCCTTCCTCTCTGAAATCAATAAAAACATATTAAAAAATAAATTTAAAAATAAAGTAAGTAAATAAATAAACAGATTCACTGTGTCTCATTTCATTAACAGTTAGGCTTAAGGATTTGAAATAGAACAGACCTTCAACAATATCTCCTAACTAAGAAAAGAAAGTTGCTGGATTACAAGATACAAGCTTTTGAATTCCATATAAATTAGGTGTAAAATCACTAATCTTTCAGCCCCCTACCAGCAGCCATTGAATAGCACAATTTTTTTTTTACTGTAAAAATAATACAAATTAACTCAAGAGGACCACTCTGAGCTATATTACAAAGCATGAACTAGATAGGGTGTCCAGTTTAATGTTTCGGGATTAAGACTAAATACAATGGAAGCGCTCTTATCAGAGGTGATAGGGACCAAAGTTGGTTAGCTAATATGTCTGTCTGGCAAAAAACCTTTAAAAAAAAAGTGTATGTGTGTATATAGACATTTTAACTTAAACACACAAGTGTACTTTTCATTTTGTTGGGAAGGGAATGTGGGGATAAATGAAGTTTGGTTCTTAAAAGGGAATCAATGGCAATATGCATGCAAAATTCTTTTTTTTAAAGTATTTTTTAATATATTTTTAATTGATTTTTTTACAGAGAGGAAGGGAGAGGGATAGAGAGTTAGAAACATCAATGAGAGAGAAACATCAATCAGCTGCCTCTTGCACACCCCCTACTGGGGAGGTGCCCATAACCAAGGTACATGCCTCTGACCAGAATCAGACGTAGGACCTTTCAGTCCTCAGGCCAACGCTCTATCCACTGAGCCAAACCAGTTTCGGCAGAATTCTTAATAGATTTTTTCCCCCAAGTCTTTTCAATGTTGGGCCCCCATCCTACATAATAAAAGGCTAATATGCAAATTGACCAAACAGTGGAAAGACTGGTCATTATGACGCACACTGACCACCAGAGGGCAGATGCTCAATGCAGGAGCTGCCCCTTAGTGGTCAGTGTGCTCCCACAGGGGGAGCACCACTGAGCCAGAAGCCTGCCACACAGCTGGTAAGCATAGCAGTGGTGCAAGTTCTCCCGATGCAGGAGCTCTCGCCTCCATAGCACTAAGCATGTCCAACTGCCAGCTTAGGCCCACTTGGGGAGCAGGCCTAAGCTGTCAGTCGAACATCCCCCAAGGGCTCCCAGACTGCAAAAGGGCACAGGCAAAAGGGCACAGGCCAGGCTGGGAACCCCCTCCCCCAGTGCATAAATTCCATACACTGGGCCTCTAAGTTTAATAAAACAGCCTTATTTTTTTTAACAAGTCACTTATATCAAGTGTTCCCAAATCATTCATCTTAAATTTTCATAGAAACTGTCTTTTCACATTCATTCAAAAGATTACATAATATTTAACTGTAATTGCAATAAGACTAACTGGAATAACCAGATTTGGAAACAAACTGACATTTGGCAAACTTTCTATGGGTGGGAGCCAAAGGGGACACAGGCACACACACAACCCAGGGCTGCCCATTAGCCAGGAATTTCACAGCCAGGATGTTCTGCAGCCAACAGGGCAAGTGGGTTGGAGAGGTAGTGGTTAGCAGAGCTGCTACTGTAATACTAGGGGACACTTAACATGTGGACTAGTAACAGTACAATTACATTTCCAAAGTCTAAATTTCTTAGACTACAAAACTTTTTAACCATTCACATAAAAATGTCAAGTCTGGGTCTTGAGACCACCATGATCAAGGACAAACCACTTGATTAAAAATACTCCAGCCAGGCCAGTGTGGCTCAGTGGTTGAGCATCAACTATGAACCAGACGGTAACAGTTCCATTCTCAGTCAGGGCACAGGTTGCAGACTTTATTCCCAGTAGGAGGTGTGCAGGAGGCAGCTGATGGATGATTCTCTCATCACTGATGTTTCTACATCTCTCCCTTTCCTTTCCTCTCTCTGAAATCAATAAAAACATATTTTTTTAGTATTCCAGCTTAACCTTTACCAAGTGTTTTAATGTACTATAAGCTTAATATGACTTTCCTATGTCATCTTTGAAAGGAAGAAAAGGGAACAGTTCTATTTTGAATGTAACAGACACCTGTAATATACTCCAAAAGATTTTCCCTTTCTGAAGAAGGGAAATTTAAAATAACCTTCAGGCCCTGGCCAGTGTGGCTCAGTTGGCTGAGCATCATCCCATGCACCAAGAGGTTGCCGGTTCAATTCCTGGTCAGGGCACATGCCCAGGTTTCAGGCTTGATCCCTACTGGGGGGTGTGCAGGAGACAGCCAATCAATGTCTCTCATCGATATTTCTCTCTCCCTTTCTTGTTCTAAAATCAATAAAAACATACAACCTTTGGAACAGGGAATATATAAGATTACACTGGAGTTATTTCTAAGGCACTTGGAAGTGAGTCAATAGCCCTCAGCCCAGCAACAGGAACTGGTTTAAACAACTATCAGAGAAGATACAGCCATTATATCATCAAAATACCAAATACTTCTTCTAGTTGGCTATTTGAGCCATTGACTATGGGGGATACACAAGTAAGATACTTCTCTACAGTAAAATAATAACCCAGATAACAATAACTGAAATTGGGTTATATTTGGACGTAACTTATTTTTCTTTCAAATTGCAGAAACACACTTTGGACTCATCTTTACAGTATTCATTCTTTAATCATAGCTGCTAAGTTCCTTTGCGCTAGACTTATGTGACAAAGAAAAAATCACGTGAACAGCCCATGAAAGGAAAAACACAGCAATTAAATAATATGTACAAGTTTTTGGTCCCCAGAACTTTAAAAAAAAACAAAAAACAAAATATGATTGGATATAAAACAAGGTGGTGGGGGTGGGGGGAAGGCTAATAAATCCTATCATTATACTTTGGGGTATTTCCTTTTTCTTTATAATTTTATGTAATTGTTATTATAGTAAATCCTGCTATTGAGTCTTATAACAAATTTTTCCCAGTTTTTTAAGTCATACTGCCCTTAAGATAGTTAACTTATGGCCTAATGGTACAAATTCTGCTTGAGTGGTTCTAGAAATCAAACTCCCATCCTCCATGCTCCTGCCCAGCCCCACCCACTGTGGCCCCTGGTTTCCTGTCTGCCAGTTCCCTGTTTGCCAGCAGCTCACACCTGCTGACTGGCACGGGGTGATTGGGGCCAGCACCATCAGCGGGTGTGACCTGTGGCTGCTGCCCTGATCATCCACACAGGAGCAGGGGGAAGGTGGAGCTGTCAGGGGCGATTGGGGCCAACAGCTGCCACTCACACCTGCTGACAGCACTGAGCTATTGGGGCCAGCTTCAGGCAGCAGCAGCAGCAGGTGAGAGCGACAGCACCAGCGCCTGCACCTGCACCAGCAGTGGGTATGAGCGGGGATGGGAGCAGGGGCAGGACCACGGCGCATGGGAGCAAAGAATTTTCAGTACCCACCAGAGGCTGGCCCCGATGACAGCAACTGGTGCCCCACAATGAGCTGGCATCCCCGCTTCTTGCTCCACCATCCTGCCGCAGCCAACACCCATCATGCTCAATGTTCCACCGCCTGCTGCCAATGCCTGCATGTTCCACGCATGCCCCCTGGTGGTCAGCACACGTCATAGTGACTGGTTATTTGGTTGTTCCGCTGTTCAGTCTATCTGCATATTAGGGTTTTACATATATAGATTCTTCCTAAGAATAGCCAGCTACTGGAATGAGCAGAAAATACCTATAGAGCAAAACTTGCACCTGTTTTTATTGTCCAAGAGGATTGGAGCTTTGAAAGGCAAATGTTTTTGGTTATCAAAGGTACTGTAGTGGAAGTTGTGCCAGCACAATTAAGAGAGGGTTATACCGCAATTTATGAGTTTCTCAAAGATGTAATTTAATATGAATTATAACAATCATTTCTCCCAAAGTCTGCCACCTACAATCCCACCCCCAAACTCTGCTCTGCTAAGGCAATAAACTAAATGGCAACACGGCAGATATCTAAGGCTTTTGAAACCAACTGCAGGAAATGTGTTGCCTTCCACCAGCTCGAGTAATAATGCCACATTATAATGAAAGAAAATACTGTTTTATATCTTTCATGCACATCATCTCACATAATCTCAGAGAAAGTAAAGTGAAAAGGGGAGGTATTAATTTCTCTATTTTACAGAAAAGGAGCTTCTTCTCGTCTGGTTCAGAAGAACTAAACCCAGAACATCTT
>JAAGEH010000392.1:10147034-10187210 GCA_011751065.1 Lasiurus cinereus
ACCCAGAACATCTTAAGACTTAAGAATCCAGTTGCCTTCCAACCACATAGTATCAATGACAATTCTTCCCTCATTTGGTCCCCTAAAAAATACTCAGTAGCATAGAGCTGGCACAGCAAAGGCCTCTCCCCCCCAACGGTATTGCAAGGTTTCCAGAAAGAGCAACAGTTGCTGCTGTACAGCATCACCCAGAAAGGCATCCCACTACATTCAGTGAAGACACGCCAAATATGACAAAGGTAGCTGAATCCACAACATGGGCCTCCTATAAATGTAGCAAAGATTTCCCTGAATTAAATTCCCTTGCTTATTTAAGCATTAATGAGCAGATCCAACTACCACAGTTGTACGTAATGCCACACCATCAGCAGACCTGCTAACAGAGAAGACAGAAAGGAGCCATCTCCTCGCTGCTCTCCACCTCTTCAATGGATCAGAAGCACAGGTAGGCGGGGGCACTAATTTGAGGACGGCAGGCTCCTAGCACTCACCTGGAGGGCAGTGCTGCGTGTGAGGCGGAAGGCAGAGGCCGAGCACACCCTCCTCCTCGTCCTCCTCCGGAGTGGCAGTCCCGCTCGGCCGCGGCCCTTGGCCCCCGTCCCCCGCAGCCCCATCTCGCTGGAACCTCCCACCCGACTTTTGACGTCACGGAGGAGGAGGAAAAGGTTCCACCCGGGCCCGTCCCTTTGTGACGTCACGACAACAGACTGCGGCTAGGAGCCTCCGGGAATCGGCAGCAGGAGGGGGCGGAGGAAAGCAAGGGAGGCCGGTGCGATGCGGGAGGAGGAGGAGGGGGAGGGGGAGGAGGGGGAGGGGGAGGGGGGGCAGGGAGGGGTTCGCTGACGTCTCACCGGCTTAACCTGTTGCTCTCAAGACTGCGCTGGAACAGGGCCGCGGGGAGCCCCGGGACGGCCGCCGCCAGGCTCCGCCGTGCGCGCCGTGGGGGGGCGCTCCCTGCAGCTGTGCGCCGCCGCCCCCTCCCGGCACGCCCCCACCCTGCGGCCGCATGCTCCCACCCCTCCCCCCCACCCCCCGGCAGGCCTCACCGTCCCCTCGCCCCGCCCGCAGGGCTAGGGCCGCAGCCCGGAGCTACCAGGAGCCCCGAGCTCCGAGCTCCGAGCCCCGAGCCCGCCCCCTACAGGCCGCTCGTGGCGCCCAACCCCGGCCCGGCCCGCCGCGACCCCAACACGCCCTCCCCTTCACCGCCGTCTGGAGCTCGTCCGGCGCGTCCGGCGCACGAGCTCTCCTCCCCGAACCTTAACTCGTGCTCGCCTCCCGCGGCCGCAGCCAGCCCCGAGCTTGCGGCAGCTCGCCCGGACTCGACACGATCCGCTGACCACCAGCAACAAAAAAATCCCACCCCACACTGCTCTCCAACTTAGTGAGGTCTGAGATGGGGGCGGAGGGGAGGTCCTAGTCCAAGTTCTATCCCATTTGCTTTGTCGCTGCACCGAATCGGACGTGACCTGGGAAGGCGTCCATGCTCCAAAGCTAGGGTGTCTCCATGCAGTTTCTACAGCCTGAATTTAAACTAGTCTTTTGCATTCTACCCAGCCCTCTGCAATGCGGATGTATTTTAATTCTTAAATTTTTAAGAGAACAGTTGTTTAAGTAGGGCTGGATTATTTAACCTTGCATTTATTTCTTAGTTGAAGTTTACGTGTCTACATTAGGATCAACACTCTCAATAAGGCATTCAGCTTTTACATTAAATATATTTACAAAACCAGTGCCCGAAGGTCATCTCCCATTACACACATCACACTGCTCAAAAAGGGAAAATATTAACACCAATTTGTCGATTCGGGTCAAACAAAACTTTCTTATAACGTTGCGTTATTTCTAATGTATGTACATTTAGCCTTCTAAAAATGGGTTCTTTGATTTAAAGCACGCAGCTAATCACCAATCACTCGAGTGCATATTTGTTTAATCCCTCTCGGTCCCCCCTCCACCTTCCTTCCCCCCAAACTTAAAAAAAAAAAAAGGCAACCACACACAAAACAAACAGTCTCCATGCCAATCAAAACGTAGCTGTACTATGTATAATACAAATTTAACTATTCCAAAACATTTAAATCTCTAAATAATCACCCAATTTCAGAAACCAGTTAACAGGGAGAATTATTTATAGTCACATATGCATTCACATGCCTACTTAAAAACATTAGCTATACTGTATGTCTTTTTCCCCTAAAACTGGAAATCATTGAATTTTTAAACAAAACCAGTCCCATTATTAAAGTCAATCCCAACAAATGCATTCGCTGTAACATGATTCCCAACTGGTTTATGTTGTGAGCCAGATAAGCCAACACGACTACATACATTAAATTTGATGTGCCAGTGCAAGGAACAAGATCGCCATAATCGGACACTGGACTGCAACTTAAAGGGCTTCCAACACCCACGTTACACGATTTCGAAAAACATTAATAATAATACACACTTATTTGCATGCAAAGTCCAATATGGGAGCAAACCTGCCCGAGAATGCAGTTTAGTTACAATACCACAGCCCCCACCCTACTCCCAAGCTCCACCAAAATCCCTTGCCTTTCATCTAAAACTAGATTATGGTTGTGTCATTCGAGGTCAATGTATTCACTTGAAGTATCTCTACACCAATATGTCTTTTCATCAAAACTAGGCAGGCACGACTTAGCTTGAAAAGCCCTCTTTCAGAAAAGAAAAGAAACAGCCTTATCGGACGCTGTGTTTAAAACCCTTCGGCTGCAGAATTATCTATAAACTTGACATTCACAGCCATTGCTTAAAACTGCAAGTGAAAAGATATGTTGTTAGGAGCACTTACGTATTTCTTCTGAATGATATTCCTCTTGGGTCTTTCCTTGCTCATTCTGAGATCCAAATGCTGATTGCAAAGGGGGACAATTGCTTCATGAATTTAAAGCCGTCAGAAATTTGCAAAAAAATATCCTGGTGGTTTTTATTGTTGGTGGTGGTGGTGGTTCTTGTAATCCGACTTTTCTTCCTCTTCCACCAAAGCCCGATTCGCCTTGAAATAAATCCGAAATTGGGAAGGAAAAAAAGGAGCCAAAGACGAACGAAGCAAACAAACAAAACAAACAAAAAAATTCACTTTAGTAAAACACCCATAATGGAAAATTTCCCCCGAAACACACACACAAAAAGAAAAAAAAAAAAGAAGAAAAAGAAAAAAAGAAACCGACGCCCTTCACTGCCCCCCCGTTTTCCTCCAAAAACTACATCAGCGAAACGTGAAGGTCCTTAGTGTCTGATCTGTAGTTACATCTTGGAAAAGAAAAGGGAAAGATAAATAAATGTTGGAAGTCACGTTTGTGCTGCAGCAGCAGTGCGAGCAGAAGAGTCAACTCCAGCGGCGGCGGCAGCACCACAGCGAGAGCTCGCCGAGTCTCTTTTTTCCAAGCCCCCTAACCAATGAGCGAGAGGCTATCCAGCCCAACTTTAAATGGACTCTGCTTTTATACAACTGAGGGCTCCTCGGGTAATTCCCCGCCGGACGCCAGCCGAAAACTCCCACAGCTGAGCCACCAGGCTCCCGCCTGCCCCGGCGCCGACCGCCGCCGGCCCAGTCAGGAGGACCCCGCAGCCCCGTCGCCTAGGGACACCCGAAAGGCCTAGAGGAACCCTTCCCGGGCAACCCCTCAGGCATCTCTCCCACGCCGAGCCTAGGAGTGGAATTGAGAGAGGCTCCCTAGCTCAATGCACGGCACGCTCGGTCGCTCCACCTCACCCCTTTCCCCCCAGCTTGCCGCTCACCCCACGGCCGCTAGAGGCTAGCCCCCGCCACTGCCCTCCCGTCTACCTGCAGCCAGCTTCTGGGTACGAGTGCGCCAGGACGCCCGGCCCCGGGGAAAGCCGCCTATTCCCGGGGCACCTTAGAATCGTCCCCTTGATCTTCTGGAAGTTGTAGTCCCCCGACTACAAAATGGCTATGGCCACGGGATCGAGGAACTACAATTCCCAGCCTGCCCCGTAAGCCTGTCTGTCACTCAACTCCCCTCCCTCCACTTCTCCCCCCACCCTCCCCCTCCGCACCGGCCCTGCCAACAAATGCTAGGACGTGTCCCGCGTGCGACAGACACAGCTAGAGGCTCGCTACGGAATGGTCCGCTGAGCGTGTGGTCCGCGAGCCAGGAACTCCCCACTCCGGCCCGCCCCGGACCCCGGGCCCGGCCCCTCTCCTGCAGCGGCGCTCGGCCCCCTCCCCGCGCGCCCCGCCCCCACCCGCGGCGCGAACCGCCTGTGGAATCGAGGAATCGCGCGCGCGCCGGGCCGAGCGGAGCCGAGCGGCGGGGGAGGGACACGAGGCTTCCCCGGGGAAGGCCTCAGAGCGTGGCGGCGCGGGGGGCGGTGTCAGCGAGGGCTTGGAGCCCGTCCTACGGAAAACTGGGCCACGCACCAAGAGGAATCCTCCGTGCGAACTAGTTGATCGGCGGCGCCTGCTGCCGCTGCCGCGCGGCCGGTGTCACCTCAGGACACCGCCTCGCGTAGTCGCAGGGAGCGCGCTGCGGTCGGGCCAGGGTAGTCTAAGGTCACCTCTGCCCGCTACCGGCTGCCGCACGCGCCCTCACGTGCGGGGCTGCGTGGATCTGGCTGGGGAGAGGCCGCCTCCGGGCGCGGCGCGCGGCCCACCGGCGAGGACACCGGGGGGAGGGGGAGCAAAAAGGGGGCCCCGGGCGGCCGCCTCCTGCAGAGGGTGACCAGCTTTGAAGAGAGCGAGCTCCATCTTTGCCTTTACGGGCGTGTTTTGCGTCTGGGGGCCCATGAGTGAGGCAAACGTTGAGCTAAAAATGAGTAGAATGTGGAGAGCGAGCCACCGCCATGCAGACTAAGGAAGCATCTGGAACAGCGAGTGCCAGGAATATCGGCTGCGGCGGCCGTGCGAACGGCTTTTACCTGCCCTTGTCGTGGTTATTCCATCCTGATATAAAGGAAGCATCGGGCCCTGAGGTCCCCCTCCAGGCATTCGCCTTATTAACAGCTTGGGCGAGCCTCCCAAAGCCACGTTGCGTTGTTAATTCCCTTATTGTGACCCAGGGCTTAGAGAGGTGCTGTGCCAAATGATCTCCCAGACTACCCTCTGAGGAAACGAGAAATGGGGTCATTTCACTCCGCTTCCCATTCCTCAGGCTCTCCTTAAAAAATAAAAGTACTCGGGGTTTCATTGGCGTCAGTGTTTGAGGAGATTAAGCCACAGTGCCTAGACAAGTCTCAGAAGCCGAAGAAGGTGAGGGGCCTGGGGTCAAACCACACGTGGGCGCTTCCTCAAAGGTGGCCCGTGGCCTCTGAGCTGGCCGGGTGCTTCGCCTGTGCGTGAGGGAGGCCCACGCCTTGGGAGGATTATGTAACAGCGTCAATCTAGCTGAAAACCAGACATGGCCTTGGAAACTTCCAGTCAATGAGATGAGATGTTTTTTCTTACTTTTTTAACGATTGCTTTGCTGTTTAAAAACTAAAATCGTCCTGAACAGATAATTTTGTCTTATGTTCATTTCACAATCAGAAAACAAATGACCTTCTGTGCCTTAATATTGCAAAACTTGCTTTCTGGTGCCATCTACTTGGAAAAAAAGGCCCAATGGAGTGGAGCACTTTTTAGTACCCGCCACCCAAGGAACTTTAAGGTTGGGTTACAACCAGGTGTTTCCAAAAGACTTTTCTGGTCATAATGACCTGTATCCTGGAGGCCTCCCCTTGTCCGTTATGCTGTGGTTTTAACTCACTTTCTGGAGATTTGGTATCAAATCTGTCATTCTCCAGGCCAAATGTTAAGGCACAAAGGGGGGTTTCTTAGTTCCCTCAGCGAGAGCCCCTGAGCCTGGGCTTCCCTGTCCAATTCCACGTCGCCACATAGTCAAAGCGGTCATCCTAGTTGAGTGAGACTTGAGGGCAGGGGTTGGGGAAGGGAATCTGCTCAAATCCAAAAGATCTGAATAACTGTAGTGTTGTTTTTCCCTAAAAAGGAAAATAGATTGGCTTTTTTTAGTGTTGAAAGCCTTTCCTGTTGCATAAGTAACTGTCTCCTGATGAACTTCCTTTTCCTGCCATCTTGGCAAAGGCCACATGTCGCCTTTCCTTTCTTTGCCCTCCCCTTCTTTTATTTTCCAGAAGCCTAATTCACTCTTTCTCCCGCTGACTGTAACTCCTCGCAGCACTTCTCCTGACCTCCAGTCTGAGGGTGAGGGTTGGGAGGAGCGCGGGAAGACCTCGCTGACACGCTGCCTCTGGCCTTACAAAGCTCGGTAGGAAAAGCAGACTTCACAATCCCTTGTGAAACCTCTAAAGGTGCTCTATTAAGTCTATGAGAAAGGATTCTGGAGGGAACATGGCTGAGGTCACCAGAAAGGAAAGCGTTTTGAGGGATGAGTAAGAGGTTCTGCAGGCCGACGTAAGCTGAGCAGCGTTGTGGCATGAGGGAAAATGAGGCCTGAAACACAGCCTGGGGATGGGATTCGATTTGGTGTGGGAGTGACTGAAGGTGAGACGGGGGAAGCAGGGGCCAAGACCGGAAGGGTGTTGTCCGCCAGACGAGGGAGTTTGGTCTTTGTGGGCTAAAAAGAGCTTGTGAAGGATTGTCCCTGGAGGTATAAAGCAGATTTGTGTGTTTGAAAAGTAATTCTAATTGTGTGAGAGGTGAAATGGAAGATTGGAGGAGGGAGAGACAAGAGGCGGGGAGACTTAGAAACCAGTTGCAATATCTTTGCATAAATGAGGTTAGAATGGATGTGATCGGCCGAGACCGGTGTGGCTCAGTGGATAGAGCCTGCGGACTGAAGGGTCCCGGGTTCGATTCCGGTCGGGGCATGTGCCTTGGTGGCGGGCACGTCCCCAGTGTGGGGCGCGCAGGAGGCGGCTGGTCGATGTCTCTCTCTCAGCGATGTTTCTAGCTCTCGATCCCTCTCCCTTCCTCTCTGTAAAAAATCAATAAAATATTAAAAAAAAAAAAGCAGAACTGATTGTGATCCGAATGCAATGGCAGAGGAAATATATACAGCAGAGAACAGGTTGAGAAATATTTAAGATGTCACAAGTTTATAGGACTTGTCCATTTCTCATAACCTCCCCAAAGCTTCTACAACTTCATAGAATTTGGAAGTGTCCAATAAATGCTTATTGTTAAATATTTCAATTCAATTCATGATGTTTTGATATGTATATTCATTTTGTCACGACTACTAGCCAGGCTAATTAACATATTCATCACCTCAAATAGCTACCATCAGTCACATTTTTTTTGAGCTTTAAAATTTTGTTCCATGTTGTCTTTATTTCCTACTTAAGCCATTTGTGTATCTTGTCTGTCCTAATTATATCAAACATTTCATGGGGCTATGATTTGTCTCATATTGAGGCCGCCTCTGGCATGGGAATCAGATGTCTCTGATATTAATTCTCTGAGGGGCCTTAAGCCATTCACCGACCCCTCCGGGTCTCACGTGAAATCATCTATAAAACAGTGAGAAGTCACTTCAATTACCGCCAAAGGCATGTCTGGGTACGACGTGCCCTAATCCTACTTTGACCCTTGGTGCTTCCTTTTTCCCCTCTCAGGCCTGGGCCCGCCCCAGACAAATACACCGTTTTTTATTAAGGATCGCTCGGATTAGTTTCTTTATTCTTACACGATTAATTTCCTAACACAACCTTATACAGCCGGTCCTGGAAGGAGGCTGTGGAACTGCGCTGGTGCGCCCGCGCCGCGGCTGTTGCCGTTGCCCGCGCCGAGCGCGCGGCGGGGGGCGGGCGGGCGTTGGGACCTGGGGGGCGGGGGGCGCGCAACGCCCACGCGGGCTTGGGCTCCGCGGCGCTGGCCCCTGACCCCCTTCGTGGTAACCGGTCTACTGACTAATTTCTCTGTGATCTCCAACAATACCTTTCAGTTGTATAACTTGGTAAAGTGTTTAAGGGGCAGCCATAATGTCACTTAATCCATAAAGCAAACCAGATTGAGATCGGGCTTGTCCTCGCTCTTCCGATGTGAAAATGAGAGGCGGTCATTGACTCAAGGTCATCAGAGTGGCAGAGCCAGGCGGCAGCCCCGAGCTCCTGCCTCCACATCCCGGTGCAGGCACCTCCCTGGTTTTCAAAATGTGACTCAAGACATTATTTCAATGTTACTGGATATGGTTGGAAAGGAAAGCATACTTTGATGAAAGAGATTTGGAAATTGCTAACTTACACAAAGATAACCTGATTACTTTACCGAAGGATTTTTTAAAACCCCAGGAGGCATATTGTTTTCTAAACTTACTTGGCCAGAGAAGCCCCCTTAAAAAAAAAGAAAGAAAGAAAGAAAGAAAAAGAAAAAAAAGGAGCTGATGTCCACGGAATAGGCTTAGAGATATACTCCACCCGGTAGGACGAATTTATGCTTCGTGAATGATTGCTGACGATAGTTCTTAACTAAGTGACTGAACACTTTATGTGAAGTCTGTGACTGTATATAATAAGTCTATCTCCATATGTATGGGGCGTGGAGGAGGGGGTGTAAAAAGTAATCTTTGACATCAAATTTATCCATAACTATGAGCCTGTGTACCCAGAAGGTGGGGAGGATTCTATTGCAAGAAAGAACAACTATTTCAAGCTGACTGAGATTTGCAGGAGTATTTTAAAACACACTAGGCGGTACACTCAGAAGTAAACATCCTTCTTAAGAGTGGGTGATGTCAAAGACACATTAGTTCTTTTTTGTTATTCACTGCTGAGACATTAGTTCTTTTTGTTATTCACTGCTTCCTGTCTCTGAATTTATAGTTTTATTTTTCAAGCCTCACTAAAATGCCACAGCACAAACCAGATACGTACAATAAAATGTTATTTTAAATCTACCGATTGTGGACCTCGTTTATATGAGTCCCTCCTGAAGTCCCCGATTCTTTGGATTATCTAAAATTTGAGGGCTAGCATTACTATTCTGCTTAGATTGTGTCTTGTGTTATTGAAAGAAAACTGGCCCTGATTCAGAAACTCTGGTAAGGCAGCCAAGACGGGAAACCTGCAGTTCCTAAGAATAGATGTTACTATTTACAATAATAATGTACTCTGTGTTTGGCAGTAAAATCTTATTAGTGATCAGCTAATCCACAGGGGATCATTATGAGGAAACTGAGGCCCAGAGATGACAAGGCTACCCTGAGTAGGCAGGGACAGGATGGACACCTGTTGAAATTGAAAGAAGTCCAATGGTTAGTGGAAAAATAAGGTGGGGGGAGAGTAGAGGTGGGAGAGGGTAGTTCACTAACTGGGAAATCCAGAGTCCTAATTTCTTGCTACAAATGATGCCATCATTTTTTCCTCTCCTTCCTTTTCTTTCTCTTGCTATTCATTTTAGATTTCTTTTCTTCTGTTAGGCTCTCAATGCAGCCAGCAAAGATAGCTCCAAAGAAAACTCCTTCCCGCCATGAATATGGGGGTAGAGCAGAATTTATTATCAGAAGAGGTAGGAGAAAAGCATTCTAGGCAGCAAAAAAGCAATAGTAATCACTACAGTTCACTACAGTCCACTACAGTGCTTCAATCTGTCAGGACCACAGAAATGAGAAAAGTACCCTTTCACCATTCAGAAGCCTAAAGATTCCTTCTGTCAGAACCAGTCCAGCTCAGTCTGGGGCTACACTCTCATTCAACCCAACTTCCACAGTTGGGGTTTTCATAGCCACGTCACATACCAAGATGCTGGTTGATCTCTTTATCAGATATTTGTGCCCATGGCTCCTATGTATACTGCTCAATGAAAACACAACTTATGTCCTGTAAAACTGACATCTGCAAAGTTTATATTATTTTTTTCTGAAACCTTAATGTTTCTGAAAACCCCAGATTCACCTATATCTTTACAGATACCCTGCACCATCCTTCTTTCTGATTCTATACAGTTAAACAAAAGATTAGGAAATCAGCAGTTACACTATGACTAAAATTTAGTGGGCATTACTTTTCAGATGTTTGTTTTTCTCAATTGTCAAACACCCACTGAAAATAAACATTTGTTGAAAATTTATTAAGGGTGTAAATTAAATAAAATATAGACCCTGTCCTCAAAAATATGCACACAAAGCACTAAGAATTTTGCCCCTGTTAAAAAAAAAAATGTCAAGGAAGAGAGACGTGAGAAGATATTTGCAGGTAGAAGGGAACTTCTAGACTCTACCCAATTCCAGGCTGGCCAGGAACTGCTCTGGTCTTGACCCCCATAGCAGTTTGCAGAAGAGATCCCCATTCCTTAATTTCAAACCTGTCTACCCACCCTTCAGCCCCAAGACTCAAGATGCAAAGGATCCAAAATGTCAGCCTCTTCACCATTTTCCTTTTCTTTCCTCTAGCTTCCATGTGTTCACTCATTCTTAATTTATTCATCCAAAGGGTACCCAGTTACTGGTTGCAATTCTCCCCTTTCTCTACATGCTCCTTTCTCTGGATCCTTGCAGCCTTGCTGAGTGAACATTCTTAGAGCTTCTACTGGCTTAAGCCCAATAGCCCTCAGGTGGGAAAAGCAACTGGGGGAAAAAACAAGGAGGGACTGACTCTAGAAAGTCCAGAGAACTGGGACAAGGGAAGGAAACCGGGATTATTAGAATCTTGCCTTTGTCCTCACAAAATGACAGTACTTACATAGGTGTTCCTATGTACATGTACCTAAGATAAGGGAAGGTGAGGGCTTTTAAACAATGCATGGTATCTAGAGAATTGGGGCATTTATGATTCTAGATAAATAGATACAAAAAGAACCATAAAATTAGTGAGATTAATACCATATGGTTTAATGGCAAGATTACACTGGAAAGATGAAGACTTGAGGTTTAATTTTAGCTTTTTGTGACTTTAAACAAGTTACTTGAATTGTGAAAAGGGGGGCTGACCTACATATGCCCTGGAGACCCTTCCAAATCTAGTGACCTATCATTATATACAAATCAAAACTAGTCTTGATAATTTGCAATCATACCAATTTTATACTACATGGTTGATGTTGTAAATCTCTAGTATAACAGTAAACTCTTAGATAATACACACAGTACGTAAACTATGGATACAGTTTCTGCTGTGTTCGTAAATTCATGGTATATAAACACATTCTTTTCAGAAACCTAGAAAAAATTTAATATAGGTAGATAGACAACAACATTGGTCACAGCTTATGCATTTATTTTATTTTGCATTGAGAGAGAAATGAATTTGTTTTTCCACTTATTTACGCATTCATTAGTTACGTGAAATATGTGCCCTGATTAGGGATCAAGCCACAACTTTGGTGTATCAGGACGACACTCTAACCAATTGGGCTATCCCTGGCCAGGGCACAGTTTATGCTTTAGGCACTCTGTTTAAATTAATATGTTTGAAGATGAGATTAGGGTCCCAGTTAATAGGAGAATCGATATCTTCCAAGCAACTAAGAACCCAAAATGAATCCCAAGAGATTCAATCTGGAGGCCTGGAGAAACCAGGAGGAAGGAGGCTAGATTTTTCCAATGTTACAATAGAGCAGATCCTTGGAGATTTCTCAGCCTGGTCATTATGCCCACAGCTGTCCCAGATTTTTCCAGGGCTCTGATATAAATGATAGGGATCATATTCCTTATACTGTCCATCTACCCACTTACAAAGTACCTAGTATTTATCTAGTACAGTATCTATTGCTCAGTAGATAAACGCTTCATAAATAAATGAGTGGAATGTGGCACTGTGGCAATTATCATTTTGTTCACAAATAATTCTCTGCATCTGGAGTGCTCTTTCAAATAGGTCAGCTCCCACCAAGGAGTTGCAATTATTGAGGAAGTGAAACCGTTTGACAAGTGGCACTTAAAAGGTCTTCGTTTTGCTTTCCAGCCAGCAGTTCTCTTGTGAAATGTCCAAAGAGAAAGGACAAAATGAAAAATTTCCTGTTATGTCAATAATGTAAAAAGCACAGACATTTTCATATAGTGAGTCTAAAATTCAAGACCAGAGTACATATATTCATCTGACAAATGATATTTGTTTGCTGCTATTATAAACTGAATTGTCTGCACCACCCCCAAATTAAAATGTTGAATTCCTGATCTTCAATACCTCATAATGTATTTGTATCTGGAGGTAGGGTCTTTAAAAAGGTAATTAAGTTAAAATGGTGGATCCTAATCCATTATGATTGGTGTCCTAATAAAAAGAGGAAATTTGGTCAGAGACACAAAAGGAGGACAGAGAGAGAAGATGGCCATCTACAAGCCAAAGACTTGAAGGTTGTTAGACTTTTAGAGTATGCAGGCAAGAATCTTTTGGAGCACTTGTTTGAAATGCATATTTTTGGCCATCAGCCTAGAATTATACTTTAGTACATTTAGGGTAGGGTCCAGGAATTTGCCTTTGACCAAGTAATCCAGGTGTTTCTTATGCTGTAAATCTTGTCATCACACTTGAGAAACACTGGCCTGCTTGATGCCCCTCTGGTTCTGTCATGTGTCTCCCAGGCTTTTCACAAATGAATCTTCTAGAAGTATCATTTGATCATCTAGAGATTATAATTACTCCCTTTGGACCAAGAATGCTAAAGTGATCAGAACTGTGTTGCTTACTGACATCCCGTTCCATTCAGTTCTGTATAAACTGGCATCTCAACTACAGGACCTCTGCACTCTGACTAGACCCTCTGTCAAGGGTCTGTCAGAGTACAGATACAGAGTCTGGGCCAGATTCTGCTTGGGGAAGGTTAGCCCAAGGTTAGCCATTCAAACAAGCATTTGGAAGAGTCTGATTTAATGAGACCAGAAAGGGAAGGCAAATGAATGCCAGCGATAATTTCTTTTACCTGAATCTTGGCTTTATAGACTGTCACTGTTCTTTTTTTTTTTTTCTGAAGGTACAATATATTAAAAGTATGATTTATATCAGCTTTCTTGTCAATAAAATGGAAAAGTTATCACATGTTCTAGTAAGAATTTTGAAGAGGGAAAAATACTGGAAATATAAAAATCAACTGAAAGGAAAAGCATGGAACAGTCTGATGAATATCAGAGGGAAGTGGGGTGGCAGGAAGAGACTACTCAAAAAACTTACATGCATATATGCATATAATCCATGAACACAGACAATAGTTCTGTGAAGGCCTGGGGGTGAGGGCGGGGTGGGAGTAGCGTGGAGCAAGTCAAGGGAGAGAGGAGACATTTGTAATACTTTCAATAATAAATTTATTTTTTAAAAGAAAAAGAAAAGCAGTAAGGAACCCAGGTATCATTGTAAATATTGTTGTGTGTGGGACACATATCCTCCTGAAATTTTTATTATGAAGCAGATTCTGCATAGAGAACTTAATTTTCTTCTCATTAGAATATTCAAAATGTGTTCTGGAAAATGATTTCAGTATAAACATTTGCAATGTATTTTTAATACCTCCCTCTCTTTCTTGGACTCATTTTTTTCTTGATTTCTATCTAGCTTTTTTCTCAACACCCTGTATATCCAGAGTTCAAAGCCATATATGCTACCACCAGTGGCTACCATTTCCAACAGCACAGCTCTATAAATTCAAGCAGAGTAATTTGTTATTTATGCAATCTTGAGCCCAATTTCAGGAACAAGAAATGTGGGGTCCAGATAAGAGTCTACCTTTTGATGTGCCTGAGATTTTCCCAGTAATAGCAGTGAGAGTCCCATACCCCATAAAACCTCTCAGCCCCTTCATGCTGGACAAACTACCAAGGTTGGTCACCTCATCTTAGGAAAATACTCTGCCTTAATGGAGGGCAAAGTCTTTATTCTATCTTGACTGCACATCTCCATGAGGGCAGAGTCTTTATTCTATCTTGACTGCACATCCAAATGAAGGACAGAACAGGCCTTCAATAACTATTTTTGGAATGATGAAATCAATGAATGTCCACTGACCAAAAATTGTTCTCATTGTACCCATTTCTCTGAACACTTGAGAGAGAAAGCATGACAAAAATCCCAGTGTATTGAAGATAAAAGTTTATTATGTTTCTTGCTGGGCTTTATATTTTTACGATTTTAGATTTTTCCATGATTTCTTAAATAAAAATTAAAGGATTGTTATTTCTGCCTCATATTGACATTGAAAGGAGTAAAAAGTCATGTAAAAAATGACCCTTGCCCTTAGAATGTACTTGGAACAAAAAATACATCCTCAGGAATCCTCAAAAATAATTAAATAACAGCACAAGGTTAAGTACAAATAAATGATTTAGATTAGATTAATAAATGTCATAAGATTCAGAAATGAGGCGTAGAGATGATTCAACCAGTTGAGAAAGATTCCTGGAAGGGGTGGGGATTGAGCAAAATTTTCACAAAAAAGAGAGGCGTAGGCTGGCCCAAAACAATGGGGAAAGGGAGAGGAGTGCAGGAACACGGG
The DNA here is from genome assembly GCA_011751065.1 of Lasiurus cinereus. NCBI lineage: Eukaryota > Metazoa > Chordata > Mammalia > Chiroptera > Vespertilionidae > Lasiurus > Lasiurus cinereus. The sequence goes on from JAAGEH010000392.1 coordinate 10,161,400, forward strand.
ACTGGGCAGCTGAGCAAGATAGGTAGCATTCAAGTAGTCTCAAGGTGACAACCCAGCTACATTGGTGCCTGTGCCTCGGGGAGTGAGTTGGAGAGTATATAGCTTCTGGAGAACCATGAATGCCAGATTCTCTTAGAACTTTCCCCTTAACTGTGTGCTTTATTTTATTTTGAAAACAAAGGTAGATTGAGAGTCTGGTGTAGATGGAATTGGAGGGGAAAAGGAAAATAAGAATGTCCAGAAAGGACCTTGTAATACTCTCAATTATTCAACCCCATCCAAAGGGTGCTCACTCTGATGTCCTGAGATAGAAGAGAGCAATTTTTCCCTGAAGGAGTGTGTAGTCCAGTGATGGGAGACAGAATATTCTAATGAGGTACCATGAACACTACCATAAAATATTTGGGAATTCCTAGCCTGTGCTATCAGGGAAGGCTTCTCAGAGGAAGGGACACCAGAAAAACTAAGTGGAGTTAGCCAGATACAGAAATGGGGGAAGGGCAATTCAGACAGGAAAGTAAGAGAGAATGGGATTGTAGAAACTGTAAACAGATTGGTTGGCTTTGGGCAAAGGTGGAAATGAACAAGTGACCAGAAGTGAGTCTTGGCGAAATGGGTGGGATTTAGACCATGAAGGGCTTTGGCAGGGCATATAAAAAGGTGAAGGGTGAAGGCCAGATGCTGGGAGAAGAGGAGGACTGTGGGAAAGTCACAAAGTTTTGGAGTGAAAAAACTGTTAGGTCTGATCAAATAATTGAATCGATACCCCTTACCCTGGGAACTAACCTTTAGACCACTTCACAACCAACATTCCCTTTTACTTAGGCCACATTCCATTTGCTAAGGCCATAATCCTTCCCCTCCATACCTTTCCAGAATCTCGACCCACCCAGAGAATTCTCCACCCAGGAAAAGCCTGACTAGAGTCCTTTAAAATTTCTAACTCCCAGTTCCTGGGTGCTGGCGTCATTTTGGAGCTCAGCCCAACTGGTTTTCCAGATGACCTAATCCTATATAATAAAGAGTTAATATGCAAATGATCATCACACCATCATGCCTTAATGATTCAGACACTCAACACTGGGGAAAGAAGAATGGGGACCAGTCAGGCACAAATGAGCTTGCAAGAGAAGAATGGGGACCAGCCAGGTTACCGCCTGGGAGAGGGACAAGCCACCCAACCTGCAGTCCTGGACACCAGCAGCTGGGGCTGTGGTCCAGGGGAGGGACAAGCTGAATGGCCCGTGGTCCCAGGTGCCAGCAGCTGTTCCTTGGCCTGTGGCCCAGGAGAGAGATAAGCTGCCTTCCCCAAGGTCCCAGGCGCCAGCACCTGTGGCTCTGGCCCAGGAGAAGCCTCCCACCCACAGTCCCCTGCAGCTGCAGCTGGCCCAGGTGAAGCCAGCTAGGTCCTGGGTACCTGCGGCCAACCTGAGGGAGGGAATCCTGAGTCCCGGGTATGGGTTGAGACAGAGGCAGGTAGGAGTGATCAGTCTAGCAGGGGAGCAGTTAGGGGTGATCAGGCAGGCAAGCAAAGATGGTTAGGGGCAATCAGGCAGGCAGGCAGATAAGCGGTTAGGAGCCTGTAGTCCGTATTGTGAGAGGAAGCTGGATATCTCCTGAGGGTGACATTGCAGATTGCAGAGGGTGCAGGCCAGGCTGAGGAACCTCTCACCCCGCCTTGTGCATGAATTTCATGCACCAGGCCTCTAGTAAATTCATCATTCTTTACTCCTTTCAGCCTCATGTGTTCCTCCTTTGGTAGCCTAACAAGAACCAGCAAGACTTGGTGACAATGGTTATTTGGGATGAGGAATAGGGAAAAGCATTTTAAAAATTTGTTTTTTTTTAAGCAGCAAGAGAAAAACAGTTAATTACCTACAAGGGAGCACCCATACGACTGTCAGCTGATTTCTCAACAGAAACTATGCAGGCCAGATGGGAGTGGCAAGAAATATTCAACGTGATGAATAGTAAGAACCTACAACCAAGAATAATCTATCCAGCAAAGCTATCATTCAAAATTGAAGGTCAGATAAAGAGCTTCACAGATAAGAAAAAGCTAAAAGAGTTCATCAACTCCAAACCAGTATTACATGAAATGCTGAAAGTTACTCTTTTAGAAGAGGAAGAAGAAAAAGGTAAAAGATAAAAAATTGTGAACAACAAATACATATCTATCAAAAGTTAATCTAAAAATTAAGTGAATTAAAAATTTGATGAACAGAATAAACTGGTGAATATAATAGAATCAGGAGCACAGAAAGTGAGTGGACTGATAATTCTCAGAGGAAAAGGGGTGAGGGGTGTGCAGGGAGAGACTGGACAAAAATCATACACCTATGGATGAGGTCAACGTGAGGGAGGTAAAGTTGGAGGGAGGGATGGGAGCTGGGTGGAGGGGAGCTATGGAGGGGAAAAAAGAGAAACAAATGTAATAATCTGAATAATAAAGGTTTAATTTTTAAAAAATTCATTTTTTTTTTTTAAGCTTGGGCAGCTCAGAGAATGCTGTGACTGTTGAAAGAAATAGGGAAGTTTGGAGGGGAAACCGGTTATTGGAGGGGAAACTGGGGGTGGGAGAAAGATGATTATTTCAGTTTGGACAGACACATTGTTTTCACTCTTGTGCAGCTTTGTTTTGTTTCTATAATTGTTCCGTCTTCTCTTAAAAGTTAGTTTCAGTGCATAGAGGGTGAAAAAGAGCCCAGTTTTGTGTCTTGAACAAGATCAAGATGCATCTATTTATACAACTTAAAATTACCCAAGAACCCAAGGGATCAATAGACAACTGAGTTGTTCCAGATTTTCAATGCCAAGTACCCAAGTGAGTAGGTACACTGAGAAAAGCTCTTCCACCCAGTGTTTCATTCTTGTCACCCCTGGCTGCCGGTCAAGGGAGGTGTGGGAAGCTCACTTCTTTGGCTAGACTTATGTTTTTCTGAGGAGTCTTACTCCAAGAATCAGGGTTTCCCGATGGACCTGTCTAACTAGAATCACAGGTCTCTCATTCCAAACCATCCTGGCTCAGCTCTCCAAAGATAAAGCTTTCTAAATAGACTCTAGCTCTCTGGGGATAGGAACAAAGGTTTCTGCAGCCTCCAAGACATTCACTTACCTCAGATATTTTAGAGTCTTGTTCCAGCTGGTGGCTGGGCTACCTATCAGAGAAAAATTAGTCAGGCTGACTCTCCTGACCATTGAAGTGGAACAAGTCCCATGATGTGGGTTCGAGGCAGGACAGAACAGCCTGACCTTGGCCTTTCTCCATGAGAGCTATAGGAGAAGCGGGTTGAAATGGGGCCAGCTGACCTCTCTGCCTCCCTTTCAAGCTACCAGCCACATTGTCTCCTTGACTCACACGTGGGTGCTGGGTCACTGATTGACTTGTTAAGTACAATATATTTAACTTGGATTTCTTTTGTTGTTGTTGTTGTTGTTTTGTGAATTCTCACTCGAGAATATTTTTCAATTGATTTTTAGGGAGAGTGGAAGAGAGAGGGAAAGACAGAGAAACACAAGCACTGACCAGGGCCTGGGCCAGGGAGGAGCCTGCAACCAAGGTACATACCCTTGACTGAAATCAAACCCAGGACCCTTTGATACACAGGCCAACATTCTATCCACTGAGCCATACCAGCAGGGCTAACTTGGATTTCTTGGAGTCAAACTAACCCCAGTTGAGTGACTTCTTTAGCATGATTAAAGCATTGCTAAAAGATAAAATTCAGTGAGGAATAAAAATGACTTAAGTTGTGCTTTGACAGAACTAGGAGCAGATGTTCTGAAATCAAGTAGAAACTCTGATGTCCTTCTTGACTCTTCTCTCTCCATTCTTATGGCCCAGTTGCCAGTTACCTGACTCTTCCCCTCTACTTCTCTCCGTCACCAGCCGAGACCTTTACCTATTGCCTGTTCTATTGTAACACTCTCCATACTGGCCTTTCTGCCTGCACTGTTGCCCAACTACAGTCCATCCTCTGTACTGAAGAGAGATTGGTCTTCCCACAATGCAATCTGGTTCTGTCCAGTGTAATTGTCTGTGAAGGTGGCACCAACATTTACTCTCATTCCCATATGTACACCCTTCTCATGAAGAGGTGGAAATCTATTTCCCCTCTTAAATCTGGGTCTTATGACTTCATTTTACCAACAGAAGTGTAAGTGATGGGAAGGATATTTTGGAACTTCTAAACCTCAGGGTTTAGAAACCACCTTCTATTTTCTCTCTCTTGGGAGTCAGCTGCCATGGAAAGTAGTTCAGGTCAGATTACTGGATAAGATACCACCCCACATTTTGCAGCATTAGATGAGTGAGGCCATATGAACATTTTAGCCCTAAGAGATCTTGAGTTCTCCAGTTCCAGTCAAGTGACCTCAGCCAGCAACACATAAAGCATAGAAGGGCCATTCCTATCATACCGTAGGCAAACTGCAGAATCATAAACAGATAAATGGTTGCTTTTGTTTTAAGCCATTACATTTTGGCATGGTTTGTTACATAAAGAGCTGAAACATCTGCTAGTCTTAAAGTCAATTTTCCTTACAATGGTGCTGGCCCAGTCCTTGCATCTTTAGCCTCATTTCTCATGAGCAGTAGGTTAGAATAGAGCCAGCTGACCTCTGCTTCCTTGTCTTCCTCTCTAGGCCCTGGAACATTCATACCATATGTCTCTTCTCCTCCTTTGTCCCACCTACTCATCCATCCATCAGGGAAACATCACTTCTTCCAGGAAAATTTGATTTCATGAATGGGTTGGGGCCTTACCAGGCTTTCTGTTGAACCTGTACTTAGTTTACTGAAGCCCTTAACAAGTCATATTGCAATGGCCTGAGTATTCATTAGTATCCACCATTATGCTTCTAGCTTCTGCCTTTCTAATAAGTGTATCCCTTATCTGGCACAGAATGTGCTATTCAATGTTTGATGAATGAATAGCCAACTAAGGGATTATAACTATGAAATACTCTTTTTAGACTTGATCATGTTATCCTTCCCTTATACCATTCCTGATTATCCCCAGCACATATTATCTTCTAAAAATTCTGTTTCCGATTCTCTGAATTTTAAATGTCTCCTCTCTATCTCAGCTGTTCCCAAAGGGACAGTAACTGGTATTCATGATGAGACTGGGGATATGTTGAAACCTTGAAGTGATGAATTGTCACAGATTAAACTATAGTTTTAGTTTTTGAAAATGTAGTAAGCCAATTTGTGATAATCTATAACTCTTCATCAACCCTAAAGTTAAAAATTCCCAAACAAATTGTCCTGGCCAGTGTGGCTCAGTTAGTTGGGCATTGTTCCATGCACTGGGAGGTCCCTGGTTTGATTCCCAGTCTGAGCACATGCCAGGTTGAAGAAATCCAAGCAACACTTAGAGAAATGGAGTTTCTCAGAGAAGAACTCAAGATCTCTTAGGGCTAAAATGTTCATATGGCCTCACTCATCTAATGCTCCAGGTTTAGGAAGTTTAAGGGATGTGTGTGCAATGATGGTGTATTTCTATTTTATAGGATTGGAAGTAGAGGTTGTATTGGCATCTAAGGCCAAGTCCAATTTATTTATTAACGGAAAGTTGTACTTGACATTAATATTTTTCTCTATCGTAATTAGTTATTAAAATTTCTTTACCATTCCTTTTTTAAAACTTAACTTTTTATTATGGAAAATTTGAAACATATAGACAATAATATAAGCATATATGATAATATGATGAATCCCCAACTTTAACAATTATATATTGCAAAAAGGTTGCTTTATCCTCATTGGGGAAGGGATGTGTGTGCAGGAGGCAGCTGATTGATGTTTCCATCTCACATCTATGTTTCTCTCTTCTTCTTCTTCTGTCCTCTCTCTCTAAAAACCAAAGAGAAAATAACATATATATATATGTTATGTATATTTTTTATCATATATATATATATATATATATATATATATATATGATGTTGTAGAAGTGTAAAAGACTGAAGAAATCCAAGCAACACTTAGAGAAATGGAGTTTCTCAGAGGAGTTGCCTCCAAAGTCTGAGCAAACCAATATGATGGAAGCTCTTCTTTTATTCACCTTGGTTTCTTTGTTCCCCAAATATGGGTGGGACTTTCCGATCTTCTGTGGGCTTTGCAAAAAGCCCCGTGTGTTGGGGTGGGGCCTTGAGACCAAATCTAAGGGCCTGGCCTGGCGCCAGGACTGATAACCCCCTCCGGGGGTTGTGTATTGTTCATGGTTTATGGCCTCTCTAAAATGGGAGTAGTACTTTAGGTAAAAAGGTCTTGAAAGACCAGATTGTGGAGAAAGGGGCAGTGACTTAATTTTGGGTTATCAAGAATGTACATTAGGCTGAAACCGGTTTGGCTCAGTGGATAGAGCGTCGGCCTGCGGACTGAAAGGTCCCAGGTTCGATTCTGGTCAAGGGCATGTACATTGGTTGCAGGCACATTCCCAGTAGGGGGCGTGCAGGAGGCAGCTGATCGATGTTTCTCTCTCATTGATGTTTCTAACTTTCTATCCCTCTCCCTTTCTCTTTGTGAAAAATCAATAAAATATATTTTTTTAAAAAAAGTAATGTACATTAGGTTACTGGCACAGATTCAGATTGCTAAGGCCCCCCCCAAAAAAAAAATCAGGTTACATTGGAATTAGCCTTTTAGCCTTCTCAAAGATACTTCTAGAACTGGATACATACAGTCCTAAAAATGCATTCTGAGGTCATAGCAATGAACTGGGTTACTCTGCCTAGTATACCCAGCCCTAGGAGTGTCAGTTTGAGTGAAATCCATGACTGCCTAGCATGTTTATCTATGCAGAATAGAATCATGGTTACAGTTTTAAAGAGGAAGAAGCCCTAGCCTGTTAGGCTCAGTGGACAAAGCATCAGTTAGAGGACTAAAGGATCTCTCATGGGTTCAATTTTAGGTCAAATACTTCAGTTGTAGGCTAGATCCCTGGGCCTAGTTGGGGCTCATGTGGGAGACAACTAATTGATGTGTCTCTTTCACATCGATATTTCTTTCTCTCTCCTCTCTTTCTCTCACTCCCCTACTTTTTACTCTTCCTAAAAATCAATAGAAAATATCCTCAGGTGAGGATTAACATAAATAAATGAATGAATGAATAAATGAATTAACAACTAAATAGGAAGAAACACAGATTAGGGAGCTTGTCTCTGTTCTATAAAAGCCACCTGACCATTTAGGAGCCAGAACAACTTAATGCTTATCCATAATGGCAGTTGGGGAGGGAAGTCCTTACTTCTGTAAATTATTTTACTTTCTCAGTGGGGATACCATATCCCCACTGTTAACCATTTCATTTTACCACAGTTTATGAGACAATTGAAGAGGTAATGATGGTGTATTTCTATTTTATAGGATTGGAAGTAGAGGTTGTATTGGCATCTAAGGCCAAGTCCAATTTATTTATTAACGGAAAGTTGTACTTGACATTAATATTTTTCTCTATCGTAATTAGTTATTAAAATTTCTTTACCATTCCTTTTTTTAAATTTAACTTTTTATTATGGAAAATTTGAAACATATAGACAATAATATAAGCATATATGATAATATGATGAATCCCCAACTTTAACAATTATCAGGATTTTGCCATTCTTATTTAATCTACTCTCTCTCTCTCTTTCTCTTTCTGGATTATGTAAATGTAAGTCCCAGATGTCATTGCATTTTACCCATTAATCACTCATTACATATATCTAATATATCTTTTTTTTTTTCTGTCTAAACCATAACCATAATACTACTTCACATCTATCAGGCAACTCTGAGCTTCTTTAAAACAATTATTCACCTTTGTAAACAGATTTCTAGCACAATGCTTGGCATATAACAACATCAACTAACATGAATTGAGCATATACTATATGCTGTTTTTTTATTTTATTTTAAATATATTTTATTGATTTTTTTACAGAGAGGAAGAGAGAGGGATAGAAGTTAGAAACAGCCACCTCCTGCACACCCCCTACTGGGGATGTGCCCGCAAACAAGATACATGCCCTTGACCAGAATTGAACCTAGGACCTTTCAGTCCAAAGGCTGACGCTCTATCCACTGAGCCAAACCGGTTTCGGCTATTTTATTTTAATTAATCCTCATCATAGGCTTATGAGGTAAATACTATTATCCCAGTTTTACAAATGAGAAAATGAAAGAACAGAGTTGTTTCCCCTGCAAAAACTTTTCATTCCCTAACCTTCATCTAATTAAATGTCACCACTTTCCATCCAGTTGCTTAAGACTTGAAGTTATGAGTCACCTTTGATTCCTTTTTTCTCTGTCTCCCAATAGCCAATCCATTGTCAGATCCTTTTTTCTCTCTATCGCCAAAATGCACATCGAATCAGAATCTGTCTACTTCTTTCAATGCCTGTTGCTATTATTGTAGTTTAAGCTACCATCACCTCTTACCTGGATTACTGCTTTCCTTGCTGTTACTTTCCCTTTTAATTTATTCTTCCACTGGTACTCAAAATGATCTTTTAAAAATGTAAGTCATCCTGACTGGTGTGGCTCAATAGTTGAGCATAGAACTATGAACCAGGAGATCATGGTTCCATTCCTGATTAGGTCATATGCCAGGTTACAGGCTCAATCCCCAAAAGGGGGTGTGCAAGGAGGCAGCTGACCCATGATTTTCTCTCATTGATGTTTCTATCTCTTACCCTCCCTTCCTCTCTGGAATCAATTAAGAAATATTTTTAAAAAAGTAAGTCAGATAATGTTATCCCTCTGAGTAAAAGTTACCATGATTTCTCATAGCCTTTGCTAAAGTAATCACATTGGGCCCAAGATGGAGTTAGTCATGATAGGCCTCACATTAGCACTTAACTAAGTTTCTGTGCTTTTCCTAGAAAAGGAAAGCTTAAATCAACAAATTAACACTTGTTTGCTAAGCACAAGTTACCTGACTAGGCTCCAAGACTTCCCTTTGTTCCATAGAAGGAGAGTAAACCTGCTTTAACCAATCAGCAAATGCCCAGTATGACTTCCCTATTCCTGCTCACCTTGGTCTATAAAATCCTCTCAAATTTTACAACTCCTTGGAGTTCCTTTTTATCTGCTAACTCGAATGCCACCTAATTCATGAATTGCTGAGTAAAGCCAATAGGATCTTTAAAATTTACTTAGTAGAATTTCAGTTCTTTTACAAATTTAAACTAAATCTTTACCTCCTACTATCTGTAATGTAAAAAACCTCCAAGACTGTAGCGAATTTTTATGAGTTTATTTGAGCCAAACTGACAACTTATGCCAAGAAAGAAGAATTCCAAATGCTCTGAAGAATATCAGTTTTGCAGCTTCTTTATTGCACTTAAAATTAGTAAGGTTACATGAAAGTGAAAGAAAACAAGGTGGGAATTGGGTTACAGGATAATATGATTATTTGCTATCTTGAGGGAGATTACCACCTTTAAAGGAGTCTAAAAGGGCAGTGTACACATTAGAAGGAGGGGTCTGCCTGGCTGGCATGGCTCAGTGGTTGAGCATCGACCTATGAATCAGAAGGTCACATTTCACAGTTCAATTCCCAGCAAGGGCACATACCCAGGTTTCAAGTTTGATCCCCAAGTGTGGGGCATGCAGGAGGCAGCTGGTCAATGATTCTCATCATTGATGTTTCGAAATCTCTCTCCCTCTACCTTCTTCTCTGAAATCAGTTATATATAGACCTCTCCTTCTGAAGGAGAGATCTGAAAAAAGGCATTTCAAAGGTGTGTTAACCTAGATGCACAAAAACAATGGGCAGGGCTTGCTTAAGGCAAAAGATAAAATTTTTACTAAAGCAGCTATATGCCTGAGGCTTGACTACTTACAGTGACCTGTCCAGTTAGGAATTTATGATCAGATTGCTCTGTAGTAACCTTCTATAGAGTGCCTCCCCGCCTCCCTGCAAATACCTCTTCCTTGGTAATAAGCTCCAGTCACCAGAGTCTCCTTTCTGCTTGCAGTGGGCCAAGTTCCTGTATTTGCACTGATCATTCCTGGGAATGGCTCTTGTGATGTTCCCACAGATCTTAGCTAAAATGTTACTTTCTCAGCAAGAACTTCTCTGACCTCTATCCCACTTCCCACATATGAATCTGTTGATTTTCTTTATTGCAGTCATATCTTATTTCTCTGATTATTGTTGCTTTCCTTGGCCAGAATGTAATGTGGATGAAAAGGGGCTACATACTAAACCTGAAAAAGTCAGAAAGGCCTGCATGGTGGCCTTACAAACTCAGAGACCTAAAGTAACCATATAGGATGGCGTGAAATGAAAACTTTTTAACTAAAAGCAGTTTATGGCAGATAGTCATGTCCTAGATTAGAATCTTCCTTGACAAAAGTGGATCTTCACCTTAATTAAGCCTGTTTATTGTCTTTATGCATCTACCCAAAACTTAACTTTGGAATGTCAGAGTAACTTCCCTTTTTCCAGGCCCTTTAAGACACAATCAATGCACCAGGGTACAGACCACAAATCCTCTCATTGTCATTGTGTTAATTTTTTACTTAACTATCCTGTACCACCTATGTAAAAGACAAATGTGTCTATCATTTTACTTTTTTTAAATTTAATAAATCTTTATTGTTCAGATTAGTACAATTGTTCCTCTTTTTTCCCCCCATAGCTTCCCTCCACCTGGTTCCCACCCCACCTTCTACCCTTACCTCCCACCACTATTGTCCTTATCCATAGGTGTACAATTTTTGTCCAGTCTCTTTCCACCCTCCCCTCACCCTTTTCCCCCTGAGAATTGTCAATCCACTCCCTTTCTATGCCATTGATTCTATTATATTCACCAGTTTATTCTGTTCATCAGATTTTTTATTCACTTGATTTTTAGATTCAGTTGTTGATATATATGTATTTGTTGTTCATAATTTTTATCTATTTTTTTTTTCTCCTTCCTCTTCTTAAAGAGTACCTTTCAGCATTTCATATAATACTGGTTTGGTGTTGATGAACTCCTTTAGTTTTTTCTTATCTGTGAAGCTCTTTATCTGCCCTTTAATTCTGAATGATAGCTTTGCTGGTTAAAGTAATGTTGGTTGTAGGTTCTTGCTATTCATCACTGAATATTTCTTGCCACTCCCATCTGGCCTGCATAGTTTCTGTTGAGAAATCAACTGACAATTTTATGGTTGCTCTCTTGTATGTACTTAACTGTTTTTCTCTTGCTGCTTTTAATATTCTCTCTTTGTCTTTTACCTTGGAATTTTAATGATGATGTGTCTTGGTGTGCTCCTCTTTGGATTCCTTCTGTTTGGGGTTCTCTGAGCTTCCTGGACTTGTAAGTTTATTTCTTTCACCAGGTGGGGGAAGTTTTCAGTCATTATTTCTTCAAATAGGTTTTTCAGTATCTTGCTCTCTCTCTTCTTCAGGCACCCCTATAATTCTGATGTTGGTATGCTTGAAGTTATCCCAGAAGCTCCTTATACTATCTTCACATTTTTGGATTCTTTTTAAAAATATATATATTTTATCGATTTTTTACAGAGAGAAAGTGAGAGGGACAGAGAGTTAGAAACATTATTCAGCTGCCTCCTGCACGCCTCCTACTGGGGATGTGCCCAAAACCAAGGTACATGCCCTTGACCGGAATCAAATCTGGGACCTTTCAGTCCACAGGCCAATGCTCTATCTACTGAACCAAACCAGTTTCAGCTGGATTCTTTTTTTTTTTTTTTTTTGCTTTTTAGGGGAGTGTTTTTTGCTTTATTGTATTTCAAATCTTTGACTTGTTCTTGTGTTCCTATAGTCTGCTGTTGGATCTCTGTATAATATTTTTTAATTCATTCAGTGTATGTTTAATTTCTAGTTGGTCCTTTTTCATCTCCTCTTGGGTCTCACTAAATTTAACAACCTTTTCTAGGAAATTCTTTGAAAAACCTTATAACCATGGTTTTGAACTCTATATCCAATCTTTGCTTTCTTCCATTTCTTTTGTTTGTGATTTGTTTCTTTGTCTCCATATTTTCGCTGCTTCCCTGAGTTGGTAGAGTAGCTTTGTGTGCTAGTTGTCCTATATGGCCCAGTAGCTCCACCTCCCCAGTTACCTGAGGTGGACATTCTTGGTGTACCACTTTGTGGACTGTGTATACGGCCTTGTTGTAGTTAATTCTTGGTTGTTGTTGGTATCACTGGGGGGAATTGACTTCTAGGCCAATTGGCTGGGAGGATCAGCTATGTCTATGCCAGGAGAACTTTTGTGCTGGAGTCAGCCTTATGAGACAAGACTTGCAAAATTGCAAAAGCCTCTGTGCTCGGCTTGGGTGGGGTGCAGTCTCAGAACTGAGTAGACAACCTTGGCTTCCCATCAGCCTTGCCCTATGAGGTTCCTGGGTCTGTGTCCCTCAGTAATCGCTGCAGGCCTTTCTATGCGCACTCGTGCACTCGCCTCTAACCCTCTGCCTTTTGTGGCTCCCCTGAGTTTCCGTGTGCTCTGGGGACCCGTATGAGTCTGGGTCCCCAAGGTCTCGCCCGAAACTGGGGTTCAGTGCAGTCGGAACTGGGGTTCAGTGCAGTCGGAGTTTCTGTCTTCCTCCTGCTAGAGGAAGCCAGCCAGGCACTCAGCCAGCATCCTCTCTAGACGCACGTGTCTCTGTACCTTAGCTTTTTGCAGCTCCTCTGAGTCTCCATGAGCCCCTCTCTTTCCTTCTAGTTGTAGAATTTCCACTCAGCCAGTTTTCCTGTGGTTCTGGATGATGTCCATTCTGTCTTTTAGCTGTAGTTTTGAAATTGCTGTGCAAGGCAGCAGTTTAGGTGTTCACTTATGCTACCTTCTTGTTCTTGGTTTCTCCCATTTTACTTTTTTTATAAAATATTTTTTATTTTTATTTTTTGAAATACATTTTTATTTATTTTATTTTATTTATTTATTTATTTATTTTTAAAGGATATGTTATGTTTTCATTTTGTATGCAATTTAAAAAAATATATTTTATTGATTTTTCACAGAGAGGAAGGGAGAGGGATAGAAAGTCAGAAACATCGATGCGAGAGAGACATCGATCAGCTGCCTCCTGCACACCCCACACTGGAGATGTGCCCGCAAGCAAGGTACATGCCCCCGACCAGAATCGAACCCGGGACCTATCAGTCCGCAGGCTGACACTCTATCCACTGAGCCAAACCGGTCTCGGCCATTTTTATTGATTTTAGAGAGGAAGAGAAAGGGAATGAGAAATATAAATATCAATGATGAGAGAGAATCATTAATCAGCTGTCTCCTACATACCCCACACTGGGGATCAACCTTGCAAACCGGGCATGTGCCCTGACCAGGAATTGAACCATGACCTCCTGATTCAATGCTCAGTCACTGATCCATGCTGGCAGGGCTTTCATTTTACTTTTTATTCAATCACAGAGGTTTTTCCCACTTTGCTTTCTTCCACATCCCTAATCTATCACCAGTGGATTTCATATAACCCACTTATGTCTTCTCTTTTGATAGAGCCCCTTTCTACTTGTAGTGGGCCATTATCTGGAGTATTTTCTCAACCCATTGAAATTTTGCTTCCTGGCAATTGTTGATAGTTTAACTAAAATAACCTCACAAAAATTCTCTACAAGTTTGAATGTTTCTTACGTTGACAGTAATTTCCACAAGTGTAGAATCCTTGTCTGTGGACTGCTGTAAACCCTAGGCCTAGAATAAATGCCTATAAACTGTTTTTTTTTGTTTTTTTTTTTGTTTTAAGTAACAAATGAAGAAAATAAGCGATCCAAGATTCCAATCTAAGCTCCAGAGCTGAGCATCTTTGATAAATGGATAGCCTTGGTTTAAACCAAGGAACTTTCTGGTCATGCTTTGGAAGGCAGTTGGACAGGAAGGTGATGAGAACTACCTTTATCCTGACCTTTGAATACCTGAAGTATTAAGCTTTCTAAAATTGAATGCCCCTCCCTTTCTCCTGAAGGGTGGAGTAGAGCGAAGACATACAGATGTGACACACACAACAGTAGAAAGTTCAACTTTGGAAAGAGTTTTAGGGACATTTAAAAATACAGGGTGATTAAAATAAAGTGCTTGGAGTGAGGTAGGGAGGGACATATATTGTTTATCTTTGGGAGGGTTTAAGATGAAAGGAATAGTTTAGAATTTAGATATAACCATTGTTTTCTGAAAGAAGTCCCTAGGTTCCGCTGTGAGTCAAGTGACCAGTATTCCGCATGAGGCATGTTTCTTAGTTCTGCCTGTTCTGGGGAAAGTCAAAGGGTGGTGTCGCAGAGGAAACATTCACTAGTGTACCTAACAAAAGAGACAAAGGGGGAAGAAGAAAGAGATTTGGGATATTCAGCCTTTTGGATAATGTGCTGCTAACCATGGAACAAGCTATTTCAGGATTTTTAAAAATAATTTTGGCCTTAGTTGACTTGGTTCAGCGGATAGAGCGTCAGCCTGCCGACTGAAGGGTCTCGGGTTCGATTCTGGCCAAGGGCACATGCCTGAGTTTTGGGCTCAATCCCCAGAAGGAGGCGTGCAGGAGGCAGCTGACCAATGATTCTCTCTCATCATTGATGTTTCTATCTCTCTCTCCTCCTCCCTTCCTCTCAATAAAGAAATACATTAAAAAAACAATTTTGTTTATAATTAACTTTGCTAATTTTAGAGACTTCCCCTTTGTTCAGTTTCTATTGTCAGGATGTTTAGGGAACAATTTTAAGAATTTCCACTTCTCAAACCTAATTCTTTGATTTTTTTTCGATTAAATACAGATAAAATAATTTACTATTTGATATAATTAAAAAGAGGAAGAAGGAAGTTTCTTAAACTTAAAATAGACTTCCTTTTTCTATGCGGGGGCGGGGGGGAGGTTCAGAGTAACTTATTTCTTTTTAAATATTTTTATTGATTTCAGAGAGAAAAGTAGAGAGACAGAGAGAGAGAGAGAGAGAGAGAGAGATGATGATGATGATGATGATGATGATGATGATGATGAGAGAATCATTGATTAGCTGCCTCCTGCACACCCCCACTAGGGCAAGGTTCAGGGTAATTTAAAGGTAAAGAGAAGACCCACTGAGAAGAGGGTTGGGCAATGGAGGATGGAGGATGGTGGTGAAAGTGATGGTGTGAATGCTAAGTTTAACAACAGAAAAAAATTGAAGCTGGATCAAATTATAAAACTTTACACTCCAGAGGATTTAACATTAAACAACTTTATTTTTGCTTTTATTTTTTTAAATAAATCTTTATTGTTCAGTTTATTATAGATGTTCCTCTTCCCCCACCCCATAACTCCCCTCCACCTGATTATCCCACCAGCCCCATGCTCTTACCCCAGCCACTGTCTTCATCCATAGGTGTAAGATTTTTGTCCATTTTCTTCCTGCACCCCTCACTCCTCCTTTCTTCCAAGAATTGTTAGTCCATTCCTTTCTATGCCCCTAATTCTATTATATTCACCAGTCTATTCTGTTCCACGAATTTTTTATTCACTTGATTTTCAGATTCACTTGTTGATAGGTATGGTATGTATTTGTTATCACTTTATTGTGTTTTTTGCTTCTTTATATTTCAGATCTTTGATTTGATTCTTGGGGTCCTCTAGTCTGCTGTTGGATTTCTATATATTATTCTTTATTCAGACAGTGCATGCTTAATTTCTGCTGGTCCTTTTCCAGTTTCTTGACATTCTCATTAAGATCTTTGAAGGTCTCACTAAGTTTCTCAGAGTTCTCAATAACTTTGTCGGTGGTTTGTAGAAGATTCTTGAGTAACCTTATAAATGTGGTTTTGAACTCTATGTCCAGTTGTTTGCTTTCCTCCATTTCTTTCATTCGTGACTAGTTTCTTGGTCTCTGCATTTTGGCTGCTTCCTGCTGTTGATGGAGTGGCTTTGTGTGCTAGTTGTCCTTAGGGCCCAGTAGCTCCACCTCCCCAATCACCTGAGGTGGACACTCTTGGTGCACCCCTTTGTGGGCTGGGTCCACAGTCTTGTTGTAGTTAAGCCTTGATTGCTATTGGTACATTGGGAGGAATTGACCTCCAGGCCAATTGACTGTGAGGATTTGCTGTGTCTATTAATGGAAGAGCAGCTGTGCTGGAGACACCCCTATGGGGCAGGGCTTGCTTCAGTGGGGCTTTGGTGTGTCACTTATGTATGTGAGGAGTTGAAATCTGGTGTCATCTCACACTGACCTCTAGGTACACTGGTTCCTGGATCTCCAAGGAGGTACAAGTCAGCTAGTGTCTGAGGCTACCCAGCAGGAGCTACAGGGAGCTCTGCAGATTTCTCCTTTTTGCTTGGGGTTTGGAAGTTTTGGAGTTGTCTGACCCAGTTGCAATTTGTTAGGTGAAGTTGCCAGAGGGCAGGCCATTCATATGCAAAAGTTGCAGCATAGCTGGGTGGATTTGTAAATTGGGCTGGATGGAGTCTCAGGAAGTCTCTAGCCTAGGGCATAGCAAGCAGCAATGGCTGCCAGTCAGCCCTCTCTGTTGCATTCTGTTCACTGTCCTGTGTCCTGCACCCCAGCGCAGTAAATAATGATTCCAGTGCGCAACTCTGTGAGAGAGCCACCTTCCCTTTCTGACCCAATGGCAAGACTGTCTGGGTCCCCAGAATCTCACCACAAACCTGGAGTTCAGAGAGTTGGGAAGTTGTAACTCCCTCCCAATTGAAAAACAACAATGCACACCAGCCGGATTCATGCATATCTTCATGCCTCTGCCTTTCTGAGCCTCTGCATGTCCTACCAGGTCTGGATGCATTTTTTTCTGTCCTTCTAGTTGTAGAATTCCCACGCTGCCAGCTTTCCCATGGTTCTGGAAGATATTTGTTTTGTCTTTTAGTTGTAGTTTTGGTGTGGTTGAGAGAGATAGCACGTACAGATGTATATCTTATTCTGCCATCTTGCTTCTCCTTAAACAACTTTTTATAGTAAAATTACAAGCCCGGTGCATGAAATTCATGCACGGGTGTGTGTGTGTTAGGGGGGGGGTCCCCTCAGCCTGGCCTGCACCCTTTCCAATCTGGGACCCCTTGAAAGATGTCCTACTGCCAGTTTACAAGGATTGGGCCTAAAACAGCAGTCAGACATCCCTCTCACAATCTGGGACTGCTAGCTCCTAACCACTCACCAGCTTCCTAAACGCTCACCTGCCTGCCTGCCTGATTGCCCCTAACCACTCTAGCTGATGGCCTGCTCACCCCCAACTGCCCCCTGCCGCCAGCCTGCTTGCCCTTATATGCTCCCCCCCCCACCAGCCTGAGCATGCCCAACTGCCCCCTTGTGCCAGTATGCTTGCCCCCAACTGCCCCCCTGCTGGCCTGCTTACTCCAAACTGCTCCTCCCCTGCTATCCTGATCACCCCAAACTGATCCCCACTGATGGCCTACTTGCTCCAAATGGCCCCGCCACCGGCCTGATCACCCACAACTGCCATCCTATCCTGGCCTGATCACCCACAACTGCCCTCTCCTTTTGGCATCTAATTGCCTCTGCCTCGGCCCCACCACCATGGCTTTGTCCAGAAGAACATCTGGAAGGTCTCCTGGAAGATCTTCCAGTCTAATTCGTATATTACCTTTTTATTAGTATAGTCAGAGGCCTGGTGCATGGGTGGGGGCTGGCTTGTTTGCCCTGAAGGGTGTCCCAGATTAGGGTAGGGGTTCCCTTTGTGCATGGGGCAGCCCACGTAAGGGACCTATGGTGGTTTGCAGGCCAGCCATCCTGGTGAGGGTCCCCACTGGGGGGTTGTGGCCAGCCTGGTTGAGGGACTTTTTTACTTTTTTTTTTTTTTTCAGTGCTTCCTTGAGTGGAGGCCAGGGTCAGCTGGAAGCAGGTATCTGGGATTTATTTATCTTCTATAATTGAAACTGTGTAGCCTTTAGTGGGGGCCAGGGCCATCCAGGGTGGGTGGGAAGCTTGGCTTCCTCCATTGCTGGGAGCAACCCAAGCCTCCTGCTCGCTCCAGCTCCATGGCTGCTGCCATCTTCGTTGGGTTAATTTGTATATTCACTCCTGATTGGCTGGTAGGTGTAGTGGAATGATGGTTGATTTGCATGTTTCTCTTTTATTAGTGTAGATATTAAGTACTTAATATTTTATTTTTATTGCAGGTAATTTTTCATCATACCCCAAAGCTACAAATGTGCATATTCCTATTAGATTTAATAATCCACTGCACATAGTAAAGGAGTTGGACCAGTGGTTCTCAACCTTCCTAATGCCGTGACCCTTTAAGACAGCTCCTCATGTGGTGGTGACCCCCAACCATAAAATTATTTCCGTTGCTACTTCGTAACTGTAATTTTGCTACTGTTATGAACTGTAATGTAAATATCTGATACGCAGGATGTATTTTCATTGTTACAAATTGAACATAAAGCATAGTGATTAATCACAAAAACAATATGTAATTATATATTGTGAAATATTTATTTCTAATTACAAATAAATGAAATTTTGTCTTGAATCATGATATAGCATGGGTAACAGTCTTAATATAACAACAGTAAACTACATTGCTACATTTTGCTATACCGAGGAGCAGTGTGTTGGTTCCTAAGACCATGGGAAATAGGTGTTTTCCAATAGTCTTAGGCAACCCCTGTGAAAGGGTCGTTCGACCCCCAAAGGGGTCGCAACCCACATGTTGAGAACCACTGAGTTGGATTAACCTGACTCCTTTGGATGACTAATCCTCATTTGCACTTGTGGTGACAAAAACAGTTCTCACATCAAAAGGATGAGCTGGGGCTAGAGGGATAATATGTGAGGAATGCTGAATCAATCCTTTTTTTCCTTTCATATATTTTATTTTCCTGTGCCCCTGTGAGTGGAGATATTTTTTCCAAATGTGTTTAAATTTGAGACTGGTTTATTATCTGAGAAGTAATCAAGATAGTTCTAGAACTCAAGACAAGTTGAAGAAACTAGTAGCCACTCAGGCTCCCTTCTGTATTTATCTCTCTATAAATGATATACATGTATGTATTTCAGACAGGAAGGGAGAAGGAGAGAGAAACATCAGTGAATCAGTAATGAAAGAGAATCATTGACTGGCTGCCTCCTGCATGCCCCCCACTGGGGATAGAGCCCACAACCTGGGTATGTGCCTTGACTGAGAATAGAACTATGACTTCCTGGTTCATAGGTCGATGCTGAGCCACTGAGCCACGTCAGCCAAGCTCTATAAGTGGTTTTTATTATTTGATTAGGTAAACAGCCAGAAAGAAGGGATATAACTTAGTTAAAAATTGGTGTTATTTAATCCATTCTGTTGATTTTTATCTGTTCAGAAGAAATTTGATTCACTTTTTCAACCAGTAGTAATTTTTGAATTCTTTCTAAAAAAATAAACGTTTCTTGGGGGCCAAGAGCTGAATCATGAGTTTAGTAGGAGGTGGACCCACCAACACAATTGATTAGCCTGTGCCTCCCCAGTTCTTCCAGCTACCTTGTGACAATCTTTCTGTGGGATGCCAGGGTGAAATGCTTCGTCATTGCTGTCATCATCTTGTAGACGCATCTTCAGTAATAAGGTATGACTGTAATTCCTCAGCCTCTAGCTATAATTAATCATGATTTACTTCATGAAAGAGGGAATAAAAGCCTCCTAGGCCCAAAGCACATCTGAACTGGAAGGATTTCAGGTTTAGGCATGTGAGGCCTTCTCCTTCATAAAGGGGGAAACGAGTGTGTGTCTTGGGAGAAATAGTTCTGGCTCTAACCAAAAGAGAGCCAGATCTGCCTCTTGCATGGGAAAGGTTTTATTCACAATCAGCGGAAAATAAACTCAGCCTTTTTGACCTTTCATTAACAATCTGTATTGATTTAATATTCTGCAGTTATGCTACTTGCCATTCTTTTCTCCTTAGCAATCGTGCCATTTTTTTCCTCCTTAGAAAACATGTTCAAATGCCTTAAGCTATCTACCTAGTTCTGACTTAGCCTGGAATTATTTGGGATTATTCATCCTTGCTAAAGAATAACTCCCAGGACTACAGAACTGGAATGATTCTTAGAGATCATTTTACTGTTTATCTCATCTGTTCAAAGATAAGTGGGAAAGCTAGGTTGATAACATTTACAGGGACCTGCTCAAGGACACTACTGCTTGACCTTAGAATCCAGACTACCTCTCAGTGCTTCTGGCCCTTAAGGCCTATGCTCTTTCCATTGCAACAGACCTTCAGCTGAGGGATAGGCTCTGGACAGTTCACATATCACACTGGAGCTCAGTAAAAGGTGTGCCTAATTATAAGGGACAACTTGGTTTATGAAAAAGATATTATGGGATTGAGGACAGGCTTTTGGGAATCACAGGACCCAGTTTCAAAGGAACACTATGCCATTGTTTGCATAGTCTTGGGCAAACTATTTACTTTTAGCAAAACTAAAAAGACCCTACAAAACCTCAGTTTCTTCATCTATAAAGTGGGCCCAATAACATCTTCAACAAGCAGGGGTATTTTCTTTAATCTGGTTCAAGAAAGTACATTGTAACTTGGCTGGGAGTTGGGACTCAACCTTGTCCCTGGGAGTCAACCTTAGAACTTGGTCCATCTCTATTCAATAGCTGCCTACTGCCCTAACTGGTTTGGCTCAGTAGATAGAGCATTGGCCTGTGGACTGAAGGGTCCCAGATTCGATTCCAGTCAAGGGCATGTACCTTGGTTGCAGGCACATCCCCAGTAGGGACTGTGCAGGAGGCAGCTGATCAATGTTTCTCTCTCATTGATATTTCTAACTCTATCCCTCTCCCTTCCTCTCTGCAAAAATCAATAAAATATATTTTGAAAAAAAAAAAAAAAGAACTGCCTCCTATCATGGAAAGATTAACAACCTTGCTGCCTAAACGATGGAGTCCTACCCTCACCCCCACCCCCCGCCGCCCCCGGCTGCCTGCAGCCCACATTGACTACTTCCTCATGCCTATAATTCCTACTTCTCCATGTAAACTTTGTCCTATCCAATTTAAGTAGCTGGCTTATGTGAGGCTGCAGAGCAGATTTTTGTAAATGACCTGCTGCTCTCCCATACTACCAGCAGTATTGGAATAAACATTCATATATGATTCAACCATGTGTTTAATTGGCTCAAGTAGTGACAGGCAGCCTGGACCCATTGATTGTCTACTTACATTACATTCAGTAAGGTTTCCCTACTGAAGGCTAAAAAAAGCATGCAGATTTTCTCTCAACCATGATTTGGCAAGACACTCTTCCCTTCCTTCTCAGTGGGCCAGCTTTCTTCGCTAAGGAGACCTTCTGCCCTTTCTGTCTCCTGCCTAGCAATGATAAGCATGTACAAGATGGCAGTTCACCCACTTTGGGAGAGAAAGGGTTCATCTTAAGGTTCATTTGTGCCCTTAGCCCGCTCAGGGCCAATTCAAAAGGCTGGAAATCAGAAAAGGCTGGTTTTGGCTACTAGCCTCTCCCTCATCTTCCTATTTTACCTTTCTGCTTATCTCTTCTCCTCCTCCTCTCCTTTTTTTGCTTTTCCTCTTATATCATCATATTAGTTGCTACCACTAACTCAGCACTGGGAATACTTCTATTGTGTACTAAAAATAAATTTGTTGCCGAAACCAGTTTGGCTCAGAGTGTCAGCCTGTGGACTGAAGGGTCCCAGGTTCGATTCCGGTCAAGGGTGTGTACCTTGGTTGCGGGCACATCCCCAGTAGGGGGTGTGCAGGAGGTGGCTGGTTAATGTCTCTCTCTCATCGATGTTTCTAACTCTCCCTTCCTCTCTGTAAAAAATCAATAAAATATAAAATAAAATAAATTTGTTTCCAGAGACATGACAGACCTGAGAGGCACCTTGAAGACAGCCCAGACTGCAAGACTGAGAGCCCCCTGTTCCTTCTCTCTAGGATCTATCTCAGCTTGAGGTTGGCTTCCCAGGGCTGTTTCCACTACCTCCCACCCCAAGTCCCTGACCCTGATCCTGATCTTGACTGAGCACCTGGTGCTGGAAGGGCTGGGCTATTTCTGCCCCATGAGGAATTCCTCTGCTGGACATGATTTGCTCCAGAGCTCCCTTGGTTTGAAGACTTAGTCACATCTTCATCCTATTTTGAAGGCTTCTCCTGTCCCATACTATTTCTACCTGTTTTCTTTCACGGGTATTTCCTGAGAAACCCTATTCCAGCCTGCTTCCCAGAGAACCCAAGAAAATATGCTAATCACAGCCCTAGAGCCATATGTGTGGGGCACATGCATGTTGGGAAAGGGAGCAGATGACAGATGACATACGGGCAGAAAGGGCTCAGACCAGAAGAGTCGCAACTGCATGCTGGGTACTGAACCAGGCCCCTTGTATACGTGATTTAATTTAGTCTTCATAATGAAACTGTGATATAGGTTTTATTGTCTCCATTTACTGGTGAAGATACTAAGTCTCAGAAAGGTTAATAAACTTGCCTGAGGTCACCCAGTTACTAAGGTTGGGGCCAGGATTGGATTCTAGACAGTTTGACTCCAGTGTTTGAGATCTTTCTGCTGCTGTGTGCAGTGTGTAGCAGAAAGTAAGCCAGCACAATGAACCCTGCTCCTTTAAGTCAGTCTATGAGAGCCAGGAGAATCATTTATGGTACTGTGCAGGAGAGAGAAATTAGAATCCTTCCCTCACTCTGCAAACACCTTTGAACCTCCCACTCCGATCTACCCTTCTCCCTAGATCCAGTTTCAGACAAAGAGCTAAGCCTAACAAAAGTAAAAATCATACTAATTATTATAAAGTAATGCTAATATAAAGTTAACTCTCACTTAATATGAGAGCTCTCATGATACATACCTTTTCACTCAAACATCCACACATTTTCTTGCTTAATATTTGTTCTTCCATCTGCCTTGCAAAGAACTATCTCCCCTTGTGAGTGTTCTTGCAGGGTGTCTGTCCTCCTGCTGACCCCGAATTTCAAGGAGGAGGCAGATGCTCAGCTGCTGCTCAGCCCTCTGGCAATACTTTGAGCCTCAGATAGACAAGCAGGTACACGTTACAAATAAGGAAACATGAAGGAGTAACTTGGGTTGCATGTATTATGTATGATGGCTATATGGGACTTGCTGTCTTCCTGTGCTTTGGCTCAAAGGAAATTACAAACATTATTAAGCATTTGTTATGCTGTGTCTCATGGGAATGTCATTTAGCTTCTTGATACATAAATGTTAGATCTGATCTGCAAGAAGAATGTTAGCACCACTTACTGGTGATTTACTACTTGTCAAGCACTGTGATAGGCACTTTACATGCATTTGTTCTTTCATAGCTTTTGCAGTAGGCATGCTGTTCCATTTTACTTATGAGCACATAGACTTAGAGAGGTTAAGCAACTGGTTTAAGATCACATAGCTAGTCTGAGGCAGACTTAGATTCAAGTCTAAATCCTTCTGACTCCAAAGGTTGTTCTATGCATCATGCTATGTAGCTTTGGAAGAAATAGGCTTGTGATGCCCTGAAACTTAATGTTTTAAAATAGATAATAAAGTGTCCTGGCTGGGTTGCTCAGTTGGTTATGGCGTTGTTCCTATATGCCAAGGTTTTATTTATTTATTTATTTATTTATTTATTTATTTATTTATTAAAAGGTCTCACACATTTATTACTGAACCATCCTACTATTGCAGGGGGGAAGAAAATCAACAGAGCAAAATCACAAGTCCATTAATTCTCCAATTAAAATGCCCCAACTGTCCAGACATCTTTTCAATCATTTAAAGGTGTAGGCAATCTGGAAACAGCATAAATGTGAGCCATCTCTCATGTGTGATTTCTCATAGGCCCAGTTTGGTTCTTCTCCAATGTCTCCTCTTCGAGTTGTACCTGATTTTATTACCAGTTTTCATCCGAATCCATTGAGGAATGGGCCGATTCTGCTTTTGTTTTTTGGCCAGGAACCTCTTGATTCTGAAAGTCTTGTGGGAAGACATAGTGTAGGAGAAGCGAACGCACGCACCTCGATGGCAGAGAAAGAGAGAGAAGCTATGCCAAGGTTTTAGGTACCTGGTCAAAACACATACAAGAATCAACCAATACCATATCACTTATGGGTAAGTAAGTGGAACAACAAGTCAATGTTTCTCTCAAATCAAATCAAATCAAATCAAAAGTAGATATTAAGGCAATTTGATATCTGTTGTATTTCCAAAACTATTTAGTGAGATAGACAACATTTTCTATCCTAAGACATTCGTCCCTTTTTACTCCTCTTTTTCTTCCCCTAACTACCTCTTTTAAGGCCCAACTTCTAAAATAAAATTAGTCCTCACACACCATTCTCACCTCAGCATGCTTCCATTGGGCTTTCATGCTCTTCTTGTCACAGAAACAGCTGCCATTGTCCTTCATGGCCTCCCTGTTGCCAATCCCACTGGACTTCTCCTCCTACCCCTATCTTTTCCAGATTTTAAGGAATATTTGACCCACGTGATTGCTCCCTCCTTGAAAGAATGTCTTCTCTTCTTTTTGGGGACACCACACACTGTCCTTGTTCTACCTTTCTTGCCACCCCTCAATCTCCTTCACGGATTCTTTTTATCTGCTGGGGCATATACAGATCAGCTGTTTATGCAACACCCATTCCTTCCTACTTCCCTATGAATAAAACTCCAGTGTTATTCAGGTCAGCAAAATGACCAGCTAAAAATACTTCCATTCTGGACTCACTTGGAGTTAGAGGTTAATGTGTCATATTGTTACAGAAAGGGAACCTGGCCTTTGGCGGGTCTGCCTAGGTTTCTTGATTTTGTGCAGTAAAAACTTCACAACACGAATTCAAGTGAATTTTAGAGGATTTTTACTTATATTTTAAAAAGATTTTAAAATTAATTTTTAGAGAGAGAGAGAGGAAGTGTGGTAGAGGGTTGCCTCCTACAACTTGGGCATGTACCCTGACAGGGAGTTGAACCAGCAACCTTTCAGTGCCTGAGATGGCTCCAAATCAACTGAGTCATACAGGCCAAGGCTAGAAGATGTTTATTAAAGCTGAGGACAATGAAACAAGAAAAGGCTGGGGAAATGAGCCTGGGCTGGTCTGCTTGGCTCACTAGAAATCAGAGAGAAGAGGGCCTTGGAGAGAAGTTCAGGGGGTTTGCCTTTGATGAATTGCCACTACTCTTTGCTACCCTGGTTGCAAGCCTCATGGGGTCCCTTAGAGTTTAGAAGATGCATGCCTGTGGGGCAAAAAGCGGGGGAGGTGTAAGGGAAAGGCTGAGGGGAAAGGAGGAAGAGTAAGCGTTGGGCCTTTGATTTGAGTTATTTTAAAGGCTGGGCATTTATGGGAGGATCTCAATAGAATATTCATCAGGTTTATGGTGATACACCAAATAAGATTTATTCTCTTTCACTTCATCTGTCTTTGAGTGTGGTGGCAAATGGCACTAATTGGATTTCTGTGTCTCACTGAGTAGGGTGATTTAAGCTATTTACCTTCTGGTTGGGGAGCAGTGCCCTTGGTTTAGAGAAGACAGAATTTACTAGATCAGTGGTCGGCAAACTCAAATTAGTCAACAGAGCAGCAAACCGCAGCTCTAGTTGCATGTGGTTTGTGAGTTGCGGTTTGCTGACCACTGTACTAGAAGGCTGCAAACTGCTGTTTATCTATCTCAGTTTCCCTCTTCTGCTCCTCCTGGCTTATTAGCCTGTTTCAATATTCTGGGCAATGAAGAAGTCAGTTGAGCCCTGACCAGTATGGCTCAGTTGGTTCGTGTTATCTTGTGCACCAAAAGGTCAGGGCACATATCTGGGTTGCCGATTTGTTCCACGGTGGGAGGCAACCAATTGATATTTCTCTCTCTCTCTCCCTCTCTCTCTCTCTCTCTCTCTCTCTCTCTCTCTCTCTCTCTCTCT
>JAAGEH010000392.1:10187220-10212455 GCA_011751065.1 Lasiurus cinereus
CTCTCTCTCTCTCTCTCTCTCTCTCTCTCTCTCTCTCTCTCTCTCTTCCTCCTCCCCGCCCCCCATTCCCCTCTCCCTCTCCATCTGTCGCTTTTTAAAAGCAATGATCAATTATAAAACATATCTTGGCTTTAAAAAAAGAAGTTGCTTGACTAAAAACTTTTCTAAGTCCTCTTTTGTTTCTTGAGAAAAGGGGGCTGACTTACTCTGTGAACCTCCCCTTCCTACCTGAGTTGTGGTTGTGTGTCTAAAAGTTCAACTTCCTTGAAGCCACAGCTCGAGGACAGAGGCCTACGTATAAAGATGGCAGGAGGGGAGATAAAAGAACTAGGGCACCAAAGTATCATTGGCCAGCTGCACCAGCTCCAGACTTCACATTATGTGAGACTATATACTCTGTCTGTTTAAGACACTATCAGTGTATACTGTTATTTGCCATCAAATACATTCTGAATTGATATACTACACGGTCTCTGAATGTTAGAATCATGAAGGATTTAGTCATTGGTAACTTATCTTTTATCTTTTTAATAATATATAGATATTGAATATCTATAGAGAATGAAGATCTCTCTGGGTGACTTTATGCATTCCCTTAGCTTTAAATAATAATTGGACCTCATTATTCCTCTGCCAAAAACATTATGTAGCAAATGCCTCCCATCCTCACCTCTCAGCCTCACATTAGTTTTCAGCTGCAGCTGGGGTGGGCAGCTTCAAGTCAATTCATAGGATAGTGGATACTAGCTGTGCACCTGGATGAGAGCGGGCCTTTGCTTCCTGTTTGGGGATTCCTTTAAATTTGCAGGTCAATAGGAAGCTTGAAGCAAAGGATAAACAGTCCCACCTCTAGTCCATCCGAACACCAATTTTGGAAAGCTTGCTTGATGCTTTTCCGGAGGTTGAATGAAGCCCCACTGCTTCTGCTGTAAGTGGCAATTTACATACTGCTTTTTCATCCTTCCCTCCCTTAATCTCATGATCTCTTTCCTGGGATCATTCCAAGTAAACTACCTGGAGGTAGGTTTTCATTTTAGGCTTTGTTTTCTCTCTTAACCCAAGCTATGGAACCCTGTACTGGTTTTCCCTTTGACTTGGAATAATCTGCCAACAAATTGCTGCTCACCTCTTCTATATCATTTCATTCTACTCTCCTCTCTTGTATCTACTGTATGGCATTGGCTCCCTCCTAGTTTCTTGTATATGTCCAAAAATAAAAATGTCAGTGAAGGTGGCAGAATATGCCATCCCAAAATATGCCTGTTTGGCATAAGGAATATTTTGAGTTGGTAATTTTTGAGAAAAAGCAGACAGTGGAAATTGCCCTTTTGTAAGGGAAATTGACATTAATAAGGAAAATCTCCATTTGTAGGGTGTCTCCCTGTCTGTACCAAGGATTAACTCTAAATTATGAGAAACTCTTATTAATAGAGAAGGCACCAGATATAAATCTGCATACAATCTTACTGGACTTTTCCTGATATATTCCCATAACTGGAATCCCCACCCCTCAACACATTTATTTTATCTCTAGCATTTAAAGTGCTGGCTTGAGTCATTTCTGGGAGTTGCTTAGCTTTTCTGGGTATCTCCCACGTATATATGTTATTAAACTTCTGTATTTCTCTTGTTAATCTGTCTTTTATTGCTTCTCAGCCATGGGATTTAGATGGGTAGATAAAATTATTTTTCCTCTCCTACTTCAGTTTGTAAATTTTAACTGGAATTTATTCTGGCGAGAGAACCAGGATTGTCCATTTTCAGAATAAGTAGGTGCATCCAGGAGATGAAGGCTCAGTTTTGGGTAGTGCTTGGTGAGTGGGTAATGAGAGCAAAGAAGAGAAAGAGCACCAGACCCCTAGAGAGGGACCGAGGCTTACCCCTCTTCCCTCCACGATCTCTCTGAGTAACATGCAACCCGGCACAATGAGGCTCACCCTTGAGCAAGCTAACCTGATCCACAAAGGTGTGTACTGGCAATCCTTGCTGTGGGAGTTGTGCAGAACTCCCTTCCCTCTCTACCCCTCCTCCCTGCTTCCAACTTTGTCTCAACTATATTACAATTAATCACATTAGAATTTGGACATGGCGGGTATATTCTCGCATGTTTCACGATAGTCTCCCTGATGAAAACTTTTATAGATTTCCTGGTTTCATCAACAATGTATTTCTAATTAGTTTGGAAAGTACAGAATGAAGTAAACAGACAAACCACAATCCCACTAGGTAGAAAATAGACATATAACCACCAACATGCTTTAAAACTCTCTTGGAGTGTGAATGATTTGCATAGATGACTGCTCTCATCCTGGCCCCTCTCAAGCCTGCCAATCACTCTGGCAGTGGGAGTGGATCTGAGTCCATGATATATGGACTCTGGGAATAGGGAGCTTCCTTTTTCTACTAGAACTGCTAGGTTGGGATATGAAATGACTGTCGTATTGGTGGACATTTTCCTTATGAAAGAAGACTATTGTAGAAAGAGAATGAAACAAATACTAGGATTAGGAATAGCCAAGAAATGAAGAGAAAAAAGGAGAAAAAGAGCAAGAACTATTGATCACATGTGAGCACCTGCGTCTTTTCAAGCCAATCATATTCATGGACTTCCCTGTTTATTGGAGTCAATACATTTTCCTTCCTCCCTCCCTCCCTGCCCCCCCTCTTTCTTTCTAACTATGTTTTTATTGATTTCAGAGATGGAGAGGAAGAGAGAGAGAGAGAGAGAAACATCAACGATGAGAGAGAATCATTGATTGGCTGCCTCCTGCATGCTCTGCCCCCTATTAAGGATTGAACCGGAAACCTGGGCATGTGCCCTTGACCAGAATTGAACCTAGGACCCTTCAGTCCACAGGCCAATGCTCTATCCACCTAGCCAAACCGGCTAGGGCTAAATTCATTTTTAAAAAATTAATTTTAACTTAAAAATTTTTTATGAGTTTATTTGAGCCAAATTGATGACATGCTGGAAAGCATGATCCTGAATGCTCCTTTAACTGGGGTTTTAATAGTTGAACCAAGAGAGTCATGATTAGTACAGTGCTTATAGACATCTCATTCAATCCTTCGACACGTCTGTGAACTGCATTTTAACCATGTTTACAGATAAAGAAATTTAGGGAGGTTAAATATCTTATTTAAAATCCCTTGGACAGAGAATTTATCTAACTCTAAATCAGAATTCTTATTTTTATGTTACAGTTACACTTTTATTTTATTTTTAAGTAATTGTTTTAAAAGTTTCTGTTTTGATCATTAAACTTATTTGCAACTGCTTAATTTAAATGTTAACCAGTCCCTAGCATAATGTTACCTCCTTTTTACTTTATCAAAGAGTGCCAGTGAGGCCTGGTCAAGTGGCTCAGCTGGTTGAGCATCGTCCTATGCACTGAGGGGTTGCTGGTGCGCTTCCTTCCCAGTCAGGACACATACCTGAATTTCAGACTCAATCCCTGGTAAGAGCATGTATGGAAGGCAACTGATCAATGTTTCTTTCTCTTCCTTTCTCTAAGCATGTCTCAGGTGAAGATAAAAAAAAAGCGGGGGGGGGGGGGCGGCGGGGGGAGTGTCAGGCGTGGAACAAGAAAGGCCACAGAGCCTAGAGAGGCCTCAGAGGTGTTTCCCTTTTATGGGAGGAGCCTGCTGTAAGTATTCTCCATTCCTCCCTCCAGCGCAACCATAACCCACACACATTTACACACAGTCTGGCCTGTGTCTCTCCATCATGAATGAGCACATGAATATGGCATATTCTGCTCATAGTCAGTGACTTGGTACAGCCACGATGTGGAGAGAACTGGGGATGAGGCTTATTTAAATTAGGGGATGGGCTTCAAGTACAGTGGTGCCTCGAGATACGAGTTTAATTCGTTCCGTAACCTTGCTCATATATCAAGTTGCTCTTATCTCAAAGCAAATTTCCCCATTGAAATCAGTTGAAATGCCATTAATCCGTTCCAGCCCCTCCCCCCAAATGCCACCACCCCAGTTGTTCTTGTTACATGTTTTTGAATAAGAAAAATGTATTTATAAATGACAAATATTGTATAAAAACATAATAAAAGAGAATGTAAAGGAATAAACTGGTTTTATCAAGTGTATTTACCTACTCGTTACACTCTTAATGCTACACTTTATCCCTAAACTGAATGTAACTTAACTAATCTACACTGAACTTAATTGCTACTGGTCTTTGCATTTTTGGCCGATTTCAAAAAAAACGTGTCCAACGAGGTTTGCCTCTTCCTCCCTTTCAGAATGTTTCTGAAATGGGTGAGGCAGGTTTCATTGAACAGCTCCGATGCACGACCAGTAGCAACTTTTTCGGGTGTTTCTTTTCCACGAAGTGTGACACCCTCTCCCACATTCCTAAGATCTCCTTTATCTCACTTATAGAGATCTCCTCCACCTCTGGCTCCTCCTCGAAACCAATTTCTTGGAGAACCTCCCCATGTTGCTGAGACTGTAACTCTTGTAACTCCTCTGTGGTGAGTTCCAGAGAGTGCTCCTCGATGAGCTCATTCACTTCTCTCTCATCCACCTCCAGGCCCATGGATTTTCCCAGAGACACTATCTCCTCCTCCACTGGCACCTCTGGTTCAAATCCTTCGAAGGTCCTTTAGGCTACGGCCTCAGGCCATAGCTTCTTCCATGTAGAGGTCAAAGTCCTCATTGTAACACCCAGCCAGGCCTGATCAATAATTCTGAGGCATATCACGATGTTAAAGTGGTTCTTCCAGAACTCTCGAAGGGTGAGGTTTGTGTTCTCTGTCACCTCAAAGCAGCGCCGGAACAGGTGCTTGATGTACAGTTTTTTAAAATTAGAAATCACCTTCTGATCCATGGACTGCAGGATAGGAGTGGTGTTGGGAGGTAGGTAGACAACCTTTATAAACTTGAACTCTTCGAGGAGTTCATCTTTGAGGTTCTGTGGGTGAGCAGGAGCATTGTCGAGGACGAGGAGGGCTTGCATGGTTAGGTTGTTTTCCTGTAGATATTTCTTAACAGAAGGGCCGAAAACCAGGTTTACCCACTCCACAAAGAACTGCCTGGTGACCCATGCCTTCGGGTTTGCCCTCCACATAACTTGCAGTTTATCTTTTAAAATCTTATGTGACTTAAAGACTCTGGGGTTTTCCGAATGGTATATGAGCAGAGGCTTGATCTTGCAGTCGCCACTCGCATTGGCGCACAGTGCGAGAGTTAGCCTATTCTTCATGGGTTTGTGGCCTGGCATCACCTTCTCCTGTGCCGTTATATAAGTCCTATTCGGCATCTTCTTCCAGAAAAGCCCTGTCTCCTCACAGTTGAAGACTTGCTGGGGGATATATCCTTTGGTTTCTATCAGTTCGGAAAAAGTTTTGAGGTAATCCTCAGCTGCCTTCACATCTGAACTTGCTGCCTCACCATGCCTGATGATGGAGTGAATGCTGTACCTTTTCCTGAAGTTATCAAACCAGCCTCTACTGGCTTTAAATGAGTCTTTCGATGCTTCGTCCGTGGAAGTGCGCGGGGTCTGCTCCAGCTAATCACCGTAAATCGCTCGTGCCTTCTTGCATATGATGCCCTGTGCTAATGTATCTCCTCTAAGCTGCTTCTCCGTCACCCACACCATCAGTAGATTCTCCATCTTTTCATGGAGAGAGCTATGGAGCTTAGAAATTATTGTAACGCCCTTAGCTGGAGTTATACCCTTTATCGACTCCTTCTGTTTAAACACTGCATATCATTGAAGTACTATGCCCTTATTGCCTCGCCAAGTCAGCCACTCCCACACCTTGCTCATATTTTTCTATGATTTCACGCTTTAATTGAATAGACATCATCCTCTTCTGAGCACTGACCTTTCCACTCGCTTTCTTCGGACCCATGGTTATAAAAAGAAATGTGATAAAGTATGTAAATGCACAAAAGATGCTTCGACAACAAGGTAAACAAGCATACTGACTGAGGCATAGGAAACTATGCGATGCTCGAGTAGGGGTAAACTGGTGGGTCGTGTGCAGTCGGCCAATCTGCGCGATTACTAGTATCTCAAATGTTGCTCATATTTCAAAGCAAAAAATCGCTCGCTTGAGGGTTCGTATCTCAAAAATCTCGTATGTTAGGGCACTCCTATCTCGAGGTACCACTGTATTATCCAGAAACACATCTTTAAAGCAGCAGGTTCCTCTCTCCTCCAACCTTGAGAATCAACCTCTCCTTCTGGGAAATTCTGACATTACTCTCTGCATACTCTCTCTATCAGAAAGACAGTGATAGCATGATAGTTGTACTAGTTTCCCAGTGATGCTGTAACAAAGAACCATAGACTAAATGGCTTAAAACAATAGAAATTTATTCTCTCACAGTTCTTGAGGTTAGAAGTCCAAAAATCACAGTGACAGCAGGGTTATCCTTCCTTTAAAGGCTCTAAGGAGGAATTAGTTCTTGTTTTTTTTTTTTTGTTGTTATTTTTTTACCTTCCAGTGGCCTCAAGTTTTCCTTGGTTTGTGGTGATGTAACTCCAATCTTTGCCTATGCTTTCCCATATGGATATTATGGATATTATGCCTATGATTTCTCCTATGGATTTTATTAAGAAATCCATCCTCATATGAGGCTGGCTTAAATGTAGGAACTGTAGGATAAGAAATAAAACTTTCCTCTAACTTCTTAGGTCCAGTAGTTTGGGGCCTGCAAATTAAACTGACAAAAGCCATTAATAGAAGAATAAAACACAGTTTGCTTATACATGCTTCACACATACATGTAGAAGAACTCAGTGATGAATACTAGTAAGTCAAGGGGTGCTTAGAATATGAGACTTATATACCATCTTAACAAAGGGTGATAAATTTGTGGAGAAGTGATAAGACAAAAGGAAGGGTTTGGGCTCCTAAGGGTGGTAAATTGTAGGAAGGTGAATATGCTAGGGAAACTAATAGAAGATAAGAGTTATTTTAGTAAGATTTGTTTATGCAGACGTATCTTGGTGCTGACTTTCTGTCTCTAGTGATAATGGTGGTTTTCCTCCTTAGGTATGGGAAAGGGGAGGAGGACACCTTTACAAAGGGAAATTTATGACCTGCTTTTAAATAGATAGGTGAAAAGGAAACAACATTAGAATAAAAAAAAGCTGCTTCTGCTTTTGCTACTACTTAATTGCTTTCAGCTCCAAACACCTCTTTGGCCAAAGTGCTTATTTGGGGGTAGCATATTCTGATCTCCTGCACAACAAGTTAATTGATAAAGCACAAAAATTATGAGTATGTTTCTTTAATAGAATCATGGACTTCTCTGTATCAAAGGACTTGGAATTCCTACATACTAATTTTAGAGGTGAGGCAACTGGGGCCCAGAAACATCAAGAAACTTGCTACTATTTGTCTCTTGCCTCATAGATATCCTTCTTGGCTCCTTATCATTACATACAGGGTGGGCAAAAGTAGGTTTATAGTTATATGTGAAACACAGACTTTATTCTTATATTACTTAAAAAATACTTAATCTGTATTACGTGTTCACCACTCCAAGTCAAGTTACTTTTTATTAATTATTGTAGAATAAATTCTTTTTTTAATTAAATCTTTATTATTCAGATTATTACATTTGTTTCTCTTTTTTCCCCTTCATAGCACCCCTCCACCCAACTCCCACCCTTCCCTCTGTCCTTACCTCCCTCCCATTGACCTCATCCATAGGTGTATCGTTTTTGTCCAGTCTCTCCCTGTACACCCCTCACCCCTTTCCCCCTGAGACTTATCAGTCCACTCCCTTTCTGTGCTCCTGATTCTATTATATTCACCAGTTTATTCTGTGGATCAAATTTTTAATTCACTTAATTTTTAGATTCACTTGTTGATAGATATGTATTGGTTGTTCATAATTTTTTGTCTTTTATCTTTTTCTTCTTCCTCTTCTAAAAGAGTACCTTTCAGCATTTCATATAATACTGGTTTGGAGTTGATGAACTCCTTTAGCTTTTTCTTCTCTGTGAAGATCTTTATCTGCCCTTCAATTCTGAATGATAGCTTTGCTGGATAGATTATTCTTGGTTGTAGGTTCTTGCTATTCATTACGTTGAATATTTCTTGCCACTCCTGTCTGGCCTGCATAGTTTCTGTTGAGAAATCAGCTGACAGTCATATGGGTGCTCCCTTGTAGGTAATGAACTGTTTTTCTCCTCCTGCTTTTAATATTCTCTCTTTGTCTTTTGCTCTTGGTATTTTAATTATGATGTGTTTCGGTGTGGTCCTCTTTGGATTCCTTTTATATGGGGTTCTGTGTGCTTCCTGGACTTGTAAGTCTATTTCTTTTACCAGATGTGGGAAGTTTTCAGTCATTATTTCTTTAAATAGGTTTTCAGTATCTTGCTCTCTCTCTTCTTCTGGCACCCCCACAATTCTGATGTTGGTACGCTTGAGGCTGTCCCAGAGTCTCCTTACATTATCTTCACATTTTTGGATTCTTTTCTCTTCTTGCTTTTCCAGTTGAGTGTTTTCTGCTTCTTTATATTTCAAATTTTTGACTTGATTCTTGCCTTTTTCTAGTTTGCTGTTAGGACTCTGTATAATATTTTTTATTTCAGTCAGTGTATGTTTAATTTCTAGTTGGTCCTTTATCATCTTTAGTTGGACCTTTTCCATCTCTAGTTGGATCTTTTGCATCTCTAGTTGGTCCTTTTTCATCTCCTCTTGGCTCTCACTAACTTTATCCAACTTTTCTAGCATGTTCTTGAAAAACCTTATAAGCGTGGTTTTGAACTCTATATCCAGTCGTTTTTTTCCCTCCATTTCTTTTGTTTGTGATCCCTTCCATTGTCTCGGCATTTTCACTATGCCAGGAGAACTTCGGTGCTGGATTCAGCCTTATGGTACCAGACTTGCAAAACCGAAGAAGCCTCTGTTGAGCTTGGGATGGGTGGAGTCTCAGGGCTTAAGGGACCGCCTTGCCTTCCAGTCAGCCCTGTCCTCCACGGCCCCTGAGTCTCACGTGACTGGTTAATTCCTGGAGCGGTCCTTGTGCACGCACACCAGCAATGCCTCTAGACTGCTGCCTTTCCAGCTCCCCTGCACTTCAGGACCACACGAGTGTAGGTCTCCGGGGTTTCACCCGAAACAAGGACTTAGTGGAGTCAGAAGTGGCACAGTTGGGAGGATCTGTCTCCCGCCCGCTCTCGAAAGCCATCGGCACAATCAGCAATCTGTCTTCTGCACAGTGCCATGTGCTTGCCACCAGTCCTCTGATCTTTTGCAACTCCCCTAAATTTCCGTGCACCTCTCCCTTTTCACAGTCCAAATTCCCCCAGTATGAGTTTCGGCTGGATCTGGCATTTAGTGTCGTAAGATACGGGGTTCAATGCCTTTGAGAGTCTCCGTTTCCCTCCTGCCAGAGAAAACCAGCCAGGTATTCTGGCACCCGCTCTCTCCATGCGTGCGTCTCCATACCTCAGCTTTTTGCAGCTCCTCTGGGTCTCCGTGAGCCCCTCTCCTTCCCTCTAGCTGTAGAACTTCCACTCAGCCAGCTTTCCTGTGGTTCTGGATGATGTCCGTTCTGTCTTTTAGTTGTAGTTTTGAAATTGTTGTGTGAGGCAGCAGTGTAGGTGTTTACCTATGCTGCCATCTGAGATTCTCTGCTATTGTAGAATAAATTCTAAACATGGTCAACAAATTATTCAGATCTGTCTGCCTTTCCAGACTCATTTCCCACCTATTCACTCCTCTTTTTGGTTGCTCTCGTAAAAGCAAACTTCTTGTATTCCTTCTGTGACCATCATATTATTTTATGTTTTGGTGGCTTTGCCCTTGCAAGTTTTCCCCTAATTCATACTCAGGTATCACTTTCTCCCAGAAGCTTTCTCCAAACCCTCAGGTTGCTCTAAACCTTCACCATTCTACCTTCATAGAACTTTGTGCATCCATCTCATAAGCAATTGCTTTGAATATCGAAATGCATGGAATTTCTCAAACTATATGTCCCTTTAACTCAGGGATCAATTATTTTTATGACTCCAGATCTAGCAGAGTGTCTGGCACATAATGGACACTCACCTAATGTTTATTAAATTAAACTAAATTTCTTTTATTCACAGGTTAATGAAATAATCAAGATAGTGGTTGTGCATTATCTTACTGTAGTGTTAAAAATAATTGTTGTTCCAAAATTCAATTAATATTAGTGAAGACTATGAGTAGACATTTCCCTCCTGTCTTGCTTCTTATTTAATAACATGCAGTTTCCTCCTTGAGTCCACAAACCATCTCATTAGGTTTCCCTTTCATGCATATATGCATCTGTGAAGTGCCTCATGGTTATGTTTTTGGCCATTTCTAATTGGTTTACAACACAATTCAGTCCTAAAGAACACAGACCTAGTTGGGGAACATCAGAAATTAGTAAGAAGGTTCCACTGTTTTTGATCATTTTATGAGAAAACTGTTGGGTCTAATATTTCTTGTAAAGCCATGATTTAGAAATAGAGAGATCTTATTAAATTCCCCTTCTTTTCTCTCTACTTTATCAATAACATCTAAAACATACAAGATGAACTCACCCTAACTACTGACAAAAAGTACCTAAAATCCCTTCTCTTCTAAACCTCACCATGAGTATCAATTCTAGAAAGTACTTACCATTTTGAGATTTCAAAAGCTATGGTAGAGAGAGCACATTAAGTATGCAGAGCACATTAAATATGGTAGAGAGAACACATTAAGTATACAGTATGCATGCTAAAAAATTATTGAAATCTTAGTTGAATTTAAAGTAATTATTATTGTCATTTAAGATAACTGCTATTGAAATGCAATAAAAATTTTAAATAATAGATATTTCTAATTTCAACTAAAATATAGAAAACCAAATTGGAATCTAGAAATTGCAATGTTTGCTTTGCTACATATAGCAAGAGCCCTCCTCCTAAATTAAGGTACTCAGAAATTACTTAAAAAGGAATGATTTATCACTCTCAATTTTAAAAATAAAATTTTAAGAATGAAATAAGAAAGTACTATAAAATAAGGATAATTAAAAATAATTTTGGAACAGAGAACATTTTCTAAATATGCCACAAAATGTTAGAGCAAATATGGAGAAATTTTCTGCAAAGTATGTGACAAACATAAGGTTAATATTGATAATACACAGTGAACTCTTTACAAATCAATAAGAACAAGCAGAAAAGAAAAAAAATAGCAATGGCTATAAATAGGCAGTTCATAAAAGAATAAAAAAGCTCTTTCACCAGGAACCCGCCACCGTGGGTCACGTTCACACCAAGACCGTGAAGAAGGCGGCCCGGGTCATCATCGAGAAGTACTACACACGCCTGGGCAACGACTTCCACACCAACAAGCGCGTGTGCGAGGAGATAGCCATTATCCCCAGCAAGAAGCTCCGAAACAAGATCGCGGGCTATGTCACGCACCTGATGAAGCGGATCCAGAGGGGCCTGGTGAGAGGCATCTCCATCAAGCTGCAGGAGGAGGAGAGGGAGAGGAGAGACAACTATGTGCCCGAGGTCTCTGCCCTGGATCAGGAGATCACTGAAGTTGATCCTGATACTAAGGAAATGCTGAAGCTCTTGGACTTTGGCAGTCTGTCCAACCTGCGGGTCACTCAGCCTACAGTTGGGATGAATTTCAAAACACCGCATGGAGCCGTTTGAATCTTTTGCTGTGCTGTAATATTATCAATAAACCATGACAACCTTGAAAAAAAAAAGAATAAAAAGATAACCAATAATAATCACACTTATATATTCATTAGTGAGAGAAATGACTTTAATAACCAAAGAATGCAAATGGAATGTATGATTTCTATCATATTGTCAGAGATAAAAATTTTAAAAATGTGTTAGAGAAGTAGAAAAGTGAATATCATATATTTATTGCTTGTAGCTGAAATTTATCTCACTTTTCTGGATCCCAGTGGTACAATATGTACCAAGATTTAAATTACACATTTTTGGGGAGAAACCAAGATGGCGGCATAGTATACACCTGAACTTGCTGCCTCCACAACAACTTCCAAATTACAACTAAAAGACAAAACAGACATTATCCAGAATCACAAGAAGGCTGGCTGAGTGGAAATTCTACAACTAGAAGGAAAGAGAAAAGCACACTGAGACTCGAAGAGCTGTGGAAGTAAAGTGCAGAGGTACAGAGGCACGCACATGGAGAGGGCTGGCAACTGAGTATGTGGTTGTCTTTTTCAATTCAGAGGGAGACACAAGCTCCTGACTGCTCTGAACTCCAGTTCTAGGCAAGACTATGGGGACCCGGGCTCATTCAGGGAGAAACTGGACTGTCTGGCATCTGGCGGAACTTGAGGGCAGCTTTCTCTCAGAGGTGCTTGTAGTGATTACCAAGGGACCCTGAGACTCAGGGGCCTTTTAGGGAAGGGCTAATAGTAAGCCATTGCTGTTTGCTCTACCCTGAGACTCCATCCCATTCCAGCTGTACGCAGAGGCTTTTGCATATGAATGACATGGTCTTTTGAAATCTAAACTTACCTAACAAACTATAGCTGAGTCAGAGAGACCCAGAACATCCAAAAGAAGGCCCAAGGCCCAAAGGAGCTTGCCTGTTTCACAGCTGGATCTCATCTGGGCACCTCTAAACCCCAAACAAAGAAGAGAAATCTTCATATCTCTCCATAGCTCCTGCTGGATGGCCTTAGACAGAAGCTAAATTAGCACCTCCTTGGAGATCCAAGAGCCAGTGTACTCAGGCCAGGGGTCAGAATAGGACCATCCAGATTACTACTCCTCAGATCCATAAGGGATACACTCAGGGTGCAGAGTCAGTGAGCACTAAAGCCCCACTGAAGCAAGTCTTGTCTCATAAGAGTGTCTCTAGTACAGAAGTTCTCCCATTGTAGACATAGCTGATCTTCACAGCCAGTTGGCCTGAAGGTCAATTCCTTCAATAATGATACCAACAACAATCAAGGCTTAACTACAATAAGACTGTACACACAGCCCACAAAGTGGTGCGCCAAGAGTTTCCACCTCAGGTTTTGGGGAGTCTGAGCCACTGGGCCCTATAGGACACCTAGAACATAAAGCAACTCTATTAACTCAGGGAAGCAGCCAAAATGTGGAAACAAAGAAAGAGGTTATAAATGACAGAAATGGAGGAAAGCAAACTACTGAATATAGAGTTCAAAACCACAGTTATAAGGTTTTTCAAGAATTTTCTAGAAAAGAATGATAAATTTAGTGAGACCCTTGAGGATATGAAAAAGAACCAACTAGAAATTAATCATACACTGACTGAAATAAAAAATAATATACAAAGATCCAACAGCAGACTAGAGGAACACAAGAATTAAGTCAAAGATTTGAAATACAAAGAAGCAAAAAACACCCAACCGGAAAAGAAAAAAAATCCAAAAATGTGAAGATAGTGTAAGGAGCCTCTGGGACAACTTCAAGCATACCAGTATCTAAATTATGGGGGTGCCAGAAGAAGAGAGAGAGCAAAACTTTGAAAACCTATTAGAAGAAATAATGACAGAAAACTTCTTCTACCTGGTGAAAGAAATAGACTTAGAAGTCCAGGAAGTGCACAGAACCCCAAACAAAAGGAATACAAAAGAGGACCACACCAAGACAGATCATAATTAAAATACCAAGAGCAAAAGAGAAAGAGAGAATATTAAAAGCAGCAAGAGAAAAAACAGTTACCTACAAGGGAGCGCCCATAAGATTGTCAGCTGATTTCTTTTTTCTTTTTTAAATATATTTTATTGATTTTTTACAGAGAGGAATGGAGAGGGATAGAGAGTTAGAAACATTGATCAGCTGCCTCCTGCACACCCCCTACTGGAGATATGCCCATAACCAAGGTGTGTGCCCTTGACCAAAATTGAACCTGGGACCTTTCAGTCCACTGAGCCAAATCGGTTTTTGTGTCAGCTGATTTCTTAACAGAAACTATGCAGGCCAGATGGGAGTGGCAAGAAATATTCAAAATGATGAATAGCAAGAACCTACATCCAACATTACTCTACCCAGCAAAGCTAAAGGAGTTCATCAACACCAAACCAGTATTGTTTGAAATGCTGAAGGGTTTTCTTTAAGAAAAGGAAGAAGAAGAAAAAGGTAAAGATAAAAATTATGAACAAAAATACATATCTATCAACAAGTGAATCTAAAAATCAAATGAATAAAAAATCTGATGAACAGAATAAACTGGTGAATATAATAGAATCAGGGGCATAGAAAGGGAGTAGACTGACAATTCTCAGGGAAAAAGGGGTGTGGGGGGTGCCGGAAAAGACTGGACAAAAATCATACACCTATAGATGAGGACAGTGGAGGTGGGGGTAAGGGCAGAGGGTTGGGGGGAACCAGTTGGAGAGGAGCTATTGGGGGGGGGCAGGGAGAGGAATAATTGTAATAATCTGAACATAAAGTTTTAATAAAATGAAATAAAATACACATTTTCATTGGCCTCTAAATCCAACTTTAATTTTAAAATTATTATTTTTTAATCTTCACCCAAGGATATTTTTAAAATATATACTTAAATATATTTTTATTGATTTCAGAAGGAAGGGAGAGAGATAGAAACATCAATGCTGAGAAAAAATCATTGATTATCTGCTTCTTGCATGCCCCACACTGGAGATGCAGCCTGCAATCCAGGCATATAGCCTGAATGGGAATCTAATCCTGGTTTATGAGTCAACACTCAATTACTGAGCCATGCCGGCAGGGCCGAGGATATGTTTTTATTGATTTGAGGGAGAGAAATATTGATATGAGGAGAAACATAGATTGGTTGTCTCCTGTACATGCCACATGCCCTGACTGGGGATTGAACCTGCAACATAGTTATGTGTTCTGACTGAGAATTGTATAAGGTGATGGTCCATCCAAGTAAGCCACCCGGCCAGGGCCAAATTCCACTTTTTATACATTAGCACAAGTGCAAAGATATACACATGTATGTTTACTGTATTATTTTAATTTTCCTCTGTTTTCATTTTTATTAAAATTATACATGCACATAATTTTAAGATATAGTTCTACAAGGCTTGTCAAATCCTGGTCATCCCTATCCATTTTCTGCTCCACAAATACTTCCAACACTTTAGTTGATTATTTCAGTATTCATCTTCATAATTTTAAATAATAAGTTGCATGCTTATTTCTTGAGTTTTCAGTTTTAGGAATCATCAGTTGATTTTCTAGTAGGGGGTTGAGACCATAGCTCCCTCTCTTTCACAGCCTACCTCAGGACACACAAACAGACTCCTTGCCCTTCTCAAGTTCCCAATAGTTTTTTTAAAAATATAAATATATTTTTTATTGATTTCAGACAGGAAAGAGAGGGAGAGAAAGATAGAAACATCAACGATGAAAGAGAATCATTGATCAGCTGCCGCCTGCATGCCCCCCTACTGGAGACTGAGCCCACAACCCAGGCAGGTGCCCTTGACTGGAATCGAACCAGGACCCTTCAGACGTAGGCTGACACTCTATCCACTGAGCCAAACCTGGTAGGGCAGTTTTTGTTTTTTTTCCCCAAGAAAAATGATTTTAAATATCATGCAATAAACACCAATTATTCAAGAAAAATGATGTCACATATAATATTATATGCAATAAACATTAATATTTCAAGAATAAAAGGATTTTAAGTATACTAATGTTACCAAAACTGTACTAATGTAGTATGATATCACAAAAGTTGTAGGAAATTTAAAAAATCTGGAAATAACAGTATTATGTCTACTATATTCCAGTATATATTTTTCCCCTTTGGCTCTATTTTTGTTCATCAGTTTATGTTGTTCATTATATTCCACAAATAAATGAGATCATATGATATTTATCTTTCTCCGACTGGCTTATTTCACTTAGCATCATACTCTCCAGTTTCATCCATGCTGTTGCAAATCGTGAGTTCCTTCTTTTTTATTCCAAGAAAGTATTCTATTGTGTAGATGTTCCACGGTTTTCTAATCCACTCATTTGCTGATGGACACTTAGGCTGTTTCCAAATCTTAGCTATTGTAAACTGTGCTGCTAAGAACATAGAGGTACATATACCCTTTCTGAGTAGTGCTTCTGATTTCTTGGAATATATTTCTAGAAGTAGGATTATTGGGTCAAATGAGAGTTCCATTTGGAATTTTTTGAGAAACTCCATACTTTTGTGAATGATCCATGTACACTTGAGAAGAATGTATATTCTGCTGCATTGGGGTGAAATGTTCTATAAATGTCTATTAAATCCATTTGATCCATTCCTTTAGAGTCTTTGTTTCCTTGTTAAGTTTTTGTTTGGAAGATCTGTCCAGGGAAGTCAGAGGGGTGTTAAAGTCCCCTACCATGACTGTATTGTTGTCAATCTCTCAGTAATAGTCCTCTAGAAGTTTTATATATATATATATAGGCACACCTATATTGGATGCATAAATGTTTACCAGGGTTATATCCTTTTATTGAATCAATCCCTTTAGTATTATGTAGCAACCTTTGTTATCTCTTGTGATGAACTTCATTTAAAAGTCTATTTTGGCCGAGACCGGTTTGACTCAGTGGATAGAGTGTTGGCCTGCGGTCTGAGGGGTCCCGGGTTCGATTCCGGTCCGGGGCATGTACCTTGCTTGCGGGCACATCTCCAGTGGGGGGCGTGCAGGAGGCGGCTGATCGGTGTCTCTCTCTCAACGATGTTTCTGACTTTCTATCATTCTCCCTTCCT
Organism: Lasiurus cinereus; assembly: GCA_011751065.1. Lineage (NCBI taxonomy): Eukaryota > Metazoa > Chordata > Mammalia > Chiroptera > Vespertilionidae > Lasiurus > Lasiurus cinereus. The sequence continues at coordinate 10,203,924 of JAAGEH010000392.1, forward strand.
CCCTGTGAAAAATCAATAAAATATATATTTTTTTAAAAAAGTCTATTTTGTCGGAAATGAGTATTGCTACTCCAGCTCTTTTTTTTTCTTTACCATTTTCATGGAAAATCATTTTCCATCCCTTCACTTTTGAGATGGGTTTCTTGTAGACAGCATATAGTTGGGTCATGCTTTTGTATGCATTCAGCTACCTTACACCTTTTGATAGGAGCATTTAATCCATTTACATTTAGAGTTATTATTGAGAGACACTTATTTATAGCCATTTTAATACTGTATGGCTAGGTTTCTATCTCTGTTTCTTCTTCTCAGAAACCCCTTACAGCAATCCCTTTAGCATTTCTTGTAATGCTGGCTTGGTGATGATGAACTCCTTTAGCCTTTTGTTTGTTTGTTTGTTTGGGAAGCTCTTTATTTGACCATATGTTTTGAATAAGTCTTGCTGGATATAGTAATCTTGGTCTCAGATCCTTGCATTCCATTACCTTAAGTACTTCATGCCATTGCCTTCTGACCTGTAGAGTTTCTAATGCCAACATCCTGGAAACAGGTTTCAACATATGAATTTGGGAAGGGATATGAACATTCTGTCTATAGCAGTTGCTATTTTCCATTTCCTCCTTTGCTCCTAGACTTTGGTTTAAGAGGTATTTCATGTCTGCTCCTTTCTTAAAATGGCTCTCCCTAAAATGAAGACAAAAACGAATTAACTGCCTGTCTTAGACTTAATATTCTAAAATGATTTATGACTTTTCCCCTCTGGTTGTCCCCTTATATTAATTATGAAGGCTCCCCAAATACTGCTAGTCTTACAGTTTTGTATTTCATGAGTGACCATAATTGATGGGTTCGATGGGTGTTGGTTATGTTCTTGAAGCTTTTCTCAAGGTAGCGGTGACAGACATTTCTATTATCATAAATTATATCAACATCCTCTTGCTTTCCCTGAGCACATTTGAAGTTCCTCTTGCTCACATCTCTCTCTCTACATTTTTTAAATTAAATCTTTATTATTCAGATTATTACATTTGTTTTTCTTTTTTCCCCTCCATAACACCCCTCCACCCAGCTCCCACCCTTCCTTCCCTCCCGTTGACCTCATCCATAGATGTATGATTTTTGTCCAGTCTCTCCCTGTATACCCCTCACCCTTTCCCCCTGAGAATTATAAGTCCACACCCTTTCAATGCTCCTGATTCTAGTATATTCACCAGTTTATTTTGTGGATCAAATTTTTAATTCACTTAATTTTTAGATTCACTTGTTGATAGATACATATTAGTTGTTCATAATTTTTTTACTTTAATCTTTTTCTTCTTCCTCTTCTTAAAGAGTACCTTTCAGCATTTCATATAATACTGGTTTGGAGTTGATGAACTCCTTTAGCTTTTTCTTATCTGTGAAGCTCTTTATCTGCCCTTCAATTCTGAATGATAGCTTTGCTGGATAGATTATTCTTGGTTGTAGGTTCTTGCTATTCATCACGTTGAATATTTCTTGCCACTCCCGTCTGGCCTGCATAGTTTCTGTTGAGAAATCAGCTGACAGTCGTATGGGTGCTCCCTTGTAGGTAATGAACTGTTTTTCTCTTGCTGCTTTTAATATTCTCTCTTTCTTTTTGCTCTTGGTATTTTAATTATGATGTGTCTTGGTGTGGTCCTCTTTGGATTCCTTTTATATGGGGTTCTGTGTGCTTCCTGGACGTGTAAGTCTATTTCTTTCACCAGATGTGGGAAGTTTTCAGTCATTATTTCTTTAAATAGGTTTTCAGTATCTTGCTCTCTCTCTTCTTCTGGCACCCCCACAATTCTGATGTTGGTATGCTTGAAGCTGTCCCAGAGGCTCCTTACATTATCTTCACATTTTTGGATTCTTTTCTCTTCTTGCTTTTCCAGTTGAGTGTTTTCTGCTTCTTTATATTTCAAATTTTTGACTTGATTCTTGCCTTTCTCTAGTCTGCTGTTAGGACTCTGTATAATATTTTTTATTTCAGTCAGTGAATGTTTAATTTCTAGTTGGTCTTTTTTCATCTTTAGTTGGACCTTTACCATCTCTAGTTGGCTCTTTTGCATCTCTAGTTGGTCCTTTTTCATTTTCTCTTGGGACTTGATAAATTTATCCACCTTTTCTAGCATATTCTTGAAAAACCTTATAAGCATGGTTTTGAACTCTATATCCAGTTGTTTTTTTTCCTCCATTTCTTTTGTTTGTGATCCCTTCCCATGTCTCGGCATTTTCACTATGTCGGGGAAACTTCTGTGTTGGATTCAGCCTTATAATGCTAGACTTGCAGAAGCCTCTGTTGAGCTTGGGATGGGTGGAGTCTCAGGGCTTAAGGGACCGCCTTGCCTTCCAGTCGGCCCCACCCTCCACAGCCCCTGGGTCTCACGTGACTGGATAATAGCTGGAGTGGTTCTTGTGCCTGAGCGCCCCCGCAGTGCTTCTAGACCGCTGCCTTTCCAGCTCCCCTGCGCACCAGGACCACACGAGTCTAGGTCTCCAGGGTTTCGCCCAAAACAGGGACCCAGTGGACTCAGAAGTGGCACGGTTCGGAGGGTCTGTCTCCCGCACACTCAAGAAAGTCAGTGGCACAATCAGCAATCTGTTCAGCGCACAGTGCCTTGCGCGCTGCCACCAGGCCTTTGATCTTCTGCGACTCCCCTAAATTTCCGGCACTTCTCCCTTTTCACAGTCCAAACTCACCCTGTATGAGTTTCGGCTGGATCTGGGGTTTAGTGTCGTAGGATAAGGGGTTCAATGCCGTTGGGAGTCTCCATTTCCCTCCCGCCAGAGAAAGCCAGCCAGGTACTCTGACACCCGCTCTCTCAGCGGGCGCGTCTCCGTACCTCAGCTTTTTGCAGCTCCTCTGGGTTTCTGTGAGCCCCTCTCTTTCCTTCTAGCTGTAGAACTTACACTCAGCCAGCTTTCCTGTGGTTCTGGATGATGTCCGTTCTGTCTTTTAGTTGTAGTTTTGAAATTGTTGTGTGAGGCAGCAGTGTAGGTGTTTACCTATGCCACCATCTTGGATTCTCTCTCTTTTTTTTTGAAAATTTATATTTATTGTTGAATAAAGATGTTCTTCCCTCCCTCCCTCCCTGCAATTGATCTCCTCCACCCTGCACTCCTCCTCCTCCTCCTCCTCCTCTTCGGCCTCCCCTCAGGCCTTCACCACACTATTGTCTATATCCATGGGTTATGCATATAAATTCTTTGGTTAATCTCTCCCCTCCAGTTTCCCTCTGAGATTTATCAGTCTGTTCCATAAATCTATGTCTCTGGATCTGTTTTGTTCATCAGTTTATTTAGTTCATTAGATTATACATATGAGTGAGATCATGTGATACTTGTCTTTCTCTGACTGGGTTATTTTGCCTATTCTTGCTCACATCTTGCATACGGAGTCTTATTAAGTAAAAAGGAACATGTGCCTATCTTTAAGACTGATGAAAACACATTAGAGAAGTACACAAAGGAAGACTATTTCTCCTTAATCTTGTTCCCAGTTAATCAACAGTAAAAATTCAGTCCTTCTCTTATGCCATCTCAGGCTTCGAGACCACCTATGATCACTCAACTTTAATATTTGAGTCTGGCTACTTCTCTGATATTTATATATGCAGAAATACCACAAAAACACAATTAGACATCCCCTTTGTGGTCTGCTTTCATTTTTTAATAGAATATTAATGCTAGACAATATTTCAAAGATGTGGTCAAGACCACTACCCAGAACATCTGAGAACATAAATTATGGGAGGCATGTGGTGGGCCATCCTATCTATTTTTAGTGCTCTCTAGGATGAAGATGATGGAACTTACCTAGTTGGCTATTCTAGTGTGAAATGACCATTACTGTTAGTAGGTCTACTCTGTGTCTTCTTAACATCTTTGTGGAACAAATTTTGTGGTTTTTATTTTTTTATTTTTTTATCTTTGCTTTATTAAAAAAAGTATAGTTTTATAACTTTGGAAGAGTAGAGTTGGTGATCAAAGCCTGGGGAGAAGGCAGGAGAAATAAAAACACTTCGGAGATATTAATTACATTATTTTTTGCTTTAAACTACTGTGATTTGCATTTCTGTTCGTATAGAACAATCATAGATTAGAATGTCACTTGTTTAAGAATTTTTGCCATTCTTCAAAATGGGACATGTTAAACATAAATGACTCTTAGAGACAAAGAAAACATTGTATGAGGATTGGTGTCAAGAGCACATGGCCTTCTCTGATGAGATCAATTATGTTTTAAAAGGAACAGACTATTTTTGACATTTGTTCTTCTAATGTGCTCCCCAACAGAACCAATACAGGATATACAAAAGAATTTTTAAAAAGCAGCTATATTACTATAATTTGTCAGCAAATGGACTATATAAAGTCTTTTATCCAATCAGGATTGTAGGGAACATACCTTAGTCCCTGCTGATCAAAATGATAACATTAATCAGTAGTAATTTATGGTGATCAAGATGCCACTTTTCCTTGAGGAGCAGATAAGCAGCCCCAACAACATCTTCTAAGATGAGCTCAAAGATGAGATCCTATCTCTGTACATAGATATCATAGCACTTCTCTCCCTCCCCATCCTATACTTTACCTGTCATCTTCTAAGAAAAGAGATATTATTCTTCTTAATCTCAATATTATTCTCATATTCAAGGTCATTGACATTTATTTAATAGCCTTTTAATATATGGTCTATATTTAAATGATTCCAATATAACCCAAAATACCTTTTATAGCTTTTTATTCCTGTTTTAGAACGTAAAGTTCCCATATTTTTAAAAATATATTTTATTGATTTTTTTACAGAGAGGAAGGGAGAAGGATAGAGAGTTAGAAACATTGATGAGAGAACCAAGATGGCGGCATAAGGTATACACCTATATGTGCTGTCTCTTGCAACCACACCAAAACTACAACTAAAAAAACAACTATCCCCCAGAACTATGGGAAAGCTGGCGGAGTGGAAGTTCTGCAACTAGAAGGACAGAAAAAAGTGCATTCAGACCTGGTAGGACGTGCAGAGGCTCAGAAAGGCAGAGGTATGGAGACGTGCAAATCAGGCTGGCGTGCGCTGTTTTTTCAATTGGGGGGGGGAGTTATAAGTTCATGACTCTCTGAATTCCAGTTTCTGGTGAAATTCTGGGGACCCAGACTGATACAGGGAAAAATTGGACTGTCTGCCATGGAGTCGGAAGGGGAGGGTGGCTCTCAGAGTTGCGCACAGGAATCATTGTTTACTGTGCTGGGGCACAGGATGTGGGACACTGATCAGAACATGGCAGAAAGGGCTGACTAGCAGCCATTGCTGTTTGCTACAGCCCTAGCCTAGTGACTCCCTGAGACTCCACCCAGCCCAATTTACAAACCCACTTAGCTGTGCACAGTGGCCTTTGCATATGAATGGTCTGCCCTCTGGCAGCTTAACCTAACAAATTGCGATTGGGTCAGACAACTCCAAAACTTCCAAACTCCAAGCAAAAAGGAGAAATCTGCGGAGCTTTCTGTAGCTCCTGCTGGGTGGCCTCAGACACTAGCTGACTTGTACCTCCTTGGAGATCCAGGAACCAGTGTACCTAGAGGACAGTGTGAGATGACACCAGATTTCAACTCCTTACACACATAAGTGACACACTCAAGAGGCAGTCTAGGTGAGCACCAAAGCCCTACTAAAGCAGCCCTGCCCCATAGGGGTGTTTCCAGCACAGCAGTTCTTTCATTAATAGACACAGCTAATCCTCACAATCAATTGGCCTGGAGGTCAATTCCTCCCAGTGTACCAATAGCAATCAAGGCTTAACTACAACAGGACTGTGAATCCAGCCCACAAAAGGGTACACCAAGAGTGTCCACCTCAGGTGATTGGGGAGGCGGAGCTACTGGGCCCTAAGGACAACTAGCACACAAAGCCACTCCATCAACACCAGGAAGCAGCCAAAATGCGGAGACAAAGAAATATATCACAAATGAAAGAAATGGAGGGAAGCAAATGAGTGGACATAGAGTTCAAAACCATATTTATAAGGTTACTCAAGAATCTTCTACAAACCTCTGAGAAACTTAGTGAGACCTTTGAAAAACTTAGTGAGACCTTCAAGGATCTTAATGAGAATGCCAAATGAATGGAAAAGGACCAGTCAGAAATTAAGCATACACTGAAATAAAGAATAATATATATCAATCCAACAGCAGACTAGAGGACCCCAAGAATCAAATCAAAGATCTGAAATATGAGGAACCAAAAAACACTCAACCAGAAAAAAAAAAAAGAGTCCAAAAATGTGAAGATAGTGTAAGGAGCCTCTGTGACAACTTCAAGCATATCAACATCAGAATTATGGGGGTTCCAGAAGAAGAGAGAGAGCAAGATACTGAAAATCTATTTGAAAAAATAATGACTGAAAACTTTTCCTACCTGGTGAAAGAAATGGACTTACAAGTCCAGGAAGTGCACAGAACACCAAACAAAAAGAATCCAAAGAGGACCATACCAAGACACATCATAATTAAAATGCCAAGGGCAAAAGACAAAGAGAGAATCTTGAAAGCAGCAGGAGAAAAACAGTTAGTAAGGAAGTACCCATACGATTGTTAGCTGATTTCTTAAGAGAAACTATGCAGGCCAGAAGTGAGTGGCAGGAAATATTCAAAGTGATGAATAGCAAGAACCTACAACCAAGAATGCTCTACCCAGCAAAGCTATCATTCAGAATTGAAGGTCAGATAAAGAGCTTCACAGATAAGAAAAAGCTAAGGGAGTTCATCACCACCAAACCAGGATTATATGAAATGCTGAAAGGTATTCTTTAAGAAGAGGTAGAAGAAGAAGAAGGTAAAGATAAAAATTATGAAGAACAAGGTGATAACAAATACATACCTATTAAGAAGTGAATCTAAAAATCAAGTGAATAAAAAATCCAATGAACAGAATAAACTGGCAAATATATTAGAATTGGGGCATAGAAAGGGAATGGATTAACAATTCTTGTGGGAAAGAGGGTGTAAGGGGTGCAGGATGATATTGGACAAAAATCTTATGTCTATGGATGAGGACAATGGCAGGGGGTAAGGACATGGGGTGGAGGTTGGGGAATCAGGTGGAGGGGAGCTCTGGTGGGGGGAAGAGGAACACCTGTAATAAACTGAAGAATAAAAATTTATTTAAAATAAAAAGAAAAATTGATGAGAGAGAAACATCAATCAGCTGTCTCCTGCACACTTGCTACTGGGACCAAACCTGGGACCTTTCAGTCTGCATGCCAATACTCCATCCACTGAGCCAAACTGGTTATGGCATTAAAGTTCCCATGTTATATATGATTATTATTACCTATTTTAAAAATCAAAATGAATTTAAGCAAATTATTTGCACCCATAATTGAGAATCTTGTGAACATCTTGACTTTTTCTGAGGTAGGATCTCCTTGGATTTGGAAATAAAGCACTCTTTATATTATAGTGAAAAGAGAACTGGGGTAAGCATTAAGCACTCTGAATTCCATGCCTTGTCCTGCCACTAATTGTCTGTACAAAGTCAGGTAAGTGACTTTGTCCTCTGGGCCTTATTTTTCACCTGTAAAAGGTGTAGGGTATGACAAGAACATAGGGTTTGGAGGCCCAGTTTTACTCTTCGTTCTGCACTAACTGTGTTATCTTGAGCACATCCCTTGACTCCTATTCATTTATGAATTGATTTGAGAAATTTGTCTTGAGTGCTTACCAGGGACCCATGTGAATATTCCTAACAGAGCTCAGTATGTCATTCAGGCGGCAGACATTACACACATAGTCATGTCCATGGGCTTCCCCACTTATAGGAGCCAATAAATTCCTTTTTAAGAAATAAATTTAACCCTGGCAAGGTAGCTCAGTTGGTTGGAGTGTTGTCTGGATACACCAAAGTTATGGGTCCATCCTGGGTCAGGGCATATACAAGAATCAACGAATAAATGCATGATTCTCTCTCCCTTCCTCTCTCTCTAAAATCAATAAATAAAAATTTAAAACATGTTTTAATTTTAGCTCTGGTCTGGGTGGCTTGATTGAGCATAGTTTCTTGCATGAAAAAGTCGCTGGTGGGATTCCCTGTCAGGGCACATGCCCAGGTTACAGGTTTGATTGCCAGTCAAGGTATTGATAGGAGGCAACAGAATGATGTTTCTCTCCCTTTTTCCCCCTCTTCCTCTTCCTCTTTTTCTTTTTTTTTAAAAATTAAATCGTTATTATTCAGATTATTACATTTGTTTCTCTTTTTTCCCCTCCATAGCACCCCTCCACCCAGCTCCCACCCCTCCCTCTGCTCTTAGCTCCCTCCCATTGAGCTCATCCATAGGTGTATGATTTTTGTCCAGTCTCTCCCTGTACACCCCTCACCTTTCCCCCTGAGAATTATCAGTCCATTCCCTTTCTGTGCTCCTGATTCTATTATATTCACCAGTTTATTCTGTTCATCAAATTTTTAATTCACTTAATTTTTAGATTCACTTGTTGATAGATATGTATTGGTTGTTCATAATTTTTTGTCTTTTA
>JAAGEH010000392.1:10212855-10250740 GCA_011751065.1 Lasiurus cinereus
GTTGGTCCTTTATCATCTTTAGTTGGACCTTTTCCATCTCTAGTTGGCTCTTTTGCATCTCTAGTTGGTCCTTTTTCATCTCCTCTTGGCTCTCGCTAAGTTTATCCACCTTTTCTAGCATATTCTTGAAAAACCTTATAAGCGTGGTTTTGAACTCTATATCCAGTCGTTTTTTTCCCTCCATTTCTTTTGTTTGTGATCCCTTCCCTTGTCTAGGCATTTTCACTATGTTGGGGAAACTTCTGTGTTGAATTCAGCCTTATGAATCCAGAAGTGCAAAGCCGCAGAAGCCTCTGTTGAGCTTGGGATGGGTGGAGTCTCAGGGCTTAAGGGACCGCCTTGCCTTCCAGTCGGCCCCGCCCTCCATAGCCCCTGAGTCTCACGTGACTGGGTAATCGCTGGAGCGGTCCTTGTGCGAGTGCGCCCGCAGTGCCTCTAGACTGCTGCCTTTCCAGTTCCCCTGTGCACCAGGACCACACGACTCTAGGTCTCCAGGGTTTCACCCAAAACAGGGGCCCAGTGGACTCAGAAGTGGCACAGTTGGGAGGGTCTGTCTCCCGCCCACTCGTGAAAGCCAATGGCACAATCAGCAGTCTGTCCTTTGCGCAGTGCTCTGCTCTACCAGACCTCCGATCTTTTGCGACTCCCCTAAATATCCCTGCACCTCTTCCTTTTCACAGTCCAAACTCCCCTGATATGAGTTTCGGTTGGATCCAGGGTTTAGTGTCGTAAGAGAAGGGGTTCAATGCCATTGGGAGTCTCCGTTTACCTCCTGCCAGAGAAAGCCAGCCAGGTACTCGGGCACCCGCTCTCTCAGCGCGCGTGTCTCCGTACCGCAGCTTTTTGCAGCTCCTCTGGGTTTCTGTGAGCCCCTCTCTTTCCTTCTAGTTGTAGAACTTACACTCAGCCAGCTTTCCTGTGGTTCTGGATGATGTCCGTTCTGTCTTTTAGTTGTAGTTTTGAAATTGTTGTGCAAGGCAGCAGTGTAGGTGTTTACCTATGCCGCCATCTTGGGTTCTCCTTCTCTTCCTCTTTTTCTAAAATCAATAAAAACATATATTTTATAATAAATACATTTTAAATAATTAATTTTAACTAGAGTCATAATTAGTACAATGCTGGTAGACATCTCATTTTCATCCTTCAACACATCTGTGAACTACATTTTAGCCATGTTTTACAGATAAGGAGACTGGAATTTAGGGAGGTTAAATATCTTGCTTAAAATCCCTTGAGCAGGAGAAACAAAGATGACAGCGTAGGTGAACACCTAAACTGCTGCCTCCCACAACAATTTCAAAACTACAACTAAAAGACAGAACGGACATCATCCAGAACCACAGGAAAGCTGGCTGAGTGGACTACAACTAGAAGGAAAGAGAGGGGCTCACGGAGACTTGGAGGAGCTGCCAAAAGCTGAGATACAGAGATACGCTCATGGAGAGAATGGGAGGCTGACTGCCTGGCTGGCTTCCTCTAGCAGGAGGGAGACAGAAACTCTGGACTGCAATGAACTCCAGTTCTGACTGCACTGAACTCCAGTTCTGACTGCACTGAACCCCAGTTTCTGGGGAGACCCTGGGGACCCATATTCATACAGGTCCCTGGAGTGCATGGAAACTCAGAGGAGCCTTGAAAGGCCGAGGTCTGGCAGTGTGAACATGCAAGTACTCACAAAGAGGACTGACTTCTGAGTGTACCAATGGCTTTCTCTAGCAGGAGGAATATGGAACCTCCTGACTGCACTGAACCCCAGTTTTGGGTGAGACTGGGGTTCCAGACTCATACAGGTCCCCAGAGCACACAGAAACTTGGGGGAGGTGAAAGGCAGAGGTATGGAGGCATGAGCATGCGCAAGTTCACACAATGAGGACTGCAGCAATTACCAAGCAACACTGAGACCCAGGAACTTCATAGAACAGGGCTGACATAAGCCAAGGCTGTCTGCTCAGCCCTGAGATTCTTCCCCATCCAACCTGAGCACAGAGGCTTTTGCAATTTTGCAAGACTTGTCTCATAAGGCTGTCTCCAACAAAGAAGTTCTCCCTGCATAGCAGAGGTGATCCTCACAACCAAGTGGCTGGGAGGTCAATTCTCCACCCCCTGTCCCCCGAGTTATACCAACAACAATAAAGACTTAACTGCAAGAAGGCTGTGCACATAGTCCACAAAGGGGTGCATCAAGAGACTCCACCTCAGGTAACTGGAGAGGCAGAGCTACTGGACCATATAGAACACCTAATACACAAGCCATTCTACCAACTCAGGGAAGCAGCAAAAATGCTGAGACAAAGAAATTGATCACAAATGAAAGAAATGGAGAAAAACAAATGACTGGATATAGAGTTCAAAACCATGGTTATAAGGTTTTTCAAGAATTTTCTAGAAAAGAATGATAAATTAGTGAGACCCTTGAAAATATGAAAAAGGACCAACTAGAAATTAAACATACACTGACTGAAATAAAAAATACAGAGATCTAACAGCAGACTAGAGGATCACAAGAATCAAGTCAAAGATCTGAAATACAAAGAAGCAAAAAACACTCAATCAGAAAAGCAAAAAGAAAAAAGGATCCAAAAATATGAAAATATTATAAGGAACCTCTGGGACAATTTAAGCATACTAACATCAGAATTATGGGGGTCCCAGAAGAAGAGAGAGAGCAAGATACTGAAAACTTATTTGAAGAAATAATGACTGAAAACTTCCCCCACCTGGTGAAAGAAATAAACTTATAAGTCCAGGAAGCTCAGAGAACCCCAAACAAAAGGAATCCAAATAGGACCATACCAAGACACATCATAATTAAAATGTCAAGAGCAAAAGACAAAGAGAGAATATTAAAAGCAGCAAGAGAAAAACAATTAATTACCTACAAGGGAGCAACCATAAAATTGTCAGCTGATTTCTCAACCAAAACTATGCAGGCCAGATGGGAGTGGCAAGAAATATTCAAAGTGATGATTAGCAAGAACCTACAACTAAGATTACTCCAGCAAAGCTATCATTCAGAATTGAAGATCAGATAAAGAGCTTCATAGATAAGAAAAAGCTAATGCAGTTCATCAACACCAAACTAGTATTGTTTGAAATGCTGAAGGGTATTCTTTAAGAAAAGGAAGAAGAAGAAAAAGATAAAGATAAAAATTTTGAACAAGTACATATCTATCAACAAGTGAATCTAAAAATCAAGTGAATAAAAAAATCTGGTGAACAGAATAAACTGACGAATATAACAGAATCACGGGCATAGAAAGGGGGTGGAGTGACAATTCTCAGGGATAAAGCGGTATGGGGGGTGCGGGAAGAGACTGGACCAAAATCGTATACCTATGGATGAGGATGGGGCAGGGGAGGGTTAGCGGGGGAGGTAAGGGCAGAGGGTGGGGTGGGAACCAGATGGACGGGAGCTATGGGCGGGAAAAGAGGAACAAGTGTAATAATCTAAACAATAAAGATTTATTAAGTTAAAAAAAGGACAAATATTGTATGATTCTATTCTTATGAAGTATTTAGGGTAGCCAAATTCATAGAGACACAAAGCAGAATGGTGGTTATCATGGGCTGAGAGGGATGGAAGGATGGTGAACTATTGTATTGAGTTTCAGTTTAAGAACAGGAAAAGTATTGGTGATGGATGGTGGTAATGGTTGCACAACAATGTGTATATACATAAAGCCACTAAACTGTACTTAAAATGGTTACAGTGGTAAATTTTATGTTATGTATATTTTATCACAATTAAAATAAAGTAAAAAAAAAAAAGGACAGCAAAGACATTGTCTGCTTTATAAAACCTTCTCCTACCCCTTTAATCTGGGATGGGTGGCCCTCCTGTTTGGTCCCATAGCACACTATGCAATTTCTGTCATTATACCATCTCACAGTTTTCTCATATTGTAGAGATATACAATATCAATAATGTAAAAACATTTAGCATCTTATTTGTTTAGTTATTGTTCAATACACAGCAGTTATTAAAACATATATCAGTTGTATTGCAATCTTTCTTATTGGCCCTTTTTAAAAAAATATATTTTCTTGATTTTTTACAGAGAGGAGGGGATAGGGATAGAAAGTTAGAAACACCGATGAGAGAGAAACACCAATCAGCTGTCTCCTGCACACTCCCTACTGGGTATGTGCCTGAAACCAAGGTACATGTCCTTGACTGGAATGGAGCCCTAGGACCCTTGAGTCTGAAGGCCAACACTCTATCCACTGAGCCAAACCGGTTAGGGCATTTTTTTTTTTTAAGGTGATACCAACTTTAACCCAGCCTTCCTCCAGAGAATGCTAGTCTTTCTAGATCTTAAGCTCCTCTTTTTAAAAATAAAATTTTGTGAAGTCTGAATTTATTTCTATTAAAAAATGATCAAGAGATTTTAAAATGGCTCAAAGCCCAAAGGTGTCCAGGTTTAATTTAAAATCCTCCTGAGGTGGTGTCCCTCGGTTTCTCCTTTTGATCATAAGCTCCTTGAAGACAGGAGCTAGCTCCTCTCTATGTCTTCAGAGCTTAGCAAAGTATCTGGAATATGGGTTTATTGAAAAATGAAATGAAAATTTTTTAAAAAAATATATTTTATTGATTTTTCACAGAGAGGAAGGGAAAGGGATAGAAATCAGAAACATCGATGAGAGAGAGACATTGATCAGCCGCCTCCTGCACACCCCACACTGGAGATGTGCCTGCAAGCAAGGTACATGCCCCTGACCAGAATCGAACCTGGGACCTTTCAGTCCGCAGGCCGACGCTCTATCCACTGAGCCAAACCGGTCTTGGCTGAAATAAAAATTAAAGGGATAATTCCTGGAACCCCAGAGTGGGAAAAAGACTTGAGACTCTAAGAATAACATTGTGCCTATCATTGAGATCATGTGTATAAAGTGCATTCTGCAATTCCTGCATGTAGTAGGCATTCAGTGAATTTTACAGAGAAAGGAGTTGAGCCCACAGGGGTGAAGTAATTGGCTCCGAATTAAACAGCTTAGTCACAGAAGTGACAAGCTCTGCATCTTCTGGTCCAGTGAATCCTTTTTTTCTATAACATTGGAAATGTGAGATGTGGGGAGGACCCTTGACCCCAACAGTAATAGGTTTACAAATAACTTCTTTTCATTATTCAAACATACACAAAAATACAGATAATGGCAGTATAAGCTCATCACTCAGCACCAAAAATTACCAACTCGTTATCTTTTTATTTTCTTTTTCATATATTCACATATATCTTCTTTTCCCCCAGAGTATTTTGAGGCTAATCCTAAACACCTTACCAAATTCTGACTGCATTTTTCATGAAACTATTTTTCATGTGTTTAATCTCTAGAAAGAGTGGATATCAGATCCTCGAAGCAGGCTTTAGAATGTTGCTGTAGTGTCAAAACATAAGTAACATCTGATTTGCCTTAATCTCGGTAAGATCAGTAGATTTCTTCCAATTTTTATATCTCTGCCGCATTTTCATGCTTCTGTATTATTATTTCTAACTTTTGTACCCAGTTCCAATTTTGTGCTTTTCTTTATTTCACTTCATTGAATGACTTCTTTCTTCCAAAATCTTATCAGTCCTTCAAGACCCATTTCAGAAATTTTGTCCTGCCTAAAATCATTTTACTAGTAGATTATCTCACCCGTGGAATGTGATGGAGTTTCTGGGCATAGCTTTACACTTATTCTTATTTGTTTCACATGCAACAGTTTCACTTTAACAAAATTTCAGGTGCCTTGATGGCTAGAATCCTGTCAGAACATTTTGTTTTAAATCTCCTTTCATTTTTTCCTGTCCCCTTCCCAAGGTTATTGTCAATGGGGAGCCCATACTAAATTGCTCATCAGTTTGTTGATTAATCTTTGTGCACTCACATTTTGGGTCAATCATACACACTTCAGTAATATTGTTGAACCTAGACAGTGGTCTTGTCGAAAATATCAAATTTAAATCTGACCTGTTTTCCTGATCCAACTTCCAATTTTGCAGAAAACAGAGAATAGAGGACTCCAAAGGGGTGCAAACATCAAAATCTAGACTGTGGGAAACTATAGGAAAAGTTTCTTTAAGAAATAAATTGCAAAACATGAAGCAAGAACACATAGATTTAAAAAGACCTGACAGCTCTAGCTGATTTGGCTCAATGGATAGAGCATCAGCCTGCAGACTGGAGGGTCCCAGTTTCAATTCGGGGCCAAGGGCATATGCCTGGGTTGCAGGCTTGATCCCCAGTAGGGTGCATGTAGGAGGCAGCCGATCAATGATTCTCTCTCATCATTGATGTTTCTATCTCTCCCTCTCCCTTCCTCTCTAAAATCAATAAAACATATTAAAAAAAAAAAAAAGACCTGATAAGCCCTCACTGACTTGGTTCAATGGATACAGAGCGTTGGCCTGCAGACTTGAGGGGTCCCAGGTTCAATTCTGGCACATGCCTGGATTGAGGGCTCGTACTGTGCATGAGGCAGCCAATCAATGATTCTCTCTCATCATTGATGTTTCTATCTCTCCCTCTTCCTTCCACTCTGAAATCATTAAAAATATAAAAAAAATAAAATAAAAGGACCTTTCAAGCCCTACCGTTTTTGCTCAGTGGATAGAGCATTGGCCTGCGGACTGAAGGGCCCAGGGTTTGAGTCCAGTCAAGGGCATATGCCTAGGTTGCAGGCTTAATCCCCAGTAGGGAGGTGTGCAGGAGGCAGCCGATCAATTATTCTCTCTCATCATTGATGTTTCTCTCTCTTCCTTTCCCTTCCTCTCTGAAATAAAAAAATATATATATAAAAAATAAATAAAAATAAAAAGCCCTGACAACCAACCACAATGTGTGAACCTTATGTGGATCCTGATCTAAGCAGACAAACTAAGCAAAATTTATGACATTTATGTCATAACTAGAGGCCCGGTACCAGAAATTTGCACAAGGGGCTTGTCCCTTGCAGCCCCCAGCTACCTCGACCCTGGCCCCCCTGGCTTTGTTGGGAAGATCATCTGGATGGTCATTCTGCTGTTTGCTCTAATTAGCATATTAGCTATTTATTATATAGGATTAAACACTTAGTAAACAGTTTATGACATAAAGGGTTTTATTTTTAATAAATTAAAAAACTGTGGTAAAATACATATATCTAACATAAAATATACCACCTTAACCATTTTTAATAGTACAGTTCATTGATATTAAGTTTACATTGTTGTGCTACCATCACCACTGTCTGAACACAGAATTCTATTCATCTTGCAAATTGAAACTATATCATTAAACAATAATCCCATTCTCTCCTCCCCCAAACCCCGGCAACCACCATCTATTTTTTGTCTCTATGAATTTAGTACTCTAGGAACCTTGTATAAGTAGAATTACGCATTTCTCCTTTGGTAACTGGCTTATTTCATTTAGCACATTGTTCTCTCGGTTCATCCATGTTGTCACATGTGTCAAAAGAGTATTTTTTAGGGGAGTAATTGTTTTCTATTTGATAATAATAAAAAGAAACCTTATCTTTTAGAGACACACAGTGAAATATTTATGGATGAAATGATAGTCCAGGATTTGTTTCAAGATAGCATAATGGTAGGGAATGGTTGGGGGTACAGATGAAATAAGAATGTCTCTAAGTTATTAATTATTGCAGCTGGGTAATAGGAACTTAGGGGTCATTATAATATTACGTTGATTTTGATCTACGTTTGATATGTTTCATAATGAATTGTTAGAAAATGAAAAAGTATCTGTGAGAGAATGTGTGGATTTTTAACACTTCTCTGTCCTCTCCCGCTCGCTTCTCCTTAGCAATGAGAACGATGACCTCTGTTCTCCGTCAGCCAGGCCTGGAGCCTGTGCTGAACTGTTGACACTGGCACTCTGTGCCCAGTGATACACTGCTGAGGTTGCATATAAATCAAGTATCCCTTAGCCACTCCTGTTGATGGATTGATCTGGCTTTACTATTAGAATCCAGGGAGGTGTTTAGAATCCAGACACACAAGCCAGGGGATTTGTCCTTGTGCTTGTTCCTTGCCTGTGTGGATTTACTCAGCATTACCCTGTCGCCTCAACTCACAGGGGCCCCACGTGGGAGAATGTGGGGTGACCCTTCCAATGCACCCCATCTTGGGCTTGTCAACTGTCAGGGGGCTTTCAGTTTGGAGAGTGGAAGGGAGGGCTGGTATAAAACAGCTTCATTGTATTAAGCTCTGAAAGAGGCTGGCTCATCCTCCTGGGGAAAAGAAAGTAAATTGCTTTCCTTTAGGAGTAGAATTAACTCTTTCAGGCCAATAGAATTAGTTTAGTAATGACTGCCCCTTTGCTTAGGATTCCCCCAAGTGCTATTTTTAATGAGCTGTGTCTATCCATTGCTACCAAATGACACAATTTAACAGAATTGACTGGCAACAACAGGTTTGACTAATTTTTTCTCAAAATACACCAGGTGTTCTTGTGAAGGGATCAATTGACTGCTTGTTTCCGAATTGAGAAGGCACAACCTCATTAGAGGCTGCCAGGAGATGAACTCTCTAATCCTTATTCATTTTCAAAACAAGGATTGTAGTTTCTTGTACCCCAGCCCGTCAGCAGGTCTTTTGTGTTGCTATCAAGTCTTAGTTCCTTGTTTCCAATTTGCTATATAATTCCTCTTCAGGCTTGTAGCTTCAGAGAAAAGGAGAAACAGTAAGCAAGTTTTAACTGACAGGTTTTGAAACCTGAAAGTTAAACATCTAGACAGGTTAGCAGTTGCATTGAAAAAGCTTTAAAGAAGATTGTAGTTGATTTCCAACTTTGCAGGTGGCTGTGTTTATAATTGAACAGCTCTGAAATTTGAGGAAAAGGTCTCCTTTTATTTGCAAACTAGAGGCTTGATGCACAAAATTTGTGTAAGAGTAGGCCTTTCTTCCCTCAGGCAGCCAGGACCCGGGCTTCCCACGAAGCCCCAGCTTTGTCTGGAAGGTTGTCTGGTCTAATTAGCATATTATGCTTTTATTAGTATAGATATCTCATCTCTCCCAGCAACACAGAAGGTGGAAGAAATGGGAAAAATAAGAAATAGTATTTTTTTTTTATTAAAAATAATCTTGGAAAGTTTTAAGGACTTCTCCCCACTTTCTATTAAGCAAGAAAGCAATGATCTTGTCTGCAACTGGCCATTTATTTATTTTAAACAGTACATTCTTTTTTAAGAAAATATACATTTTATTAATTTTTAGAAAGAGAGAAAGGAAGAGTGATAGAAACATCGAAGACAGAGAAACATCATGAATGGGCTGCTTCCTGCACACTCCCTACTGGGGATGGGCCCCAAAACTTGGGCATGTGCCCTGATTGGAAATTGAACCAGCAACCTCTTGATTCATGGGTTGACCTTCAATCACTGAGCCATCCCAGCTGGGCTGCAACTGGCTTTTTAAAGAAAAGCTACCTAGCTGGGAGAATTGATGCCTGAAGAAGGTTAGTCAATGGCTCCCACTTGAGAGATACATTTACTCTGTGAGACCATGTAGTGACATTTAGTAACTTGAAGAAATAATTAAACCAAATATTAACTCCCTGAAAAATTTATTCCTCTCTTCAGGTTACACGGTTATTTCTAGAGACAGAGTTACTTGTCCCAGCCACGTCTTCGACCCCCGTCATCACCCCACGGAGGATGCAGCCCTGTGTCCCCAGTCCTCCTCTGAAGGGAGGCTGTGCAGCTGGAATCAAACAGGTGGGAGTTCCCAAAGAATTAAGTGCATTCAGAATCCCAGTTCCCTCAAGGAGGTAAGAGTTTGTTGGACATGAGTGCACAGATTTGTGATTTGCATAGCTGCCATATGTTGGTTAATTCTTAATAAAATCATACATCCGTGGATAGGATACACACCTCTGGGAGCTAGAGCTCTCCATGGAAGAAGACTCAGTGATGCTGTAGCTTAGGGCCTGGCAGCTATTGTCATCTTTGCTGCTGTTATTACAAAGTCCCTCCCTCTCTGGGCCCTGCCTCCCTTTCCACCAATGAAATCCTTAATAGTTCTTTGGGCAGTTTCTACAGATTCCCTCTCACTAGTTCCTGTCATAGTTTGTAGGTGCTATTGTTAAAGCCCTTATTCTATTAATGCAGCTTGTTACCCTGCTTGGACAGCTGTTGTAGGAACTAAAGTAATCTATGTGCCTGCTACAGAGGAGGCAATCACTGATATGTAACTTCATTTTACTTGCACAGTATCTGTCTCAGTAGGTACAATTTATCCAACTAATGTTCAATGAATGTCTACTATAAGCAATTATCTCATGCAACCCTTACAACCATTCCAGAAAGTAACTCCTGTTACACAGTGGAAGAGGAGATTTGCAGTGGTCAAATAAGTTGCCCAAAGCAACTAGAAGTAAGGATGAAGAAGTCTTAGCTGGTTTGGCTCAGTGAATAAGAGTGTAGCCTGCGGACTGAAGGATCCCAGGTTTGATTCCAGTCAAGGGCACATGCTCAGGTTGCAGACTCGATTTCAAGTAGGGGTATTCAGGAGGCAGTAGATCAATGATTCTCATCACTGATGTTTCTCTCTCTCTCTCTTTTTCTCTCTTTCTCTCTCTCTCTCTTTCTCTCTCTCCCCCACTCCCTTTCTCTCTGAAATTAATAAAAATATATGTAAAGTTCAAATAAGGATGAAGAGCTAGGGTTCAAACTCAGGTCTGTCTGTGAGAGCTGAGACAATATAGCATTCTAAGATCATAGCATTCTTAGAACCTAGAACAGATCCTAATATCTGCTAAATGTTCTATAAATATCACATTACTTCATTGGAGCCAGCTATCATTTTTCACCCTACCAAGATAGGAGGGCCCAGTGAGTTTTTAGTCAGCACTCTGTGCTCGTTATTTGGCTGGCTGTTCTCTGATTCAGTCCTCATACTTCCCTGTTCTGCTCTGGATCATGCACAAGGGGCTAATCTGCAAATGGCCTTTCCCAGACTCCCTTGCCAACTGGCTTCCAGCTAGGTTCAGCCAGTGGGAGGCTTCTCTGCAGGAGTTGCAACCATGGAGTTGGTACAATCATGGCCAAACATGCTGCTGAAATAGAGAAAAAAGGGAAAAACACTGACTTCTCCTTTCCTCCTGCTCCCCAATCTCTGCCCATTGCCTCCCATTGAATAAACCTAGCTGGATGTCAGTTGACAAAGAATATGAGAAATGGACTTTGCAACAGGCCAATTTTGGTGATACAGAACAAAGCGGCAATGAATGGATCTGAGAGCAATCAGGCAAACTCTCCACCTTGTTTCTAGGTCAAAGTTTCTTCCAATCAAAAACTTTGCTCAGGTACAAAAGGTCCTAAACTGAGAGTATTTCCCTGGGAAAGAAGATAGTGAAGGTGGGGATGCGGAGCAGAAAACATGTCTTTTTGTGTTCTGTTATTGGCATACTTCACTTTTGCTGATTGATTGGGGCTTGTGGAGAAAGTAAAAATATATCTTTTAAAAAAATATATTTTATTGATTTTTTTTCAGAGAGGAAGGGAGAGGGACAGAGAGAAAGAGACATCGATCAGCCGCCTCCTGCACACCCCACACTGGAGATGTGCCCACAACCAAGGTACATGCCCTTGACCGGAATCGAACCTGGGACCCTTCAGTCCGCAGGCCAATGCTCTATCCACTGAGCCAAACCGGTTTCGGCAAAATATATCTTTTTAAAAAAAATGTTTTTATTGACTTCAGGAAGAGGAAGAGAGAGGGAGACAGAGAGAAAAACATCAATGATGAGAGAGAATCATTGATCTGCTGCCTTCTGGGCACTCTCCACTGGGGATTGAGTCTGCAACCAGGCATGTGCCTTGACTGGAAATCGAACCATGACCTCCTGGTTCATGGGTTGAGGCTCAACCATTGAGCTACACTGGCCAGGCTCAAAATATATTTTAATATGTGCTTTTAACTTTTACATAAAAAAAATGCCCTGTGAAAAATGGTCTCTTATCCTGAAGATGTATTCACTTAAGACTCTCAGTAGAGTGGCCACGGGAACATTCTTCATGGATTTGTGGCAGAATGAGACTTGTCAATAGCTTGCTTAATAAATATAGATTAAAAGGATATCCAATATCTGCCTTAAACCCACAAAAGAATATAAATTTGCAGCAAGAGATCAAGACTCAAATGAAGGCAGCAGGGGATGTCTTTAAAGAGAATTCCCTGTTGCAACTTGATGATGAAAATCAGTCTTAACTGTGCATTTAATTTCTTCTGGGGGTTCAAAGCACATCCCTAAAGTTTTATTCGAGGAAGATGAATCATGATAGTCTTTGATGCTATAAACCTTCTAATATGGGGGAAAGTTAGTAAAAGATATTTTTGTGAATAAACATTTTGCTTATTTTAAGAGATGTGTTATAAAAAACAAAAAAGAACCCCCCAAAATGACCAACTTTGCAGAAACTCTTGATAAAAACTAAGGTGGAAAAATACATGGGATTCATAGGTAGATAGCATTTATTTGTAAAAAACTTTTCTCATTCTAAAAAAGCACACACATTTTCTTAGTAAAATTCTGTGCATTGAATAGGGAAAGGAATCCTTTTATGTAAAAAGGAAAAAAAAAGATAGGTGAAAAAGGAAGGAAGGAAAGATGGAAGGAAGGAAGGAGAAACAACAAAACTTCTTCCTTGATTAGGTAGCAGAGGCCCATTTAATGCAGGACAACATTTTAGAGGCACATGGCAGGTCCATAAAACTTGTGCAGTTTTTCTTTCCATTTTCTCATTGATTTTCCTTTTTGGCCTTCTCTAGACTGGCTTAACTTGTCAAATAAGCCATACTTTTTGAGTGTTTGCCTTTGATTCCACGCACAACTCCAGCCCCATACTGTCTATTTTTGCTTTCCCTTTATTACTCTCCAGCTCTAAGCCAGAAATTCTCACGCTTCACTATGCAGAAAGATCAAATGAGACTTTACCTAAAATTCAGATTCCTAGGGAAACCCAGGATTCTGATTCAGTGATTCTGTGTAAATCACTAAATCTGAGTTTTACCAGACACCATAGGTATTTCTGTTGTAGATATTGAGGTGTGATGTTAGGTTATCCAATAAGATGTGAATTTTCATCAGGGTAATTCCATTTTATTGACAGAGGAATGAATCTTTAATTGTGGAATTATAGGCATCAGCCATCCTTGTGTTTAGTATTTCTATGAGGAGCATAGCTTCCTGAAAGATCCTGTTGTCAGCCTGCAGTTCTTGCTTCTCCTGCTATTTCCCTTTCTCTGTAGCAAGGGAGTGAGGTGGGACCCTTGTGGGTCTAAAGAGATCATCCATCTCTGGTTTGAAATTCAAGGACTTGGAGAGACCCAAATCTACCCCCATTTTTTAGTAGTCTAATTTGCAGTTTTGTTAGGTTTTTAAAATTTAAGGCAAACTGAAAAGTAATGAAAAACCTGTATTCAGCACTTGCTTCACATATAAGAAATTACTTCTGTAACATGAATTGAGGAAATCAACACCAGTTTCAAAAATGACTCCCCCACTACCTGTCAATGTACCTGAAATTCTGCCATTACAAATGACAGCAGCCTTTTGACACTGGCAAACTGTTAGGCCTTAAAACTAGCTATTACAATGCACATACTTCTGGGTCAATATCACCTTAAATTGGAGTCAGTGAGCATTTTGGTAATAGTCTCAGATGATTGAAACTAGGGACCCCCAAAAATGGGGAGAGGGTTAGGAGAAAGAAGAGCTTTGCTGGAGCTGGCTATGCTCCCAGGTGATTTATTTTAATCACTTGTACTATAAGCAAATAAGAACAATTAAATTGAATGGGGAAAAAATACCCAACAAGTAAAAGGGACTGTTTGGATGAAGTCTAGACAAACAGAAATAATCCCTACAACATTGCTTATCAACCTTCCAAAACCTGAATATACTGAATAGTGGAAATGTATTTTTATTTTGTATGTTCTTGACATCAATGTACAATAAAGTAACAATAGACATATTTTCATATGACATAGTACAGATTGAAATAAATTTAAAATGCCACTTTAAATTATTGAAGACAACTGTATTAGGTTTGAAATATTAGGTGAAAGTATTCAATATAATTTAAAATTCTGAATGGGTAAAGGGAAACTTTCAAGATAGAAGTATGTATTTGTGTCATCAGTTATATTAAATTACGCTAAAACTTTCTAAGATTCTGAAAAATGGTCTGTGTTTGAATAATCATAGAAATAACTTCTTTGAGGAGTCACAGATCAGCCTTCATTTTTGTCTTTATTCTTTTTCCTACTTATTTCTCCACTTACTTCAGTCAACAGATTCTCTACAAAAGTTATCCCTGGCCTGTGTGCACACTTCATCTCTGAGCTGAGAACAAGATTGGCTCTAGGATGAGCTTGTTTTAAAGGCCTGAGGCTGCTGCTGGTGGCTCTGGAATCTTAGGACCTCAGCAAGTTAGCTTTGGGTACCTTTATTTCCCCACTGATAAAGTGGAGATAACAATGCCCATTATGCAAAAAGAATTAATATGTTATGCATAGGGACTTTAATCTGGTTTAAGGTCCTCTAGGATGTAGCAATGTTATAAGAAGAGGTGGGTTTTAACATTTACTCTGAGATAAGGGGAAGGGAAAGTACCCCTCTCCCCCCCCCCAAAAAAAAAAGTCAAAATTGAAACTTTCTATTGATGTCATTATCTTTAATTTTAGTGAAAATCATTTGAGTAGAATCTCCTCTTTTGATATTTAAACATTTTTTAAAAATAAGAAAATATATATATTCCAGAGGCCCAGTGCACACAATACGTGTACAGGGGGTGTGTCCCTTAGCCCAGCCTGCACCCTCTCCAATCTGGGACGCCTTGAGGGATGTCCGACTGCCGGTTTAGGCATGATCCCAGTAGAATTGAGCCTAAACGGCAGTCAGACATCCCTCTCACAATCCAGGACTGCTGGTTCCTAACTGCTTGCCTGCCTGCCTTCCTGATTGCCCTAACTACTTCTGCCTGCCAGCCTGATCACCCTCTAACCACTTCCCTGCCAGCCTGATTGCCCCTAACTGCCCTCCCCTGCAGGCCTGGGTCCCCCCAACTAACCTTCCCTGCAGGCCTGGTTGCCCCCAACTTCACTCCTCTGCCAGCCTGACAACCCCCAACTGCCCTTCCTTGCAGGCATGATCCCTCTCAATTGCCCTCCCCTGCTGGCCATCTTGTGGCATCCATCTTGTGTTCACATGGTGACAGTCACCTTTGACCACATGGGGGCAGCCAAATTGTGTTGGGGTGATTACTCTTTTATTAGATAGGATAGAGGCCTGGTGCATGGGTGGGGCCTGGCTGGTTTGCCTTGAAGAGTGTCCTGGATCAGGGTGGGGGTTTCCTTGGGGTGGGGAGCAGCTTGGGTGAGGGGCCTGTGGGGTTTGCAGGCCAGCCATGCTCCCTGGTGATCCAAGTGGAGGCCCTGATATTTGGGATTTATTTATCTTCTATAATTGAAATTTTGTAGCCTTGAGTGAAGACTAGGGCCGGCCAGATCAGGCTAGAAGCTTGGCTTCCTCCATTGCTGGGGAAACCCAAGCCTCCTGTTCACCCTGTGGCCATAGCCACCTTGGTTGGGTTAACTTGCATACTTGCTCCTGATTGGCTGGTGGGCGTGGCTTGTGGGCATAGCAGAGGTACAGTCAATTTGCATGATTCTCTTTTATTAGTGTAGCTTTTAAATTGATTTTATAGACAAAGAGAGAGAGAGAGAGACATGTGAGAGAGAGACATCATTTAAGTTGCTTCCCTACATTCACCCTGATGGAGTATCTGAACCGGCAACTGGAGTATGTATATCCCCCTACTGGAAATTGAACCAGGAGTGTACAGGAGACTCCAACCAACTGAGTGACACTGGCCAAGACTGTCTAATTTTTTACCTCCACTTTCCAGAACTTGTTTTACATGGATACAAAGTTGCTTAACTGTAGATACATTGAAAATAGCCAATTCTTATTCAAGGTATTAAGGCTGCAACAACCTGAGCTATGTGTGTTGCATCTAATCAGATGAGGTCTCCCCCATAGGACTATTTAGGGAGTTTGCTTTTGCATTGTCCAGGCTCTGAGCTATGGCAATAGTAAGTGCAAACAAGTGTTAACCTTGGATCCATTTTTGGGTACTATATCCAAACCACCAAGTACTGTATATGTATTTTGCTTGGAGAACTGCACACTTTGCAGCAGCATTTGCACATTTATACCCATGCACAGCCTTAATGGGAAACATTTGAATCTGATTGCAAAAATTTGCTCAGTGTGAAATCTGTTCCTAACACAATGGTCAGATCGAAAGGAGTTTCATTACAGGGCTGGGCATTTCTTCTTTCTCTGGGTAATATAAAGGGTGAATGCAATACTTTCCAGTTTAAAGTTACCACAAAACTTCATAATCTTAACCTCAAAATCTACTCCTAAATTTATACAGAGAACTAGAGGCCTGGAGCTGGCTGCAACTGCTTGTTTGATCTTGGTTAAGTTCTGAAAAGCCAGGGAGAGTTCAAAGTAGGGCCAGGGGCAACTCCACACTTTAATCCACACTCCCCCTTTCCTTCCCCTTTACTTGCCCTCTATCTTCTGGTATGAACTACACCATGTATACATTTCAATAACACTGAACCCTGTAGATACTAGAACAATGAGGAAAACGTCTTTCCTTATAGATGCTGACAGGACCTTTGGTCAGAAAATGTCCCTCAACAGATGTTAGAGAATTTGGTCATACACCAGAAAGATATATTTTACAACTCTTAAAGCTGTTTTAGTTCTACCTTTCTAAACTCCACTGGATAAGGTATAATTCCTTTCCTCCCACTTTTCTGCAGAAACCCCTCTTGAGGGTTTAGGAAGGTAAAGGAAAAGTAGTTAGGGTTTTAGATAAGTTACTGGCTTTGCTTTATTTTAGTCACTCCTTCCCCATCTTCTGAAAAAGAAATAAAGAGAGAACATAAAGAACAATTATGAAGCAACACCAGTAATAAAACAAGAATGCATTCTTTAAATTTGTTATTCAAGGCACTGTATTTGAAAATTCAATAATGCCATTTTGTTTCAATCTAAGCACTCTGGATGTTATTTTAGTCCAATCATATTGTTGCAAGAAGGTTTTAGGTTATTTTAACTCTGGCTAATGAATATATCCATTGATAGTAAAAATAATTGAATTGCACCCTGCCTTAGTACTGATCTAGTCTGAAATTCACTTTCTATCAAATGGGCCACCCAGCATAAATGAATTTAGCTTAAAATTCCTAATGATGCCACAAGCAATGTCCATAAATAAGTGAAACTGGAGTTACATTGTATGGTAATGTCTTCTTCTTTCCCAAGAGGATTTATTCCCTGTAACATAAACCAAACAAGTATGATAAATAAACAATGAAAATGAGGAGTAAAATGGAACAGAAATTGAATTCTGACACAGGTGACATGACAGTGATGACAGTTGTATGTGGCTTTGTTCCCAAGTCACCCCGAGCACAAGTGAGTTCTCTACTTGATGAGATAAACATTCCCAATGTTCCACTTTTACACTGCCCAATCACTCTGGTCCATCCAATTCTGAGTTTTGGCAAAAATGGGAAGGAGTGCTATTCTGTTCATATTTTTAATGCAGAGCAACTGAACATTGCACAAAAAATGTGTAGGTGCCCTGGTCTGTGTAACTCAGTTGGTTGGGTGTCATCTGATGCACCTAAGGTTGGCAGTAAGGGCATATGCAGGCTTAGTCCTCAGTAAGAGGTATTCAGGAGGCAGCTGATCAATGTTCCTCTCTCTCTCTCCCTTTATCTCTAAAAATCAATACAAAAATCTTAAAAAAGAAAAAAAAAGTGAAGGTTAGGCTGATAATGTGAATGCAAGATGTGGACAAAAGGGGCCACATGCTAACCTAACAAACTCAGGGAAAGCCTGCATGGTGGTTTTGCAAACTCAGAGACCTAAAGTAACCACAAAGGATGGTCTGAAATTAAGCTTGAACTAAAAGCAGTTATGGTAAGTAGTTAGGACCTAGGCCAGTCCTTGTCTTTGCTGACAAGGTCAATCTTTACCTTAACTGAGCCTATCTGTCTTTTTGTGTCTATGGTAACATACCTTGAAATATATCTTGTAACTTCCTTTTTTTTCTGGACCCCTTGGGGTACAAAATAATGTGCCTGGGCTCCAGGACAGATACCACAAATTCCTTCATTGTTGTGTTCTCATGTTAATTGTTGACTATCCTGTATCCACCTAAGTATGTGTCTATCATTTTACTTTTATCCAATCCCTGGGGTTTGCCCTGCTTTGCTTTCTCCCACTTCTCTCTAATCTATCACCAATGGATTTCATGTGACCTTTCCGTGATTGCAATGTATAAAAATAGATGAAAACCTGCCATTCTTTGGAGCATTATCCAATCCATTGAGATGCTGCTTCCCTGCCGTTGTCACAGTTTGGCTCAAATAAACTCACAAAAATTCTTTGCAGGTTTTAATGTTTTTATGTTAACAAGGAGAAAGTTTGAGTGTTATGGCAGATTGTATTTTTTCAAGAGATAGATACATATATATCCTCTGGAATATATAATATTGTTCTTTTTGCAATATGATGTTGACATTCCTCTATTGAGAAGGTATGTTCCCTACCTTGGAACTTGGGAAAATCTTTGTAACTATCTCAACAAATAGAATAATGTAGTGATGTGATACAATTTGACTTCTGGGCCTACCTCATAAAAGGCACTATGTTTTCTGCATGGCTTCCTCTCTTTCAGGATGCTCTCCTTTGAAACCCAGAACCACACAGTGAGGAAGTCCTGGCTGCTTGGAGAAGCACATGCAGGTATGCCAATCCAGTCTTAGCTCAGTCACTGACTCTAGGAATACTATTGAGTTTCCCATGTGTACTAGGCACTGCTCTAGAAGCTGAGATATGGCCATGAACAAAACAGACACAAATAGTCATGTTCTTAGCTTTTTCTTCAGACTCTAAATTTTACTTACTAGCCTTCTATAGCTGGGAAAACCAAGTTCAGATTTCACACAATCCTGACCAAATTTTGTAATTACAGTGAACATATTTCATGGGAATTAATTTGTTCTTTGGAATAGAGTTCCCCTTTGTTACAGACTAACAAAGCCTAGGGAAGTTGATGGTGATTCACCTTCATGTGACTATGGGAAATGGCACCTAAATCATTTTTGTCCCCATGTTTTACTTTTCCCATAAGTCAATAGGGGTGTGCTCCATTGTAGATGGCAGTGTATGCCTAGTTGTTTACATGGCAGGCGTACCTGTCCAGAAAACAATTAGGTGGGGAAAATAAAAAGAATCCTGGCTAGGTGAAGTGTCCCTTCTCTGTGCCACAGCTCCTCTGTGTGCATGTCTGCCTACCCTCACTGAATGGATGGTGTTTGAGGACAGCGACAGTGTGTGAGTCTTGGTTCTGTTTCCACACAGAACCTGCTAGAGTTCTAGGTCCAGTATTAGAGTTCTGTGAATGTTTGGGAGTGATAAATGAACAGGTGCAAGGTGGGGGGTGGGGGAGGGCACCATCCCCTTCCCAACTCTATTCCTCTTCAGTACAGTGTGCTCCATTTTGTTGGCCACTGCTGCTTGGGAAACACAGAAATGCACTAGCTCTCTCCTCCTTCAAGGAAAGACTGCTGACCAGCTAGCTGTAGGGTGCAGTCAGAAGGAAGCCGGCAGCTGTCCATTCCTTCAGAGTCTGCTGTTTCTGCAGAGGCCACCTTGCCCACAGCCATGCCTTATCAGATCATTCTCAATCCTGTGACCGATGCAAGGAGCATATAAAGGTCTGGCCCTTTTGGCCCAATGGGGGCCAACTCAGATGGAAAACATTTACTCTAAAGCTTTCTGCCTGATTAGCTAAAACTTTATTGAGCCTGCATCACATTTCAACTCCCCCCTCTGTCCATTCCCTCTTCAAGTTTTCCTTTCACAGGTGTTTGTCCTTAAACATTTTAGACACCAATTCCATCTCAGCATCTACTTCTGAGGAACCCAACCTGTAAGGCTCCTTACCTTTTCTTACTAGACTGTTTGCCAAGGTAACTTACAGTGTTTATTTTTGCTAATGTTTTAAAATACTCATTTCTGATTATGAGAAGACTGACAACTCCAAATGAAGGCCAGGCACAATATCACTGAGTGCTGGCTTAGAAGGTTGGTAGTGCCTTTCTCAAAGATGCTAAATAATATATATGACTTATTTTCAGGAAATCACTGTGTCAGTGGATAATGCACAGGTTCCTGATTTTCTTTTTCTTGACCACTATTTTGCTGTTTCAGATAATCAAATGCCTTGAAGAGAAAAACTGCTTCAAATATCAGATTCTCTTCTCTCTGGAATTTTGCCCCCTCAGGTGCTAGGTGCCTAGGTTCCTCTCAGATGTCGTAAAGCTGACTCTACTCTCCCATCTCCATTTTCTTCCAGGTGCTCCTAGGGGGAGTGCGAGTCTGTTACAAATTAATCTGCCACAGCTGGAGGCAGAATCATCCAGGATCACCTTCCCTGGATGATTTGAAAAAGCAGATGTTTTCTTTCAGCAAACAAGAGAAAAATTAAAAGAGTTCTAAAGATTAAAAGGTTATTAGAGAAAAAAAATAAGGTTGGGTAGATTCTGGAAAAGTGTGTTGCATTTTCAATAAGAATTGTATTCCTTAATTCATCCTTAATTAGGAAAACATGACTTTCACTTACCCATAAACACATTCAAATTTTAATTCTTGCTGTTATTTTGTTTCCTTTTGTTAGTTTTAATTCAATCATTTTAATTACACTTAACCAAAAGGACATTTATCGTGTTAAATTTTTAAGAATTTAAGAATTCATTTCTTTATCCTGAAAAAACTTTAAGTTTCCAGTTAACTCTCAATTATTTTACAGTAAAATGTCCAAGTATTTTTTTAAATCCATAATTCAAATTGATGACTAATTAAAAAAATTATTGTTGGGTTTGAGTGCAAGTCAGATTTTGCTTGTTAATAGTTTATCTTCCTGATTATATTTTACTTAAATATATTTAGTTTTAAATCTATCTTTATTGGCCAAACAACTTCCTTTTTACTGTGTGTGTCAGCATTTACGTGTGCTTTTAAGAATGATCAAGTCTTTCGCCGAAACCGGTTTGGCTCAGTGGATAGAGCGTCAGCCTGCGGACTGAAAGGTCCCGGGTTCGATTCCGGGCAAGGGCATGTACCTTGGTTGCAGGGGACGTGCAGGAGGCGGCTGATCGATGTCTCTCTGTCATCGATGTTTCTAACTCTCTCCCTTCCTCTCTGTAAAAAATCAATAAAATATATTAAAAAGAAAAAGAATGTATAAGTCTTTCATCAGTTATGTGACATTCCGTGGTCTTCATAAGACACCCCACAACAATTAATTATGGTAATTGGAGTCCTTTGTCAATATTGATGTTTTCCGCTGTGCATGCAATTAAAGTTTCTTCTCTTCCTTAGTATTCATTGTGTCATTTTCATATTCGAGGAATTTAGGAGACTCATCAGACAGTGCCAACCCCCTGATGGCTAGTTGAAGATCTCTAACATCAAGATGAATATGCGAGGGAAAAAAAAGAAAAAACTACACACAAAGAGAAGCCTTTCCGGACAGATTAGATAGAATTCCGTCTATTGATAAATATGCTAGAATGACCTTCCCCCAGGTGCTTGCTGGGTGTCAGTGCCTTTGAGAAGGAATTGGAACAAGGGTGATTAATTAGTCCTTTCCCTTAAGAAGAATCACACTGGTACTGTGACAGGGGAACTGGTTATTTGGTCAGCCGAGACAGTCTTGTTCGACTGGATCCCACTCTTTTTAATATCTTTATTTTTGAAGTCTAAAATACTATAGTTTTCTAACTTATAGTCAGTTTATGTCCAGTTTTCTCATTCACTCATTCATGCATTCATTGATATATTTCTCTTTGTAGGTGCTACCCAATTACCAATGGTCCTTTGTACACAGCATCTTCCTTTTTAAGACCCTCCCTCTGCTCCCTCTTTCCTTTAAAAGTCTAACATCCACTCATAAGCACCACATCTAATCCTTGGGCAAATGACTAATGATGACTCAAGAAAGAAAAGGGAAGGTCACTCTGTAGTGACTTCACTCTGATTGCTCTTGGTTCTCCAGCCTCTGTTCCAATCTGTTGTTCAGTTCACAGTCTGAAAACAGAACTCCTCCCCTGCCTAGCTTTTCTGTTGAAAAACCCAGAATCTATTTAATTTTTCCTTGAAATGTAGATGAATTTTACTTCAAGTCTTTAATGTACTCACACTCACCTTTAATATCTGTACTTGGCTTTGTCATACCATATAGAAACAAAGAGAAGTGAATAAATTGAGATAAATTAAGATAATTAGAGGAGAAAATGATTTTGTTCTTCATTTCTTATTTTTCTTTCTTTTGTCTTTGAGAGAGAGAGAGGAAGGGAGAGGGAGAGAGAGAAACAACTATTTGTTGTTCCACTTACTTATATTTATTTATGCATTCATTGGTTGATTCTTGTATGTGCCCTGACCAGGGATCGAACCTGCGACCTCTGTATTGAGATGACACTCCTTCCAATTGAGCTACCCAGCCAGGGCAGTTCTTCATTTCTTCTTGCTATAAACAGTAAATAGCTTTAGAAAACTTTTAAGTGACTCTATATTTCAGAGACAGGAGGGTAGGGAGATATTATTGGACTAGATTGTATCCTCCAGCAGGCCAGGGTGGAGAGAGACTTTGGTCATAAGGAACAGATGGTGGTGATAGGATAGGAGGTCTAGGGCTAATCCTAGACCATCAGAAGAAAATAAAAGGCTTGTGGAGTACCATCTGTATAGCTCACATGCACATGATCTAATTTAGTGTTTCCAAATGTCTTCCTTGAAACAGTAGTTCCAGGAGATGTTCTATAAGAAAAGGCGCCAGAGTTGAAATATGTTTGGAAAAAGTTACATATCACATTCCTGTCTTAAAGAAGTCCTGTAAAATAAGTCAATTTAATTTGTCCTCTCTATCTCATTAGCAGGACTACTATAGTAAAGGATGGGTGCATTTAAAATGTTGGTAGATTGCAAAGTAGCATATACCAGCATTGTGACCCAGCATTTCTCATTTTGGTAATACTAATAGCCTATGAAACTGATATTCCAGAAAACACAGGTTTTGTAATTGGTCAATTTTTAATTCTTCCAATCTGTGTGCAGTGTACACACACACACACACACACACATATATATATATATATATATATATATATATATATATATATATATATATGAATGAGGAACCAAGCTCAGAAACTTGACCACTTCTTGTGAGATTGCCTCTCTCTCTCTCTCTACCTCCCACCTGCTGGCACTACCCCCTGCCTCATCCAAGGGCACAGACACCAGGAAAGCCTGGACTTGGAGAAGCAATTACTTTTTTTGCTGGGGGTTAAACTCTGGATTTTCCTGGAGAAGTGTTAAGTATATGATGGTTAAGTTTATATAGATATTTTAAGCATGGTTCTTTACTTCTGGTGGATTGCAGGTTATTAGCTATTGTGGTTTCCCCTTGTGATTCTGTCATATCCAACAGGTTTTAAACAACAGTAGTAATAGTCATCACTTATTGAACATCTACTGTATGCCAGGTTCTTGAGAGACATTATTTATCACAACAATTCTGCAATAAAGATATACTTCTAAGAAGTCCTCATGTACATTTGAGGCTAGGAGAGGTTGTTACTTGCTCAAGGTGGAACTATGACTCACTCAGTTTTGTCTGCCTTCTCTGAATCATAATGCCTTTATTTGAAAAGGCATTCTCAGCCCCAAGCAATAACTAATGTTTGAAACACACCTTGTTGCACAATTAGAGACTGTCCTCTTCCCAAGTCTCATTGACAATGATTGGCTGCCTATCTCCACATATGACTCTTTTGTGCTATTTGCCTATTTGATTAAGATCTACTTTGGTTTAAACAGAGTTAAACTATGAGATCACCTACAGTGAGATATCTCTTTACTCTTTCCCTCTCTTTGATCTGTGCCTCTGCTCTCCTCTTACTTCTTTGATTTTTCACAAGACTGGTGAGGTTTTGTATTCCCTCAGACTAAAGCACCTTTGCCGTCTGCCCTGTTGGATATCAAACAAAAGACCTTGTGAATTAAATCAAGAAGGGAGGGAAAAATCAGTGATTCTCAATGTTTTTATCCTATAACCCATCTCTTCCTACACCTTCCTTCTCCTTCTTACTTCCCTCTTCCCCTCAAATAGGGAAGAATGATAAAGGCATAGAAAGGGTACAAGGGAGGGGACATTCAGGCAAAGCACAGAATGGAAGTGAGAGGAAAGGTCTTTACATTGCAGAGGGGGTTTGGTTGTGCAGCTAAAGCTCCAGCAGTGACCATGGAGATGCAGAGAAAGAGCAGCACAAAGGGAAGGAGCCGGAGATCAGAAGACTGGCAGGAGGAGCCTTCAGGGAAGGTAAGGCAGAGGAGCAAACAGGACCAGGTGCCTTCAGGGAAGGTAAGGCAGAGGAGCAAACAGGACCAGGTGGAGGCAGGTGACAGCACAGACATTTTGGAGAACAGAAGGGCCTTCAGGGAGCAGAGCCAAGGCCACACAGGGTCGGTGTTTTTTCTTTCTTTCTTTCTTTTTTTTAAAGGATTAAGGATGAATCACTGTTTTCATAAGCATCAGTGCACACACCATATGTTAGGTGTTGCTAGAGTGGAAAACACGTTATGCTGACTTAGAACAGGCCTGACAGCCTTGCACTCCTCCCTGTCAGAGGCTTGGAGATAGCCCCATGGGTTTAGATTCCCTCAGGGATGAGGTAATGCTTTTCAGGCATCTCTTGGTGCATGTCCCTTACCCCTGCCCTCCTGTAAAATGAAACCCAAACCAACATAAACCCTGTAAAACTTCCCTGACTGTTCATGGGTTAGAAGAGAAGTGGAGGTTCACGGCATCACTAATGACAGATTCCATGGTAGAGGCTCAATAAACACTTGGTAATTAATTACAGAGAAAAGAGGAACAGGATACTAATTTAGGTCATAGCCTTCTTTGAAAATCTGATGAAAGCTAAAGACCTTCTTTCCCAGAACAAAACACATGTGTATGTACACACTCAGTTTTATTTATAATGTCAGGATGCTCACGAGAATCCTGTGGCCAAGGCCCGTGGGCTCCATGGAACTCTAGTAAGAAGCCCTGACTGTGAGTATATGAAATACTTTACATTTGTGAACTATTTTATCCAACCAAAATGCTGGGGGAGATGCTACCCATGATGGACAGACGAGGAGACTTTGGTATAGAGGTGGATGATTTCCCCCCATATCTGCTAAGAGGCAGTGTAGGGCTAAACTTAGCTTTCCTATCTGCAAGGCCAGACATATTCCATTTCCCGCAGAAAATTTGGAACCTGCTGTTAAAAGGACAGAATTTCTATTTTTATTTAGTTTCACTTTTTGGTAGTTAAGAGGGCTTTTAGAATGGGGAAAATTAGACGGTACTTCTTCATTCTTTGACTGAGTCAGTAGCACATTTCCCAGTTCTCTCTTCTGCTAAACTCAAAATAAAAGACAGGGAGAATAGCTAGTGACTTTAAGATCATGAGAAACAACCCACAATGAAAAATAATATTAATAGCAGCTCTCCATATTACAATTGCTGCATCTTCCCTGTGTCAGGAATCCTATTTATCATGGGGCCCATTTCTAATTGGCTAACAAATATTAAGGGAGCAGAATTAATAGAAACCCAATAATACAATCTAGATATACTGCCTGTGCTGAGTCTTCTAACCAATGCCCGGGCCAGGAAGCATTGCAGCCACTTGCTAGTCTGAAAACTCTTCTTATCAAATAGGCCATTTGTTGCCTTTGGGGTTTAATAATGGAGCCATGTATGTCAATGACTGGTGAGTCAAGAAAAATGAGTATGATACTGCATGAAAGTTTTATTTTATTAGATGATGGGTTACTGGGGATTTATTTATTATTTTATTGAAATTTTATTAGTTTTTTGGGGGCTTTGTAATATCCCCATAATAACATACTGCATACACAAACCTCAAAAATTTGTGACTACAATAATACCTCTCAATATATGATGTGCATAAAAATCACTCAGGCTGCTTTTGAAAAACTCCCGGGCCAAGAAACAAGTGTTGGTGAGAATTTGGAGAAAAGGGAACCCTCATATGCCATTGGCCGAAATGTAAATTGGTGCAGCCACTATGGAAAACAGTTGGGAGCTTCCTCAAAAAATTAAAAATAGAACTCCCAGATAATCCAGTTATTCTACTCTGGGAATTTTTCTGAAGAAACTCAAAACACAAATTCAAAAAAATAGATGTACCTCTATGTTCATTGCAGCATTATTTATAATAGCCAAGATATGGAAACAATTTAATTATCCATTGATGAATGGATAAAGAAGTTGTGATACGTATTTACAACGGAACATTATTTAGCCATAAAAAAAGAATGAAATGGAGAAGAACCAAGATGGCGGCATAAGATATACACCTATACGTGCTGTCTCTCGCAACCACACCAAAACTACAACTAAAAGACAAAACAACTATCCCCCAAAACCATGGGTAAGCTGGTGGAGTGGAAGTTCTACAACTAGAAGGAAAGAAAAAAGTGCATTTAGACCAAGTAGGACATGCAGAGGCTCAGAAAGGCAGAGGTACAGAGATGCACATGAATCGGGCTGGTGTGTGGTGTTGTTTTTTAATTGGGAGGGAGTTACAAGTTCCCAACTCTCAGAATTCCAGTTTCTGGCCAAATTCTGGGGACCCAAACTCCTACAGAGAGAAACTGGATTGTCTGCCATTTGGTCAGAAAAGGAAGGTGGCTCTCTCTCAGAGTTGCGCACTGGAATCATTGTTTACTGCGCTGGGGCGCGTGACACAGGAGACTGAACAGAACATGGCAGAGAAGGCTGACTGGCAGCCATTGCTGTTTGCCACACCCTAGCCTAGTGACTCCCTGAGACCCCACCTCGCCCAATTTACAAACTCACCCAGCTGTGTTGCAACTTTTGCATATGAATGGTCTGCCCTCTGGCAGCTTAACCTAACAAATTGCAACTGGGTCAGACAACTCCAAAACTTCCAAACTCTAAGCAAAGAGGAGAAATTGGCAAATCTCCCTGTAGCTCCTGCTGGGTGGCCTCAGACACTAGCTGACTTGTACCTCCTTGGAGATCCAGGAACCAGTGTACCTAGAGGTCAGTGTGAGATGACACCATATTTCAACTCCTCACATACGTAAGTGACACACTCAAGAGGCAGACTCAGTGAGCACCAAAGCCCCACTGAAGCAAGCCCTGCCCCATAGGGGTGTTTCCAGCACAGCAGTTCTTCCATTAATAGACACAGCTAATCCTCACAGTCAATTGGCCTGGAGGTCAATTCCTCCCAATGTACCAATAGCAATCAAGGCTTAACTACAACAAGACTGTGGACCCAGTCCACAAAGGGGTGCACCAAGAGTGTCCACCTCAGGTGATTGGGGAGGTGGAGCTATTGGACCCTAAGGACAACTAGCACACAAAGCCACTCCATCAACAGCAGGAAGCAGCCAAAATGCAGAGATCAAGAAACTAGTCACCAATGAAAGAAATGGAGGAAAGCAAACAACTGGACATAGAGTTCAAAACCACATTTATAAGGTTACTCAAGAATCTTCTACCAACCATTAACAAACTTAGTGAGACCTCTGAGAAACTTAGTGAGACCTTCAAAGATCTTAATGAGAATGTCGAAAAAACGGAAAAGGACCAGCAGAAATTAAGCATGCACTGTCTGAAATAAAGAATAATATACAGAAATCCAACAGCAGACTAGAGGACCCCAATAATCAAATCAAAGATCTGAAATATAAGGAAGCAAAAAACACCCTATCAGAAAAAAAAAAAAAAGAGTCCAAAAATGTGAAGATAGTGTAAGAAACCACTGGGATAACTTCAAGTGTACCAACATCAGAAGCGTGCCAGAAGAAGAGAGAGAGCAAGATACTGAAAACCTATTTGAAGAAATAATGACTGAAAACTTTTCCTGGTGAAATAAATGGATTTACAAGTCCAGGAAGTGCACAGAACACCAAAAAAAAGAATCCAAAGAGGACCACACCAAGACACATCATAATTACAATGCCAAGGGCGAAAGACAAAGAGAGAATCTTGAAAGCAGCAGGAGAAAAATAGTTACTTACCTACAAGGGAGTACCCATACAACTGTCAGCTGATTTCTCAACAGAAACTATGCAGGCCAGAAGGGAGTGGCAGGAAATATTCAACATGATGAACAGCAAGAACCTACAACCAAGAGTGCTCTATCCAGCAAAGCTATCATTCAGAATTGAAGGTCAGATAAAGAGCTTCACAGATAAGAAAAAGCTAAAGGAGTTCATCAACTCCAAACCAGTATTATATGCAATGCTGAAAGGTACTCTTTTAGAAGAGGAAGAAGAAAAAGGTAAAGATAAAAATTATGAACAACAAAGTTATAACAAATACATATCTATCAACAAGTGAATCGAAAAATCAAGTGAATAAAAAAATCGGATGAACAGAATAAACTGGTGAATATAATAGAATTAGGGGCATAGAAAGGGAATGGACTAACAATTCTCACGGGAAAGGGAGAGTGAAGGGTGCAGGAAGAGATTGGACAAAAATCTTATACCTATGGATGAGGACAGTGATGGGGGGTAAGGGCATGGGGTGGGGGAGGTGGGAAATCAGGTGGAGGGGAGCTATGGGGGGGAAAAGAGGAACATCTGTAATAAACTGAACAATAAAGATTTATTTAAAAAAATGTAAAAAAGGTAAAAAATAAATAAATAAAATGAGTGCTCCCAGTGGACAGGGGGGGGAGGGGAAGTGTGTGTGTGTGAGGAGAATGAAATCTTACTATTTGTAACAACATGGAAAGACCTTGAGTGTATTATGCTAAGTGAGAGAAGTCATATAGAGAGAGACAAATGCTATATTATTTTACTCATATATGAAATCTAAAACCAAACCAAACAAATAAACAAAATAAAAACAAACTCATAAACACAGACAACAGATTGGTGGTTACCAGAGGGAAATGGTGTCAATTGTATGGTGAAAGATGGTGACTAGATTTTTGGTGGCGATCATGATGTAGTGCATACAGACATTGAATTACAATGTTGTACACTTGCAACTTATTTAATGTTTATATCAACTAAAAAACAAAAAACAAAAAACAAAAAGGAAAAAAAACACCTTCCTAGGCCCAACCACTAGGTTAAATGTTTGATTCTATAGGCCAGACATGAGGCTAAGGGTCTGAGGTCTGAGAAGTTTGTTGCAGGAAGTGTGAGGATGTGCTTTGAGAAACACTGAATAGAATATTAGAGAGACACCTAGCCTGTACCTCTGGTATACAGATTCTCATATCACAAGTTCTGCTTTATTTTCCCTCCACCACCCCCGTCTCCAACACTCATCAACAATGATGAGCTCCTTGAAGGCAGAGACAAATATGATGCCCATTTATACTCCTGGATCTTGGCATAATTACTGGTTGTAGGCTGAAAGAACAGGAATAGTAGTTGAAATGTCAGAAGATGGATATTACTATGTTGAGGTATTTCTATTTAACACCACAATCATGGAAAAGAAATATTTATTTAACCAATAGAAATCCCCTACACCATAAAATCCTAAAATGAAGGAGTGTCAATTACGCACATTTTAGTGCTCAGGGTAATTCACTGCTTCCTACCCTTCATCCTACTTTTTGGATATACATCTGCTGCTTTGGAAAACAACGGTATATAAGCAGGTACTTTGTATTTAGGTACTGATGCAGATAAAAGAACAAGAATATTTGATTCCTGCCCTCCAAGAAATTACAATCTGGTATGGGAAATATGATGTGCACACTCATGGGAATTGTCTAAAAAACAAGGCAGAGGCACTGTGTGCTAGGAAGGGGAAGCAGGCTGGTATTCAGGCTGCCAGTTAAAATTGCCTGGGGATGGAAGAGGTCTTTCCAGCTTGGGGCCAAAGCAGGGATGTGAGTTTATAAACATTTTTCCATTTTTTGTCAGTCCAGCGTTGTTTCTCCTTTTTCTGGTAACAGCACCTCCTTTTACTTTGGAGGACTCCCCATCTCTTCTGTATGTAGCCTAAGTGGTGTTGGCCTTTCTCTGGACAAGAAGTCCATTTAGACTAAGCAGACTCTGTTTCCTAAAATTTGGAACTTGAACCTAGAGTTTCTGAGCTAGAAAACCACTGGACCTGATTAATTGATGGTGAGATTGTAAACATGCTGCACTGGTGCTCCTGTGGCTTGGATCCAGTTGTTCACCATTCAGAGGGCCTGATTCTTTACTCTTTCTTTCTGTTCTTCCTAGCAGATTTCTTGCTTATCAAGGTAATAAGAGTTAGGATCTGTTGCTTGAAGCTGAGGAATCCTAGCTAATGAGTGCATAAAGTGAGAAAGCAGATGTTTTATTTAGGGTACTTACACAGCCTGTGTTTGGTTGGGGTGCAATGTTTTGGTACAGGAAAAGATGAAGATAAGGCTGCATACATAAGGTGAGATAAGACTTGAACATAAATGCTTTGGAAGGAAATGGGTTCCTTGTTATTGGAGG
This sequence comes from Lasiurus cinereus, assembly GCA_011751065.1. Classification (NCBI taxonomy): domain Eukaryota; kingdom Metazoa; phylum Chordata; class Mammalia; order Chiroptera; family Vespertilionidae; genus Lasiurus; species Lasiurus cinereus. Next base: position 10,243,492 of record JAAGEH010000392.1, read on the forward strand.
TATTCTGGTATAGGCTAGAAGACCACTTGGTAGGCTGTTACCTAGGAGATTCAAGCATTAGATAAAATGATATTGAAGTTCATCTTCAACCTAAAATTCTAAAACTCTTGCTAGTTATCTATTGGCAGTGATTAAGCTCCATAACCTATATCCCACATCTCAGCACAGTCACAGCACATAGTGGTGAAGAATGAACAGATGTGAGTTGTCCCAGGACTGTCCATAGTACCTTTAATAGGTACCTCAATTGTTATAGAATCTCAGCTCTAAACATGTAAACTACACCATAGGATTTGGCCAAGTGTATATCTACTTGGAGAAATAGTTTTGCTTTCCCTACATAAGGCAATAATTTGTAAGCCATATGTATTGCAATTGGCTTTTAAAGCAGCAGTAACTGTAATAAAAAATTCAACTGATGGGAAATTTCAACCATGTTTCTGCATAGTCCTTTCATTCCAAGTGGGATTTAGCTGGGGCCTTGAGGAAGAAGAGAAATTTCATAGTCATAGTTACTTCAAACTAAGCTGTTGGAGCATAGTCATGAATGAGATTGGGGCGAGAAGCAGGAAATAATATGATGAATTTATGATTGATTGACTTCAATTCCAAAGAGTATTTTAAAAGATTTTTGTTTTTACTGTATATCAACTTACCTATCTACAAAGGCTGTTGTGTGCTCTTGGACTGAGAAAGAAAAACTTTGCCAGAGCCTATTTTGGATCATTAAGGCTCCTTAGTGATGGGTTATATTTACACACTGCAATTTACAATTACCTGCCCAAGTGATTAGGAGCAAACAATTTTTTTTTTGTTTCAGCACATTGATGAGTACATATGCAAAAACTTAATATCTTAAGTTTCTGAGTCAAGATGGCCTATCAAAGACATAGCATTTGCTGTATGCTAAAGGTGGCATCAAGTTAAAATTTGGTGAGATGTCTTACAAATGACATGGCTTCTTCTGGAACCTACTGAACATGTAAAAATGTCAAAGAACATTGAGCTAGTGTCAATATGTATTAAATGAACATATATTGAGCACATATCATATGCTGAATTGATAAATAAACAGGGGCCCCACTGTTGAACAACTTAATCCTGCTGGAGAGACCAATACATTTAGGCAACTAATTATAAGTACAGGTGGTTAAAAATGCATATGTGGAGTCTGAGAAGTAATTATTAATCATTCTTTTTGCTTAGTGCAAAGATGGATGCTCTGATGATTTATAATAGGAACTGAAATTGTGTAGAATTCACATGGAGGTGGGCAAGAATATTATCAACCGAAGGGATAATATGAGCAAAGGGTTGGAGGCAAAACCATGTGTAACTTCTTTAAGGAATGATAGGTAATCCAGAGCCTTGCTACTCCAAGTATAGTCCCCAGAAAAGAGCATTGTCATCATCTGGGGATTTTGTTAAAAAGCAGGGCCTTATTTAGTACATCTGGGGAGGGCCTACGATTCTGCATATTTCTTACAAGTTCCCAGATGATGCTGATGCTGATGCTCCATACACACCTCCTAAATAACAAGGAATTAGAGCATCTGAGCAGGTGATATGGAATGACAGGACCTAGACTGCGACCATTGCCCATGCTGAAGAATGTGGAGCTGATCCTACAGGCAATGCCTTTGGGGTAAGGATACCTGAGTTTTATTTTTACCTTTGTAATTCTTTCCCTTTATCCAGAGACATCATTTCATAGGACTGTTAATTATTGTCACTCACTCAGAAATATTTTGAATTCCCTAGCTAAGAGGTATTATTGAATGGGCATGAATATGCTGGTGCTTAAGAGGTTGGAGAGAAGTAAGAGAAATGACAAAACAACTCATTTCAATATTCAAAGCAGATGGCCTATGTCCTTGCACACTTAATATAGTCCCCAAACCTGCTGGAACAATTATTCACTCAGTTATTCAACCCTGTGCCTAGCTCTATATGTAAGTATTGAGGCCTTGGGAGGTGATTAGTGGTAAGATGGCAAGGAGGAAAAAGAGACCATTTTGACCTATAGTTGAACCAGACTTGGAAAGCAGCTTCCTTTAACTTGATAACTCTGAGACAGAGCAAAAGAAAAAGCAGGATCTGGGTTATATGTAGTATTTGAATAATTGTAGGACAGGAGTTCAATTTAGGGGACTGATGAAGTGTCACTGAAATGTGGCTAGATGAGGTACACAGTTATGGGCAAACCACAGTCTAAATGTGTACTTTCTGAGCAGTCTTCAAAGCACTACCAGAGGTCATCCAGATAAGACCTAATGTGAACAAGACATGGCCCAACAGACCATTTCAGAAGAATAACAAAATGTTAGCTTGACCCATACATGGCACAATTTACAATGATAATGATACCTAGATGGATAAGAGTTATTATTATTATTATTAATTATCATAATCTGGCTTTTAGCGAGACTAAGATGGAAAGGACCTGAAGTTTGTCAGAAAATGAATTGCTAGCTAATAGGAAGAGAAATATAAAAGTGATTAGATTCCCCTTACCCATCACTTCACTCACATAAAATAGAACAGGAATAAAGGCTAAAATCTTTAACCTTATAAGAGGCCAACCCTTTACTTATTGGACCAGGTACTTTTTATAGGATATTCTAGCAATTCTCAAACAGCCTAATGATCAGCTGCCATTACTAATATTTTATGATTAAATAAGTTGAAACTCAGAAAAGTAAAGTAACTTAGAAAGAAATTTTAATGAGAAGAATGAGTACCATCTTGAATCCCCATAAGGATTTTTATCCCTGTAGGAAAAGGTAAGACTTAGTAGTATCTGCAGTGACTTAAATCCTAAGGAGGATGTGTTCAGCCCTCTAGGAATAGAGAATTCAGTTAGAGAAGCTTACACTAAAGAATTAGAGATGGCTCATGAAAGTTTCATTAAAAATCTGGAAAATTTAAGCTGAATCAAAAATCTTGAGCCTTAGACTAAAGTCTTCCCTTTTCTGAGAATTCTCTAAATAGATGTTTAGAGAAGAATAAATTAAGCCCCTGCCACATAGTATTCTATTTTATTTGGAAAAAATTTGATGGTCCATTGGAAAGTGATCCATAGGGGTGTGGTCCATTTTACCTAATAATAGACAAACATGTAAATTGACCATACCTTTGCTATGCTCACAACCAATCAGAGTGAGTATGCAAATCAGAAGACCAAAGATGGAGGCTGCCCAGCTGCTCCAGGTGCAGTGACCAGGTGGGGCAGGACGCCCACTATGAGGGAGGGCAGGGGATGAAGGGATCTATAGGAGTGGAATACCACAGCAAAGACAAGACTGCAGACTCCAGATTCTGTGGTGGAGACCAAGATGGGAGTCTGTAGTGAAGACAGCAGACTCTGGCTGGAGTAAAGGCCTTGGTCTGGGTGTTGGAGAAAAACTGGTGCTGGAAGCCAAGGGAAGAAAGGCCTATTGCATGAAGATTCATGCAATGGGCCTTTAATAGGATTATAATTCTAAAGGTTATCTCTAGAGCTGGGAGAAGGCACAGATATAGTATAGCCTGGTAAAGAAAAACAAACCAACAGAAATATCTACAGAGCAAATGGACTTGAGTTTTTAATTTTCAGTTCTACCACTTAGTACAAAGTGAGCATGAACAAGTTATTTAAATGCTCTGAGAATCAATTTCCCCAGCTATAAAATAAGACTAATAATACCTATATTTAATGGGGGATACATGAGAAGATGTCTATGTAAAGAGCCCTAGTCTAATGTTTAGTTTCTTCCGGATGCCTAGAACAATGAAAGATTATTTATGTAGGAGTTTAAACTTTGAAGTAGGAAACAATTAAATTATGAAGAGAATTTTTAAAATAATAATTTATTACAAAATAAAAGCTCCATAATAACTGAATGAAGAACCATTTGTTATAAACTTTCAGTTAAGATGATGGTGAAGTCATGGAAAGTTGATCTATGAAATGCACACAGCAGATTATACACTGATGTTATGGAGACTCTGGCTACTTACATGAGAGCAGGTCCTTGCTGACTAATCTATTTTGATGGGTAACATTTGTTTTATATTATTACTGAGGCCTGGTGTAAGAAATTCGTGCACAGAGAGGGTTTCCTCAGCCCGGCCTGCACCCTCTCCAATCTGGTTGAAATCCAGAATGACTGGCTCCGAACCACTTGTCTGCCTGCCTGTCTGATCACCCCTAACTGCCTCTGCCTGCAAGCCTGATCTTGCCCCTAACTGCCCAATTGCCTCTAACTGCCCTCCCCTGCCAGTCTGATCTCATACCTAACTGCCCTCCCCTGCCTGCCTGATCACGCCTAAATGCCCTCCCCCTGCCACCTGATCTCGCCCTCAACTGCTCTCCCCTACCAGCCTGATCACCCCAGCCTCGGCCCCCACCACCATGGCTTTGTCCAGAAGGAAGTCGGATGTCTGGAAGATGGCCAGTTGACCCAGTCTAATTAACATATTACCCTTTTATTAGTGTAGATAGATTATATAGGATAAAATTGCTTAAATTGTTGGGGGTGGTGGTGCGTGTGGAAGCCTTTTTCAGCAGGAGGAAATGCTCTTGGCAGGCAAAAACACATAATCCCCATCTCTGGACTGATAGCCAGCCATATGCACTATACTGCCAAACTGGTCATTAAACAATTGAACCACTTTCTTACACCTTACACCAAACAGTTGTTGCCCTTAAAATCCCTCCTCAGCCCCCACCTTAGGTTCTGCCTTCACAGATCAGTTTTTTTTTTAAATTTTAATTAAATCTTTATTATTCAGATTATTACATTTGTTTCTCTTTTTTTCCCCTCCATAGCACCCCTCCACCCAGCTCCCACCCTTCCCTCTCTCCCGTTGACCTCATCCATAGGTGTATGATTTTTGTCCAGTCTCTCCCTGTATACCCCTCACCCCTTTTCCCCTGAGAATTATCAGTCCACTCCCTTTCAATGCTCCTGATTCTAGTATATTCACCAGTTTATTCTGTTGATCAAATTTTTAATTCACTTAATTTTTAGATTCACTTGTTGATAGATACGTATTTGTTGTTCATAATTTTTTGACTTTAATCTTTTTCTTCTTCCTCTTCTAAAAGAGTACCTTTCAGCATTTCAAATAATACTGGTTTGGAGTTGATGAACTCCTTTAGCTTTTTCTTATCTGTGAAGCTCTTTATCTGCCTTTCAATTCTGAATGATAGCTTTGCTGGATAGATTATTCTTGGTTGTAGGTTCTTGCTATTCATCACGTTGAATATTTCTTGCCACTCCCGTCTGGCCTGCATCGTTTCTGTTGAGAAATCAGCTGACAGTCGTATGGGTGCTCCCTTGTAGGTAATGAACTGTTTTTCTCTTGCTGCTTTTAATATTCTCTCTTTCTCTTTTGCTCTTGGTATTTTAATTATGATGTGTTTCGGTGTGGTCCTCTTTGGATTCCTTTTATTTGGGGTTCTGTGTGCTTCCTGGACGTGTAAGTCTATTTCTTTCACCAGATGTGGGAAGTTTTCAGTCATTATTCCTTTAAATAGGTTTTCAGTATCTTGTTCTCTCTCTTCTGGCACTCCCACAATTCTGATGTTGGTACGTTTGAAGCTGTCCCAGAGGCTCCTTACATTATCTTCACATTTTTGGATTCTTTTCTCTTCTTGCTTTTCCAGTCGAGTGTTTTCTGCTTCTTTATATTTCAAATTTTTGACTTGATTCTTGCCTTTCTCTAGTCTGCTGTTAGGACTCTGTATAATATTTTTTATTTCAGTCAGTGAATGTTTAATTTCTAGTTGGTCCTTTTTATCTTTAGTTGGACCTTTACCATCTCTAGTTGGCTCTTTTGCATCTCTAGTTGGTCCTTTTTCATCTTCTCTTGGGACTTGATAAATTTATCCATCTTTTCTAGCATATTCTTCAAAAACCTTATCAGTGTGGTTTTGAACTCTATATCCAGTCGTTTTTTTTCCTCCATTTCTTTTGTTTGTGATCCCTTCCCTTGTTTCGGCATTTTCACTATGTCGGGGAAACTTCTGTGTTGGATTCAGCCTTATAATGCTAGACTTGCAAAGCCACAGAAGCCTCTGTTGAGCTTGGGATGGGTGGAGTCTCAGGACTTAAGGGACCGCCTTGCCTTCCAGTCGGCCCCACCCTCCACAGCCCCTGGGTCTCACGTGACTGTGTAATAGCTGGAGTGGTTCTTGTGCCTGAGCGCCCCCGCAGTGCTTCTAGACCGCTGCCTTTCCAGCTCCCCTGCGCACCAGGACCACACGAGTCTAGGTCTACAGGGTTTCACCCGAAACAGGGGCCCAGTGGACTCAGAAGTGGCACAGTTGGGAGGGTCTGTCTCCCGCCCACTCGAGAAAGTCAGTGGCACAATCAGCAATCTGTCCGGCGTGCAGTGCCTTGCGCGCCGCCACCAGGCCTTTGATCTTCTGCGACTCCCCTAAATTTCCGGCACTTCTCCCTTTTCACAGTCCAAACTCACCCTGTATGAGTTTCGGCTGGATTTGGGGTTTAGTGTCGTAGGATAAGGGGTTCAATGCCGTTGGGAGTCTCCATTTCCCTCCCGCCAGAGAAAGCCAGCCAGGTACTCTGACACCCGCTCTCTCAGCGGGCGCGTCTCCGTACCTCAGCTTTTTGCAGCTACTCTGGGTTTCTATGAGCCCCTCTCTTTCCTTCTAGCTGTAGAACTTCCACTCAGCCAGCTTTTCTGTGGTTCTGGATGATGTCCGTTCTGTCTTTTAGTTGTAGTTTTGAAATTGTTGTGCGAGGCAGCAGTGTAGGTGTTTACCTATGCCGCCATCTTGGATTCTCCCCCAGAGTAGGTTCTGATTGGTTGATTTCTATGCCAGTCAGCATCAAAAGCTCTGCCTCCTAGGCAGCCATTGGCTCCTCGCACTTCACTCAGATTTGGTTCTGATTGGTCGGTTTCTATGCCAGTCAGCGTCAAAAGCTCTGCCTCCTAGGTAGCCATTGGCTCCTTGCAATTCACCCAGATTTGGTTCTGATTGGTCAGTTTCTATTCCAGTCAGCATCTTCGGTCTTATCTCCAGGCCTGATCATAGATGTGGAGCTGATTAGCAGGCTGCTAGTGAGTGGGATAAATTGCTGACCTCTGGGAAAGAGAGAGAGGCTTCATCAGCAGTTGCTGCCACTGCTGATCAGCCCCACCTCTCTCTCTAAGAAGTCAGCAGTTCAGCCCGCTTGCTGGCTGTGCATACAGCCTGGTGTTCGGTCGAGTGATTTTGGATGTTATAACCCTGGCTCTT
>JAAGEH010000392.1:10250840-10350825 GCA_011751065.1 Lasiurus cinereus
CTCTTGAGGATATACTTAAAGAGAGGAAGGGAGAGAGGGAAACATTGATGTGAGAGAGAAACATCTATCAGTTGCCTTCAGTATGCATTCCAACTAGGGACTGAACCTGAAATCCGAGTATGTGCCCTGACCAGGAATCAAGCCTGCAACCTTTTGGTGCATAGGATCACACTCAACCAACAGCCATTCTGGCTGGGTGCATATCAGCTGTTTTAAAGCATTAAAGTACTAATGGGCAAGCATGAATAAGAAATGAACTTGCATTTGCTCCACAACATATGGATGCAGGAAATCTCACTTATTTAATATTTCTAAATCAAATTAAATTTGTCTTGTTGGAAGTTACCTCCCAGGGTTGGTAATTTGACCAATATCAGTTATCCAGGATGAGCTTCTTCAGATCCCTTGATTGGTACAAAACCTCTCTACCCATTATGGACTGAATGTGTTTACCCAAAATTTATATGTTGCTATCCTAATCCTCAAGGGGACAGTATTAGGAAGATGGGGCTTTCATGAATATGATTAGTATCCTTGTAGACAAACTTCAGGATGCTCTCTCACCCCTTCTGTCATGTGAAGACAGAGCAAGAAGAACCAGGAAGTGCGACCCCACCAGACAATGAATCTGCCAGCATCGTGATCTTGGATTTGCCAGCCACCAGATTTATAAAAAATAAATTTCTGTTGTTTATACCCAGTCTATGGTATTCTGTTATAGCAGCCTAAACAAACTAAGACACTACTCAAAGTGTGGTCCTCAGAAGCTTGTTAGTAATACTAGAATCTTGGGTCTCACCTCAGATCTAATGAATTCAAATTTGCTTTTTTTCTTTATTAATCCTCAACTGAGGATATTTTTTCCATTGATTTTTAGAGAGAGAGAGAGTGGAAGGGAGGGGGAGAGACAGAGAGAGAAACATTGATGTGAGAGAAACACACCAATTAGTTGCCTCCCACACATGCTCAGTTTAGGGCTGGCATTGAGCCTACTATCTAAATATGTGCCCTTAACTGGAATTGAACCCAGGACCCTTCAGTCTGTGGGCCGACGCTCTATCCACTGAGCAAAACTGGCTAGGGCTAGAATTTGCATTTTAACAAGAGACTCAGGCAATTCATATGCACATTATAGTTTGGGAGGTACTGGTGTAAGAGGTTTGGAGGCCTATACAGTCTTGAAAACTTAAGGAGAGCCCATTGGTCTTTAGATGTTCATGATAATTGCTGAAATAATTATTGTCCAGTCTTTTGACATTGATTAGAAGGTAAATATTTCCACTTCCTCTGAGTTTGTATTGCTCCATCAATGGAACCTCTGTGGGCAGGTCTATGGTACTCTCAAAACACAAGCATCCATTTCCCACCCTCTGGGAACCATCACACCCTAGACATTCAGGGCCAACAATCTCCTCCCACATCACTATTTCTGTTCCTAAAAAGGGTAGTGGGGAGGCAGTGCCCAGGTGGGGCCCTACTCAGGCTGGTTTCTCAGCAACCTGTTAGACACTTTTTTTCTGCTGTGAAATGGGTCTAAGGTGTGGTTGGCTGGTGACTTCCCTTAGGAGGAAGGACACATGAACCAGAGCCAGAGGCTCCTCCGCTATATGGGGAAACACTAGAGGAAGTCAGTCCCAACTCAGGTTCAAGTTGGACCAGCGAGGGGGTTTGACTGTGTTTTGTCCAATGAAATAATCCAGATGTGGGTGGGCCACTAAAACTCTTTCTCAAGGCAATGAGTACTTCCTAAATAAACATCAAGATAGGCTCTTTAACACAAAGTTTCAGTTCATTTGGATGCTTTTCCCCTCCCACAACAAAAATTAAGAATTTCCAGCACATTTTAATTATTGTTACATGGCAACAGAAAATTTGGAATTACGGCAATTTAGGAAATTCAAAATGTGAGTCTTTTTTGGGGGAGTAGGTAATTGATGTTTTGGGAAGAATAATTTGATTAGAACCCCTAATCCACTTTATTGTAATTGAAAAGAACAAAACAGATGCTGTCACCATAGTGTTTAACTGACTAAGCTTTTGGAAATTCATTTATTGTTATGAGGTAGCACTTCTTAAAGGAAAGGGAAAAAAACATCAGTACAAAAGTTTAGCATGAAATCAGTTTCAAGATAAATATTCACTAAGTTACAGGTTTTATTATACTTTTGCAAATAAAAGTAAGATCTTAAAAAACAGCTTGAGCCAGATCTCAGGTGAATTTTGCCCAGATTTGCCCTGGTCTAATTTCTCCTGACCTTTTGTTCCTATAATTAGAATCATTGCCTACATCTCTGTTAGCTAAGGAGACCTAATATTTAGATAGAGCTGTTTTAAAATTTCTCTTAAATTGGATGCAGTCACGTTCACATGTGAGCTCACAAGTCTTCAAATCCAGGGTGAAGACTGTTTCTCATTTAAACATTGTCAAATGAAGAAGGATGATTCAAATGCTCCTGAGTTTTGCATACGTCAGCATAGTAGAAGCTTAGTCATGCAAATCCCTATTACTTAGCATGTCCTTAGCCCAGAAATGCAGAGCTGTGTTTCCATATTTTATCTGTATTTGTAGTTGAAAGCATGCCTTCTATTGTGCTTTTAAAGAGCAGATGTCAGGACAATGTTTAAAGCACATAACCCAAGTATTGAAAAATGTTTTTTTCTGCTTAAAAAAAAAAGAATTTACAATAATGAATGCAGTCTGCCAGTTTATATTTTCAAGGAATATTTTAACTGTTGAGGGACTTTCCAGCTCTTACCCTTTAAAAATTGCCCTCAAACCTCCAAAAAAGGCCAAAGCCATCTTGAACTAACAGTTTCTTTTGTAGACTCACCAAGATAGCAATAGATGTCAGCTTTTCAAGGACTGAACTCTCTTAGAACTTCAGAGCTTCGTGTCACGTTCTCATTTATTGAATGAAAAACCTCGATGGGGATGAACCAGAGGCACGTTAGTGCTCAGGAATGATCAGTTGTGGGGGCTGTGAGGGTTGGAGCAGAGATGAATGCAGAGGATGCACCACTTCTCTGGGGGAATGGTAGTTGCTTTGGCAGGAACTGAATGAGGAATGGATGGGACAGATGGTCCAGGGTCAGGAATCAAGATCGATTCTGTGTAGGATGGTGATGAAGGGTACTCAGACAGGGAAACAAAACGGTGGGCAATGCACACCCAACAGGAAGGCATATAAAGGCCACAGCCTATTTACTCATACCAGCAACCATAGGCAGCCAATTGTCTGAATGTCATTCATGGTAAGATTGGGCCAGTTTCCAGTAAAGAAAGGTAAGGTTCCCCACCTTATCTTACAAGGTAACAGTTTGGGGGTGGAGGGAGATAACAGGCAAGTAAACTGCAGTCAAAAGTATGGAGCTGGAATAGACTTTTGAGATTGACTTAGAACAGTTTAAAAGGTAGGTTTTTAAATATCCCTGGGCCTCAGCTTGTCTTTGTAAATCAAAAGTTTTCATTAGAAGGGAATCATATTGCTAATGTAGCTGCAGGACCCAGAGTCAAATCCAGGCCATTCCACTCCACTATGTCTGCATTTTACCTCTCAAGACTATTTTGCAAATTAGTGCTCACAGTAATAGGGGCCTGGAAGTCAGACAAGATGTGGTCTATGAGGAAGCAACATTATAATGATTTTAGAAAGAGACTCTAAACTCTACTTTCCAATTTATCTGGGTAGTGAGTGGGTGTCAGGTGTGGGAGAAAAATTACAAGAAGGAGCAAACTAAAGTTTGGTGCTGGAACCAGGCACCTGTGCCCTTAATTATTCTCTGACAAGCAGTATCTGTGGATGAGGATATTAATATGGAATTCCTCTGTCCAGGAAAACAATGTACCAAGGTCTTCGGGCACTTCTCACAGTTCTTTACAAACTCTCTTTTTGTTTCTGTTGGTAGTGGATTCATGCAAGTGATTTCAAGGGCATCCAATTGAATCACTGTCCTGCAGAGATTTGTTGCAGGAGCAAGCTTCATAGGGGCAGGAGGTGTGCAGGGCCAGAAATGAATGGGCAGTGAGAAATGCACTTGGTCGGCTGCACAGCCATTTTTTGCTTCTGCGATGTCTTTGCTAGAAGACTTACTCATTCAGCGAGAAAGTGTAAGATCCGCAGTCTCTGGAGCACTTCACAGTTCTAATGCAAGTGACGGGGCATTCAAGGTACATTCCTGCCCTTAAGAAACTTATGCTCTATAGAGAATCTGAAACATGCATTTAAGTACTTGGGGAGATAATTACAAGGCAGCTCACAATTTCTCCTCCTTTGAAGTAAAAGATCAAAGGGGCTATGTTTCTGTGGGTCATCATGTTGGAGCCTGTATGGATTGCTCAAGTACTCTGGAGGCATTTAGACTGGAGGTGAAGAGGGGCCAGGACTAGGTTTTAGTGACTCGACTCTCCCACTTCCTCCCCTGTGTCTGCTTCCTCACCATGAGCCTGGGAATTACAGTTCTGGGTCTGACTCACCAGGATGTTGTAAAGATGGGGAGACATGGTCTGTCCTGCACTTTCCGCCCTTTGACAGAAAGGCTCTTCTAAAGATGAATAGAGGGTGTTAGTGCTGAAGATAGCAGTTTCGATTTGCATTTCCATGCGCTAGACAACCTAATCCACCCTGTCTAAACATGAAAATCCCATAACTCTGCCCAACTCATCACTCTATTAATCCACTTAACCCCTGGCCAATGCATAATCTAAATATTTAATCTTGTCTATTTGTTATCTGTGTTTATTCCATGTTAATTCATGGTCTGAATCTCCTTTCTGTTTATCTGCATTGGTGGAATCTAACTTCAGCTAGGAGTATTGCAAGGAGGGGATGGAGAGTGTCTTATCTATTTCTTTCCTTCCTGGCACCTAGTACTGAACTTGGACACATAGTAGGTGTTTATCAATTGTTTGATATTAAAGGGCAAGAAGCTTTCAGGGCAATTTTTTTTGGGGATCATTTGCAAAGAGATCTTTTATTATTGCCACGGAAGAATCTTACAGTTTCAAATGCTCACCATAGTGCCTGGCACTTAGTGAGTATGCAGTGAGAAAGTTGGATGAATGATCTTTGGCCCTACTATGGGAGCAATAGAATATAAAAAAGGTGGACTGCTTGAGAAGGCAGGAGATTTGGAATCTAATTTTGGTTTCACAGTAAGCTGGTATATGAAGTTCGTCAAGTCCTTAAAGCCTCTAGGCATCAGTTTTCTTATCTGTCACATGGACAGATGGCATTTAGTGAACTTGGAGCTGCTTTGGCTCTAATGCCTTTCTAGGAGCATGTCTGGGAGTCAAAGAATAAAGAGAGGCATGAATAGTCACCACTTGTAAATGAGCATTTCTCCCCACTATTGGCACTCAGGGGTCTGGGGACTGGGCAGAAAGCGGGGTGCCTATTCTCTTCTAAGCCTCCTACTCACTGTCTGTCCTTCCCAGCCTGGACTCAGGGCTCCAGACATCTGCTCATTCCATCTGAGTCAGCTAATGTTTACCCATTGCCCCTGGCTGCCTGGGCCTGGAGTCACCTGGGGGAGGGCTTGTGCAGAGGGCGCTGGAGTGGGACTTGATTACACCAAAGCTTCCATGTGGACTGTGGGAGGTAGAAGGAGAATGAAGGAGATCCTAATTTATTGCTCAGTCATGTTTATTTTCACTCTGGGCTGGTTAGGGGCATTTTTCTTAATGTATTAGGGTCATAATTTTACCAACTTTAAGGATGCTTAAAAGCAGTGAAAGAGTGAGAGAGAGGAAAAGAGAGATATTCTTATATTTTTTCCAGTACAATTTTTTGATTTTTAAAATAATTAGCCCTTCTAGCTAAATTGATTTCCTTCTCACAGATCACTACACCCGTCACCATCCGATCATGATTAGTTTAATTTGTCTAGAATAATTAGGAACTTATTTAGCTATTTTTAAAAGGCTTCCTCCCTCTGGCCAGTGTGGCTTAGTTGGTTGAGAGTCATCTGTGCACCAAGAGGTTGCTGGTTCAATTCCCAGTCAGGGCATATGCCCAGGTTGTGGGCTGGATCCTTGGTGAGGGCACATGTGGGAGGCAACTGATCAATGTTTCTCTGTCACACACTGATAGTAGATGCTTTTTTTCCCTCTCTCTCCCTCTCCCTTCCTCTCTCTCAAAACATCAATAAAAATATTAACAAAATAAAAGGCTTCCTCTTTTTTAACTTTCCTCCAGGAATCTATACGACTGGGCCCTTAAGAATAACAGTACTACCTATTATTTATTAAGCACTGCACCAGGCCTCATGTCAAATAGTATACATGTCAAATAGTTTACTTGAAACGGGAAATATCTCCATTTTACAGATGAGGAAATTAAGGTTCAGAGAAGTTAATTGGGTTTGAAACAGGTTTACTGGATTTGTTCCTTTCCTGAAAATTGAGTCCTTAGAAATGAGATTTAAAGCATGTTTTGGCCCTAACAGGTTTGGCTAGGTGGATAGAGTGTCTGCCTGTGGACTCAAGGGTCCCAGGTTTAATTCCAGTCAAGGGAATGTACCCTGGTTGCAGGCACATACCCAGTAGGGAGTGTGCAGGAGGCAGCTGATCGATGCTTATAACTCTCTATAACTTTCCCTTCCTCTCTGTAAAAATCAATAAAATATATAAAAAAATAAAAATTTAAAGCATGTTTTTGGAGAGCCAAAGGCAGAGTGAAATATGCATGAGCTAAGAGAGGCAGAATTGACAGGCAACTTAGGGCTCTGTGCTCCTTGGAGCAAAGGCAGCAAAAAGGAGGAGAAGGTTGCCTGCAAAGAAGGGAATTAATGCTCCACTCTCTTTCCCTGGGCTATGCCTAGTGATTACCAGCGTCAACTCAGGTTTTGGTAAACAATCGTTATTACTGTTGCTGCCTTTTGCATCTTTCAACATTGGAAAACTTACCCTCTAGTCTAGAGGGTACAACTTTTGATAATGTTTTAGTTCATTTATCCACAGTATTAAATCCTGTGTTGGGGATGGTAACTGCAAAGATTAGTAAGGCGTACTCCTTACCATCCAGGATTCAGTTTAGTTCCTCAAGGTTTCTTAGCACCTGGCTGAATTGAGAACACGGTGCCCAGTCATGGGTGTGTGGTCCCCTGGTCTTAAATGAATCTTAAGCTACATGAGAGCCATAATCCAGTTCTCTTTGTAAGCACAGAGTTCTGCAATGACTCCCATGAACTAAGTGAGTGATTTCAAGTGGTCTTCCCAGTGCAAACTCCTCAGAGGCACTAGTGGGGTTACTGCAGGGCAATGATTAACTTTTTAAATATGTGTCCTATTCAGTGGTCCTCTCTCTAATAGTAACTTGTTCTGACAGCCCATGACAATGTTTTCTGTGTTAAATTTATGCTCTTGCAGAAAGAACAATGTCTGCCAAACTATCAAGGCATTGCCAGGGTGGTACTTACTTTTAAAAATCATGTTTTGATTGATGGTCGAGGAAAAGATGTCAAAGTTTTCTAAGTCTTGAACTGTTTTCCTGATTTTTTTTCCTTTTTTTGTTTTGTTACTGTTCTTTTGCATCAAACTTTTTGGAAATAGCAAAAGGAGGGAAAGAATGTTAGGATAGCAATATTAGGGTGATAGAGATGTGGCTACATGTAAAGCTAGTAAACATATGGGCTCTTAAATTAGGAATGATTCTGAAACATTGGCCAAAATATTTCCTATTATCTGTAGTAGTATACGTACTTTATTTTTCAAAGTTGAATTTTATCAAGAAAGGTGAAGATGATTTAACTTTTGTTTAAAGAAAAATATATGATGGATAGTGTTTCATTATCCCTATATATAAACTTGTAGAGAATGGTTTACTATGGGTGGTATTAAAAACTGGTTCTGGGAGAATCCAAGATGGCGGCATAGGTAAACACCTACACTGCTGCCTCGCACAACAATTTCAAAACTACAACTAAAAGACAGAACGGACATCATCCAGAACCACAGGAAAGCTGGCTGAGTGGAAGTTATACAACTAGAGGGAAAGAGAGGGGCTCAAGGAGACCCAGAGGAGCTGCAAAAAGAGGTACGGAGACGGGCGCTGAGAGAGCGGGTGCCGGAGAACCTGGCTGGCTTTCTCTGGCGGGAGGGAAACGGAGACTCCCAACGGCATTGAACCCCTTATCCTACGACACTAAACCCCAGATCCAGCCGAAACTCATACAGGGGGAGTTTGGACTGTGAAAAGGGAGACGTGCACGGAAATTTAGGGGAGTCGCAAAGGATCGGAGGTCTGGTCGCGCACAGCACCACACGGAGGACAGATTGCTGATTGTGCCGCTGGCTTTCGCAAGTGGGCGGGAGACAGACCCTCCCAACTGCGCCACTTTTGACTCCACTAAGCCCCTGTTTCTGGCGAAACCCTGGAGACCTAGACTCCTGTGGTCCTGGTGCTCAGGGGAGCCGGAAAGGCAGCAGTCTAGAGGCACTGCGGGCGCGAGCACAAGGACCGCGCCAGCTATTGCCCAGTCACATGAGACTCAGAGGCCGTGGAGGGCGGGGCTGACTGGAAGGCAAGGCGGTCCCTTAAGCCCTGAGACTCCACCCCTCCCAAGCTCAACAGAGGCTTCTGTGGCTGAATCCAGCACAGAAGTTTCCCCGGCATAGTGAAAATGCCGAGACAAGGGAAGGGATTACAAGCAAAAGAAATGGAGGGAAAAAAATGACTGGATATAGAGTTCAAAACTACGCTTATAAGGTTTTTCAAGAATATGCTAGAAAAGATGGATAAATTTAGTGAGACCCAAGAGGAGATGAAAAAGGACCAACTAGAAATTAAACATACACTGACTGAAATAAAAACTATTATACAGAGTCCTAACAGCAGACTAGAGAAAGGCAAGGATCAAGTCAAAAATTTGAAATATAAAGAAGCAGAAAACATTCAACTGGAAAAGCAAGAAGAGAAAAGAATCCAAAAATGTGAAGATAATGTAAGGAGCCTCTGGGACAGCTTCAAGCATACCAACATCAGAATTGTGGGGGTGCCAGAAGAAGAGAGAGAGCAAGATACTGAAAACCTATTTAAGGAAATAATGACTGAAAACTTCCCACATCTGGTAAAAGAAATAGACTTACAAGTCCAGGAAGCACACAGAACCCCAAATAAAAGGAATCCAAAGAGGACCACACCAAGACACATCATAATTAAAATACCAAGAGCAAAAGACAAAGAGAGAATATTAAAAGCAGGAGGAGAAAAACAGTTCATTACCTACAAGGGAGCACCCATACGACTGTCAGCTGATTTCTCAACAGAAACGATGCAGGCCAGAGGGGAGTGGCAAGAAATATTCAACGTGATGAATAGCAAGAACCTACAACCAAGAATAATCTATCCAGCAAAGCTATCATTCAGAATTGAAGGGCAGATAAAGAGCTTCACAGATAAGAAAAAGCTAAAGGAGTTCATCAACTCCAAACCAGTATTATATGAAATGCTGAAAGGTACTCTTTTAGAAGAGGAAGAAGAAAAAGGTAAAAGAGAAAAAATTATGAACAACAAATACACATCTATCAACAAGTGAATCTAAAAATTAAGTGAATTAAAAATTTGATCAACAGAATAAACTGGTGAATATAATAGAATCAGGAGCACAGAAAGGGAGTAGACTGACAATTCTCAGGAGGACAAAAAATCATAAAGCATCAAACAGACTGAAATTACAGCAGAAAGATTAAAGTTAGGTGAGGTAGATAAGTTATCAATCAAAGGACTTGTATGCATGCATATAAGCATAACCAATGATCACAGACACTGGGGGTATGCCTGGGAGGGAGGGGGGGCAATGGGGAGATATGTATAAAAAATTAATAAAAATTAATTAAAAAACAAAAACAAAAACTGGTTCTGCTTTGCCAGTGTGGCTCAGTAGTTGAGCATCAACCCAGGAACCAAGAGGTCACCAGTTTGATACCTGGTAAAGGCACATGCCCCAGTTGTGGGCTCGATCCTCAGTGTGGGGGTTGCAGGAGGCAGCCGACTCATGGTGTTTCTCTGTCATCGATGTTTCCTTCTATCACTCTCCCTCCTCTCTGTAAAAATAAATGAAAACATGTTTAAAACAAGACTGGTTCTACAATAGGAATAAAAAAAAAAACACAAAGGGGATAACTGTAATACTTTTTTTTTTCAACTGTAATACTTTTAACAATAAAGATAAATTAAAGAAGATAAAAACTGGTTCTAAGATATTGGTGGGAAATTTATTTGGAATACATTTAGATGTTTATTTTGATTTTGTGTATATGGGGTAGTTCTGAGGGACACTTGACCAAAGGAAACTGACCCATATTTCTTCCTGAACAGAGAGCATTATAGGAGACCATGCAGAAACCCCTCAGCAACAACAGGGCACGTGACCTTATGAGAGCAGAGACTTCTTATGTGCCAGACATGGTAGGTTCTTGAGAAATTATTAAATAATTGTCTGGTTGAATGACACATTTTCCCCCTCCCTCTGTCCATTGATGAGAGCAAGTCTAGGTAGAGATTAGTTTCTGTGAGTAACAGAATCACTGTACTTTTGAAAGCCCAGTCCCTATTTTTCCTCCCTCTTTTTCTTTTTTATGTTCTTTCTTTGAAGTGCAGAAAGAATTTTTTCTTTAAGTTACATTTTACATTCAATATTATTTTGTATTAGTCAGTATATAGCATAGTGGTTAGACAATCATATACTTATCTCTGGGCCTATTTAAAGATGGCTGAATCTCACTTTGGGAAACAAAAATGTGTAGGTACATGTCAAAGCTTGTAACTTAGGTATACCCATCAGCCCAGTAATTTTGCCTTTAGAATTTATCTTAAGAATAAATTGTGCCTTGGCCTGTGTAGCTCAGGTTGAGTGTTGTCCCTAGCACCAAGAGATGGCTGGTTTGATTCCCAGTCAGGGAATACTCAGGTTGGTCCTGGTCTGGGTACATGCAGGAGGCAACCAAATGATGCTTCTCTCTTACATCATTGTCTCTCTCACTCTCTCTTCCTCCTTCTAAAAATCAATAATATTAAAAAAAAAAAGAAAACAGTATGAAAAAACATTTGATGAGAGTTTCTTTTTAAATGAAAGCTCGAACAACTTTATAGTATCCACCTGCAGTTAAATTTGATTGTAACTCAAATGGTGTAACATGTGGAGGGAAGCTGTTTGACCTTGGGGATTATATCTTTTCTGAAATCCAGAGTTTAGTGTTGATTTAAAACAAAAATGTTACCTAGAAACAATTTTTCCTGATTACATTTCTGGAAAGCATCCAGGAATGAACTCAGTTCCAATCAGGCAGGCAAATGGGCATGCACAGCAACTCTCATGATTTTATCAAGTGCAAATGTGATGTATGTAATATGACAAATGCTAACAGGGAGGCACAGAAGAAACTTTGTTGTAACAAATGTGCTATTTAATTCCTTTATCTTCAAGACATGAAATAGCAATCTTCCCAAGAATTTCTATACAGAGAACTTTTCCCGAGTCTACTATGTGATTCTGATGTTAGTTTTCCATGAAAAAATATTTTAGCAAATGTCAACTGCTAAACTAGCATTAATAGAACCTCTGACCTCTTTTGTTTCTCTTAGTGGGAGTTGCTGGGGTTGATATACCCTAAGCCCACACCTAACTCGAGCTGAGATTAGTTGTGGTTATTGATTAGCTAGCTGGACTAGAGGAATAATGGGTTGTGCACTGATGAGTAGCTAATATTTTCACAGCACTTCTGCTTTCACATAGATTATTACATGCAATCCCTTTTTTTCAGCCTTATGAATATTACTATTTAGAACTGAAAAAAGTGAGTTAGCCCTATATGGAAACCTATAAGTGACATAGCTGAGATTTGAACCCAAGTTTTTGACATCAAATCCTATTTTTTTCCACAACTTTCTGCTAGTTGGAATCTCATTAGGGACAAAGTGCTACATAATATATGGTGAGCAATTTCCTGGATTAAATTGATGTATTAATTTTTAAAAAATATTTTATTGATTTTTTACAGAGAGAAAGGGAGAGTGATAGAGAGAAGAAACATCTATGAGAGAGAGAAACATCATCAGTCAGCTGCCTTGTATACACCCCCTTCTGGGAATGTGCCCACAACCAAGGTATATACCCTTGACCAGAATCGAACCTGGGACTCTTCAATCTGCAGGTTGACACTCTATCCACTGAGTCAAACCTGTTAGGGCTGATGTGTTAGTTTTTATAAGTTAAACAATGATAATAGAGATTTATTTTACACTAGTGACCCAGTGCATGAAATTTGTGGACATTAAAAGGGAATTAATTAGAGGAGATTTTTAATATTGCTATTTGCCCTTTCTCTATAATAGAAGTGTCAGAGGTGAAAGAAAATTAAAATGTAAAATATATATGAAAACCTTGCTCCTGTCAGAGTCTGGGGTGGGCCACGGGAGCCAGAGTCAAGTCCCCACCTAGCCATGTGTGCCTCAAAATCACAAAAGACTCAGACCCAATCAACCCCACCCACATTGGGCTAGATCCAGACCCAGCTGGTTCCACATCCATCAAGCCCTGTTGGGTGGGGATGCTGCCTGAGTTCTCCTGGCCTGGGATGGGGGTATTCCTTGAGATCCCCTGGCCTGGGCCAGGAGGCATGTCCTGAGGTTCCCTGTCAAGTCCTGCCAGGGGGGGGGGGGTTGGGGGGGGGGTGTCAGGCACAGCCTCAGGTCCCCCAGCATGGTGTCAGGGTGGGGTGCGTGGCCTGAGGTCCCCTGGGCAGGGTTGGGGCAGGGGACATGCCTTGATGTCCCTGTCAAGCCCCATGGGTGGGGGCATGGCCTGAGGTCCCTGTCAAGCTTCACATGGTGGGGGACAGGGCCTCAGGTCCCCTGGCCCAGTGCTGGAGGGATCTCAGCCTGAGTCCCCCCAGCCCCGGCGCTGTAGCGGGACATGGCCTGAGGGGGCATGACTAATGACAGTGTTAAGTCTGCTGAGAAGGGTTGTGGCCTGAGGTCCCCTCGCCTGGCATCAGGGTCAGGGGCACAGCCTGAGGTTATTTTCTGTCAGTCCTCACCAGATGGGGGGCACAGTCTCAGGTCCCTGCTGATTGCTCATTAAGGCTCATTTCAGGAACTAAGCCTCCACTATGGGCACAGCCATCTTGTGTTATGGGATCCCTGCCTCTGCTGTGGGTGCAGATATCTTGTTATGGCGTGATGGTCAATTTGCATATTTCCTTTTTATTAAATAGGATGGTATATTTCTAAATATTTTAGATGTTTTTCAAATATTTCTTTATTTCTTTTTTTCTTGTTTGCTCAGTCCCTCCACTCTTCTCAAATATTTATTTTACACTAGCTCTAAAGATAAATATTATGTGATATTACTTTACAACATGAACAAAGTTTTTAATTTATAGCATCCCTAAAAATAATTGCAAGGATTCTCATTGGAATGAACTTTTAATTCTTTTTGCAACTTGAGAATCTGAAATTGGATAAATAGTTAAGCTTCTAATGGCAGACAATGGAAATAGAAAACATGACCTTGAGTACCTAATTCCATGTGAACAATTATCTCTTTGGCAGGCTTACAATAGATTTTCTGTGATGAGAAAATCAGTTTGGACACAGATTTAGCAAGTGGCAAGTTAGGGGTTACATTTGGAGTTCTTGAGAAAATTTGACATCATTAATGTTAACATCCTTTTATGAAATGGATGCCTTTAGGGAATGGACACATATTATCTTACTACTCTCAAAATTACCTTTGAGTGTTAGGCATTCCATTTGTATCACTTATTGCCATCATTATGACCAATGACAGTGTTAAGGAGAAACTGAAGCCCTCAGATGAGGTTTCTGGGGCCACATAGATAGAGAAGGCTCTTGGCACATTTTCTGCATGAAGGTGGGTAGGACCTAGATGGGAGATAACTCAAACACTTAAGTCTTAGGAGTCAAAGACAGACTAGAGTAATGGCCCTCCATTTTATGAGGGTGAGGACCCCTTGCCAATATGAAAGAATTTAACGAGTCTTGTGTGATAATTGTTATATTTTATTTTATTTTATTTATTTATTTTTATTCATTTATACATCTTTATTTATTATTTTTTAATTAAATCTTTATTATTTAGATTATTACATTTGTTTCTCTTTTTTCTCCCCCATAGCTCCCCTCCACCTGGCTCCCAACCTTCTCTCTACCCTTACCTCCCTCCCATTGACCTCATCCATAGGTGTATCATTTTTGTCCTGTCTCTCCCTGTACACCCTTCACCCCTTTCCCACTGAGAATTACCAGTCCACTCCCTTTCTGTGCTCCTGATTCTATTATATTCAGCAGTTTATTCTGATGATCAAATTTTTAATTCACTTAATTTTTAGCTTCACTTGTTGATAGATATGTATTTGTTGTTCATAATTTTTTTTATCTTTTACCTTTTTCTTCTTCCTCTTCTAAAAGAGTACCTTTCAGTATTTCATATAATACTGGTTTGGAGATGATGAACTCCTTTAGCTTTTTCTTCTCTGTGAAGTTCTTTATTTGCCCTTCAATTCTGAATGATAGCTTTGCTGGATAGATTATTCTTGGTTGTAGGTTCTTGCTATTCATCACATTGAATATTTCTTGCCATTCCCATCTGGTCAGTTGAGTGTTTTCTGATTCTTTATATTTCAAATTTTTGACTTGATTCTTGCTTGCCTCTAGTCTGCTTTTAGGTCTCTGTATCATATTTTTTATTTCAGTCAGTGCATGTTTAATTTCTAGTTGGTCCTTTTCCATCTTTAGTTGGACCTTTTCCATCTCCAGTTGGTTCTTTTTCATCTCGGGTCTCGCTAACTTTATCCATTTTTTTCTAAGATATTCTTGAAAAACCTTATAACCGTGGTTTTGAACTCTATATCCAGTTGTTTGTTTTCCTCCATTTCTTGTTTGTGATCTCTTCCCTTGTCTCAGCATTTTCACTATGCTGGGAGAACTTCTGTGTTGGATTCAGCCTTATGATACCAGACTTGCAAAACTGCAAAAGCCTCTCTGTTGAGCTTGGGATGGGTGAAGTGTCAGGGCTTAAGGGACCGCCTTGCCTTCCAGTTGGCCCCGCCTGCCACAGCCCCTGAGTCTCACGTGAATGGGTAATTGCTAGAGCGGTCCCTGTGCACACACGGGCTCTCTCACAGTGCCTATAGACTGCTGCCTTTCTGGCTCCCCTGCGCTCCGGGACCATATGAGTCTGGGTCCCCAGGGTTTCACCCGAAACTGGGGTTTAGTGGGGTTAGAAGTGGCGCAATTGGGAGGGTCTCTCACCCACTTGTGAAAGCCAGCGGCACAGTCAGCAGTCTGTCTTCTGTGTGCAGTGCTGTGCGCACCACCAGACTTCTGATCTTTTGAAACTCCCCTAAATTTCCATGCACTTCTCTCTTTTCACAGTCCTAACTCCCCCTGGATGAGTTTCGGCAGGATCTGGGCTTTAGTGTCATAGGATAAGGGGTTCAATGTCGTTGAGAGTCTCTGCCTCCCTCCCGCCAGAGAAAGCCAGCCAAGTACTCTGGCTCCCGCTCTCTCCGTGCGCACATCTCTGAACCTCAGCTTTTTGCAGCTCCTCTGGGTCTCTGTGAGCCCCTCTCTTTGCTTCTAGTTGTAGACTTTCCACTTAGCCAGCTTTCCTGTGGTTCTGGATGATGTCCATTCTGTCTTTTAGTTGTAGTTTTGAAATTGTTGTGCGAGGCAGCAGTGTAGGTGTTTACCTATGCCGCAATCTTGGATTCTCCCTCCAATTGTTATACTTTTAATTATCCTTATGCTGGAAACTACTGGGTAGAAGCATGAATTTTCTACCTAGTTATTACCTCCTGGGAACAATGGCCTATAGGGTAGGAAGGAGCCACTGAAGAAGAACAAGGAACCCTGAAGTTTTGGGGCCTTATCTGGATACTAACACTTCAAAATTCTCACTTTCCATGGCCTCTCTTTGCTTTTCCTACAAGCTTTGCTCTGAGAGTCGGGGGTTAGGACTATGAGAGTGAATTTTCTAAGCAAATCTCCTATTTTGTGCATCTGAAACTAGCCTCCAACCAAACTCTAATGGGTCCATCATGCTAGATATTTTTGTTCTTGGTTTAGTTCCTGGTGAGACACTTTTTTGCTCATCTTCCCCCTCCCTAATTTCCTACCTCCATCTCCAGCAGAGTTTTCTGCCTACTGAGTCTGTCTCTATTTTGCTTATTAGTTCATTAAATTCCACTTATGAATGAAATTGTATGGTACTTGTCTTTCTCTGATTGACTTATTTCATTTAGTATAATGTTTTCTAGGTCCATCCATGCTGTCATAAAGGATATAATTTTCTTCCTTTTTATGACCAAGTAGTATTCCATTGTTTAAATGTACTACAGCTGTTTTATCCACTTACCTGTTAATGAACACTTGGGCTGCTTCCAAATCTTGGCTATCCCATCTAACAAAAGAGTAATATGCAAATTGACTGAATTCTGCTAGACTCACCAGCCACGCTCACCAGCCAATCAGGATATGCAAATAAACCTAACCAAGATGGCTCAATGCTACAAAGTTTCAAAGATAGAAGATAAATAAACTCCAACAAAAATGGCGGCAACCACAGAGCTGGAGAGAGTAAGAGGCTTAAGTTGTTCCTGGAGTTGGAGGAAGCCAAGCTTTCCACTTGCCCTGGAAGGCCCAGTCCTCCACTGTAGGCTATAAAGTTTCAATTACAGAAAATAAATAAATCCCAGATACCAGGGCCTCCCCTGCAAACCACCACAGGCCCCTTGCCCAGGCCACCCCACACCCCAAGGGAACTCCCACGCTGATCCGGGACACCCTTCAGGGCAAACCAGCTGGCCCCCACCTATGCACCAGGCCTCTATCCTCTCTAATAAAAAAGTAATATGCAGATTGACCATCACTCCAACACACAAGATGGTTTCCCTCATTAGGTCAAAGATCCTGCCCCCATGTGTACATAAGATGGCCACCACAAGATGGCCTGCAGGGGAGGGCAGTTAGGGGTGACCAGGCCTGTAGGGGAGGGCAGTTAGGGGCAAACAGGCTAGCAGGAGAGCAGTTATGCATTAATCAGGCTGGCAGGGGAGTAGTTAGGGATGATCAGGCTGGCAGGCAGAAACGGTTGGGGGCAATCAGGAAGGCAGGCAGGGGAGCAGTTGGGAGTCAGCAGTCCTGGATTGTGAGAGGGATGTCTGACTTCCCGTTTAGGCCCAATCCCAGTAGGGATCCCAGATTGGAGAGGGTGCAGGTTGGGCTGAGGGACACCCCCCCCCCATGCACAAATTTTGTGCACTGGGCCTCTAGTTGTAAATAATACTGCAATAAACATTGGGGTGCACATGTTCTTTTGAATCAGTGTTTTGAATTTCCTCATAAATTCCCAGAAGTGGAATCACTGGGTAGTCCAGAAAATTGCTGACCAAATATTATGTAGTACTTAAAGTACTGCTTCCTCAGTGACTATATTAATCTGCATTCCCTCCAACAGTGCACAAGGGTTATGTTTTCTTCACAACCTTGCCAGCATTTGTTGCTTCTTGATTTATTGATAATAGCCATTCTGAGAGGTGTGAAGGAGATATTGTCAATGATGAACTTGACTCCTTTGTATTAGTGAACATTGAGGTAACTGTTAGGAATCTTGCCAAGTTATCTTTTGATATAAATTATGCAGAAATATAAGCTAGTTTCTAGACCTGGTGACAAATTCTTCCCCACCTCTTCCTTGTTTTCTAAATTCCCCAAACCATGTGTAGTATATGTGTATAATAAAAATAAATTTTGCCCTGGCCTGGTAGCTCAGTTGGTTAGAGTGTTGTTCTGATATGCCAAAGTTGCAGGTTCAATTCCCAGTCAGGGCATGTATAGGAATCAACAAATGAATGGATAAGTAAGTTAAACAAAAATCTCTCTCTCTCTCTCTCTCTCTCTCTCTCTCTCTTTCAAATTAATGAATAAATAAAATAAAAAAAATGAAGTTTAAAGTATACTAACTTTAATCTCTCTATTTGGAAATCCATTTATTTTTCTTTCTTTCTGCCATTCTACTCCTTGCTGACTAATCGAGGTAAGCATGCTACTAATTATGTTGCTTGTGTAAGACCACAGTGGCCTGGAGGACTGTGTAACCTTAGGGAATGCTTGCATCTAATGGGATAAGACTGGAGAACATGTTTGTGGGTTGGTGGATGTTTTGGAAACTGTCTACCAAACTGATCTGGACTGTGTATAAGAACAATAATTTTCCAGGCAGGGCTTTTTGTTGTTATTGTTATTGTCTATCAAGCTCAGTGGTGGCTCAGCATGAGCTCTGCCATGATAAGAGTAGTTGGTAATTGGGATAGAATAGGGGATACTTCACCTCTGCTATCCTGACTTGGTGGGAGGTTGAGGGTTTGTGGGGCATTAACATGATAATCAGAAGTGAAATTTCACCCATGCGATATAGATACTCTACCTGCATTAGACTGGTTTCTCTCTCTTTGAAGGATAAATTAAGCTGTTTATTTTTCTGCTATTTATGAGTTCTGCCTGACCTGATTTCCATCACCCAGAGCATAGAAACTTGGTGTCTTAAGTTCTCTGGCTGAGGAGTCACCATGTCCTGAAATAAACATTGTTTCACACGCGTCTCATTGTGTTTGATTTATAACACTTAAGAGCAGAGCACGGAGGGTGGGAGAAAGAAATGCCAGTGAATTTACTCTATAGGCCAACTTCTGTGTATCATGGCCTTTTCCAGACAGGTTATGGATCTGATTGTCCAGCTGTCCAGTTTCTTTAGGAAAAATACTTCTAATCTCAAGACAAGGCTTTCAAATGTCTGACACTAGTATCTAACCTGAGTCACAACTGCTATTCACTGACATAACCAGCCTCTTAGTGTCTGTAGATCGCAGTGGCTGGTGGGTATAGAGGAAATCTTGCCAGCTCAGTTGCCCTTACTTGCCTCACAGCCAAGGTCACCACTTCATCTACAGGGTGCCAGGAGGTAGCAACTTGAAGATCCCTTGGGCCATTGCGAGTCCCCACATTCCTCAGCATCTGGATTTGTCCAGAGACTATGGTGCATTCATGGGAAGGTGTGGTGGTTTAATGGTTAAAGGTACAGTCCTGTTTTAGTTTCAGCCCTTTTACTTACTGGCTCTGTCAACTTGAGCAGTTCACTCTCTCTCTCTGTGCTGCTTTCCTCATCTGTTATTGAACACTGTCTCCTACAGTTCCAGGTTCCCAGCGATCCTTTCTGTCTTATCAGTAGAGAAATGACTTTTCCTTTCCCTTGGTTTTCTTTAGGAGGCCCCACAGCAGAGTGGGTGAGCTGTTTTAGGTTTTGCCCCTGTAGGTCAGCACTGTCCAGTATGGTAGCCACCAGCCACAGGAGGCTACTGAGCACTTAAAATGACGCTAGCTGATCTGAGATGTGCCATAAGTGTAAAATGAATATTGGGATGTCAAGACAAAGTATGAGAGAAATAATATAAAATTCCTTATCAAGCCTTAACCAGTTTGGCTCAGTGGATAGAGTATAGCCTTTGGATTGGAAGGTCCCAGGTTCTATTCTGGTCAAGGGCATGTACCGTGGTTCCGGGCACATCCTCATTAGGTATGCAGGAGGCAGCTGATCGATGTTTCTCTCTCATAGATATTTCTAACTCTCTATCCTTTCCCCTTCCTCTCTGTAAAAAATCAATTAAATATATTTAAACAATGCCTTATCAATAGTCATGTTGACTTCATGTTGAAATGATAGGTTTGTTTTAAATACGTTGGGGCAAAAAAATATTTTTAAAATTAATTTACCCTATTTCTTAATTTTTTTTAATGTGGCTACTAGAAAAAACATTTGTGGTGGTGAAATACACATAAGATAAAATTTACAATTTTAACCATTTTTGGGTGTACAGGTTCAATGTCATTAAGTCCATTCACATTGTTTTGCACCCATCATCTTTATTTCCAGAACTTTTTAATCTTTCCAAACTGAAACTTTGTACCTATTAAGCACTGACACCCCATTTCCTCCTCCCAGTCCCTGATAACCACTATTCTACTTTCCATCTTCATGAATTTGACTATTCTACGTACCTCATATAAGTGGAATCATACATTTGTCTTTTCGGGTCTGACTTATTGCTTAGTATAATGTCTTCAAGGTTCCTCTATGTTGTAGCATATGTCAGAATTTCCTTCCTTTTTAAGGCTGGATGATATTTCTCTGTGTACACCATGGCCATTGGGTTGTTTCCATCTTTTGGCTATTGTGAGTAATGTAGACACAGTTAAATTTCCTATGTGGTATGTTTTGTATTCCTATTGGGCAGAGCTGTGCAAACATGTGTATAAATTGCCAAAGGTTGGTACTGGGTGGCTTTCAAGAAGGGCTTGGAAACACTGCCTTAGTTGGCTCCTCAGGCCACTGCTGATCCAGTTGTCAGCCACTTGTCTTCCTTGCTCCCTGGCTCCTGCCATTCTCCCTGCAGTGCTGCTACTCTTAGGCCCCTTCCTTATGTTTGCCTTTGCCTGCCCCCAACTTCACTTTCTGTGGAAATTCTTCTTTAGAAACCTTGGATCTCAAGATAAGTAATTTCAAGTCCATGGATTGGGGTGGGAAGCAGGTGAGAAGGGTTTTATCTTGAAATCCTGGCCTTGCCTCTGACATGGCTGGGCAGGGCTGTGAAATAGGAAGGGCAGAGGCATATTTCATTTGTGGATAAGGATTCACAGTGGAGGCTGGGAACTTTCCCATGGGTGTGCAGCTGGCATACAAACGTGGGTATTTGGAGTCTAGAACTAGAATAAGATCTCTTTTAGACAGCAATTCAACCATGGGAACTTACCTTTTTTTTTTTTTTTTTTTTTAAGAATTTAGTACCTTTTCCTTGGCACTTTAGCAAATTTTTAAAAAATATATTTTATTGATTTTTTAGAGAGGAAGGGAGAGGGACAGAGAGTTAGAAACATCGATGAGACAGAGACATCGATCAGCTGCTTCCTGCACGCCCCCTACTGGGGATGTGCTCACAACCAGGATACGTGCCCTTGACCAGAATCGAACCTGGGACCCTTTAGTCCGCAGGCCAACGCTCTATCTATTGAGCCAAACCGGTTTTGGCACCTTTTTTTTTTTTTAAATAAGTCAGCGTTACTTGGGACTAAGGTTCTTTGATTTTTGAAAATGCTTCATAGCCCACTTTAGTCACAATTAAATGTGGTCAGAACTATGTGGGGGCTCAACATCTTTTCTAATTATTGTGAGCATGAGGACTAACAGTGGATCAGCTTGACAACATCATTTTTATATCAGGGACTTTTGGCAAGTAAATGTATATTGCCCTTCTCTCCCTGAAAACATTTCTCATATGAATGAAGAACTGCAGTCTGACCTAAAGATACCTTTTAGGTATGTAAGTATTTCTCATTTTTTTTAATGCTTTAAATATTTTTGTTTGCCCAGCATCAGTAAACAATTTGGGCATGCACTCTCAATATCTGTATATCTATGTGTTCTAGTCTCTAATTGAATAACATATTAATTTCATTATTTTTTACAAAGTAAAGTAGAAGTCTTACTATTGCTTCTCTGGGCCTCTGTGGATCATCTCCTCTCACACACATTCTGGGCTGCAGGTACCTCACTCTGTAGTGAGCAACCTTTTTTTTAAAGTGGGAAAAGGCAAAATCTCAAGAGTGTAAGCAATTTGTTCTGCTCTGATTAGTGGTGGGGCAGAATTATTACCAGCTGAAACTATCAATTTACTTAAACCAAAACCTACGACAGTATCAGAAGTACTGTAAACATTGTATAAGAATTATCCAGAGCTGGGACTTTTTTCCAGATGAGTATTACACTGGCAAAGTGACAAGATGTTGACAACATACATTGTTTTCATTATATTTCTCAATGTATACTCTCATTTACTCTCATTAATAATCATTATAGTATGAAAACTCCCAGGCTGGTAACGTTACAAACAATATGACACCAAAGATTTTCACAATTTGTTGTGTTTGATGGCAAACGTACAAATTGTGAGTCCCATGGTGGGATCCTGGCATATGGGTTGCTTGCAAGAGATTGGTCACATAATCCCCACAGAGAAGAAAAAGATTCAAACCTCTGTATATTTGTCTATCTGATATTCATTTTTTTTGTGCTTAAAAGAAAAAAAAAAGAGAAAAAGACATGACTTACCCAGGCGCTTTTCCTGATTTCAGAAGTTTCTAGATGTGGCCTCAGCAGGGAGACCTCCCCAGACCCAGGAAGGATCTGCTTAGAGGGCGACCTGCACAACTGGAGGTGGCCCTTGCCTGCCGCTCTCCGTGCGGGTTGGGGGATTAGTGTAATTAGAGCCTGTGCTTGTGCAGCACTTGGACATTCTCAGATGAAAAGTGCTAGATGCGTAAAAATTTATAACTGTAATGGAATCCAAGCAAATAGCAGGGTAATAAATGGGTCTTGCTGCTGATACTGCATTTAAGAGTTGCCTCTTTATTATCTCCTGTTTACTCTATGTGATGAGCTGAGGTGATGAATAACAATGATAATAATTACTCTTATAGCAGTTAATGCTTTCAAAGGGCTTTACAACTTGTTCAGTGTGTAATCTTTAATCTTCCCAGTTGTTACTGTGCTAAACCAGTATCATTTGTTTAAAAATTTTCCTAGACACGAAGAAGTCAGGAACAGAGACGAAGGCTGAAGGTTTCAAGTTCACACTGCACAGCAACATGGAGATGCTGGCTTTCAATTAGAAAAGTCAAGATGTGTAATGAACTGGAAAAGAGGACCAGGAGGGAGAGGGAGAAGAAAGCTTGAGGGAACAGCAGTTATCATACGGGTCTAGGTGGTGATTTGGTTAAGCTAAAACAAAGAGAAACTTGATTCAGAATTGGGAGGTTGAGGTTCCCACTTCACAGTCCCCTCTGAGAAGGCCTGGATGCTGCCAAGAGATTCCCTGTAGCCTGTGTTCATTCAGCTGCTACTTTACACTTGGTCAAGGTTGGTCAAAGGGAGTAGGGCTTTATGTGGCAGCTAATTGGGTGCTATAAGGACCAGACCCCCAAACTGCAGTGTCAGCAACTGTGCATTGCATAATCAGCTTCTTCCAATGCCCACCTGGGGATTAGACTGCGATAAGCGAGAGCTGGAGGGATCTGCGAGATAAGCAGTGTGTCAATTACCCTGTGGATGGCCAGATTTATGTGCTTTTTTGGCCGAGCTGTTAAGCTATTAATCATGTCTCATGAACAGGCCCATGTAAACCAAAAGCAAATGGCACATCTCCTGGACCATCCTAGCAAAAAAGTCACATTTGCCCCTATATCTCCTGCTGATGTCTATGGCACTCAAAATGAGAATGGACACACAGAGGCACCAAGCAATCATCACGCACGACCTACTGATTACCTCTCTCATCTCTTTTCCTCTCCTCTCTTCTCTTTATTTTTTTTCTCATTTCTTCCCTTCCCCTTCCTATTCTTTTTTTTTTTTTTTTTAAATAAAGACCAAACTACATTTTCTGAGCTGAGGAGACGGAATTCCTGGTTAGCATCTGGAAATGGCTTATTTCACATAAATATACACCCATTACATTTTCTTTTAATGACAACCTGAGGGTTTCATGGCTTTCCTTTACTTTTATTACATTGTCGTTTAGATGGGCTATATATGCAGATTTCTTATTACTTGCTAAGCTACATATGTCATGAGGTGCAGTATATCTAATGTCATAATTAAGTGTCATCAGGCTAACGTGTATACGTGTTTTAAGCTTTGTTACTAATTGCTGTGTTAGCATGAATTAGACAGAGAAGTAATTAGAAGCCCAAATACATGTGTGTCATGTGGTGCAGTTTCTGGGGTGGGTGTGTGTTTGTGTGACGGAGAGTGTGCTAGTGGGAACGGATTTTCCCCGTTCCCCTTATCCCTGATTGCAGCAAAGTCCTCGCCAGTCTCTCCTGTCTGTGGAGAAGTTTCTGAGATGATGTCTGCCTTTGTCTGTAAAAGGAATCCCATGTTTCTTTAAATAAGCAATTTTCTATAATCAGTCACTGGGGAAAGCTTCACTGTGAAAACCAGAATTAATGGGAGGCAGGTTTTAGGATTTAATGAAAGCATGTTTATCTTCGGGTCAGACGAACTGGGATTGGGGTGTGCATGCGTGTATAAGAGGGGCTGGCAGTTGGGTAATGGAGAAAATAGGGTGACATTTGGTTTTAGTTTGAGATCTTTTCTAATCTCCCATGTCCATCAAATCCTCAAGGAACCATCCTGCCATCATGTGACAGTCGAACTTTTCCTCTAACCTCCTTCCCAGCCCCTGCCGTGTCCGCTCTGCCCCACTCCTTCTTGGTTTTGTACTAAACAGGAGTTAGAGGAGAGGCCTATAAAAATCATGCTCTGGCTTTCTGCTCCCTCCCTGGGGAAGTCAAAGACATCAAGCAAGGCCTTCATTTCCAAGGCTCTGGGCTCAGGAGAGCGGGACCCCGCCTTAGCCTCCTGCAGCCCAGGGCTCCTCCAGGATTCTTTATTCAATGGACATCTTCTTTGCTAGGGTGTGACTGCATTCACCGTGCTGAGTTTAATCCACCGTGGAGCTGAAGTAGACAATGTAGCAGCCTCAGGGAAAAGTCTATCCTCTGATAACTTTTATCTGCCAGAGAGGCCATTACCACCTGCTTGATTTCTCAGGCAATTTTCATTCATTGCTGCCCTGTGATAGAAAATCTGAGAGACAGAGTCCTCCAATCTGAGTTACCACAGCTCCAAGATACACTGTGTGCTTGGCCTGTACCTGTTTTATTCATCCAGATATTTTCCGTATGACTTGATTTATGCGCCGGCCCCGCTAATGTCTGAGCAGCTTTGCACCACCGTTTTAGCTCCTGTCCTCGAAGGACTGGCATAGAGTTGGCATGGAGTTGTTCCCCTCCTATGGTAGGAGGAGGAAAATGAAAAAGCCTCTGCCACCGCCTGACAGTTTTGACAAGCCTTGTCAAATTCCCATTCCCAGAGGTGCCTCTTGCCCATTAGGAGGCTGATTGCTTACCGAGGAGCCTCCTGAATTCCAACAGAGACAAGATCAAGGCCTAATGCACCATGAGAACATGGGCCTCCCTCTCCTTGACCAACAAATTCTGACAGAATGGCTTGTCAACAAATAGGCCTGGGGTAGAAAGATAAAGAGTTGTCATTTAGAAATAAATGCTGTTATTTCTCTTCGCAATTTGTAACCTTTTTTCAGCTCTTTTCCTTCTCCTCTCCCTCCTCCTCCCCAGCCCCATATTTTGCACACCAACAAAATGCTCATGTGGCTCCATCCACACAAGCCTCCTGCTCTGCAGCTGTGCACTGTATTCCTTCCTGAGTTGGACACCTTGCTCCTGACCTTCCTAAACAACTCTCTGCCCACTTTTAAAAAATTCCACGACAGCTCTAGCTGGTATGACTCATGGATAGAGCATCAGCTTGCAGACTGCAGAGTTCTGGGTTCAATTCCGGTCAAGGGCACATGCCAGGGTTGTTGACTCAATTTCCAGTGGGAGACATGCAGGAGGCAGCCAATCAATGATTCTCATCATTGATGTTTTTATCTTTCCCTCTTTTTCTCCCTTCCTCTCTGAAATCCATTAAAAAAATTTAAAAAAATTCCACAAGAGTATGAAAGCAAGGCAGAGGCACATCACAAGATCCATTGTAATTGTCTCTTAAATGGGCAATTGCTTTTCTGTTCACCAGTCCTTGTATATTGAATAATTTCTAATTTAAATAATGTATCCTATCTAATAAAGAGATAATATGCAAATTGACTATCACTCCAACACAAAAGAATGGCCACCACCATGTGGTGAAAGATGGCCAGCAGGGGAGGGTAGTTGTGGGTGACTAGGCCAGCAGGGGAAGGCAGTTAGGGGTGACCAGACCTCAGGGGAGGGCAGTTAGGGGTGACTGGGCCAGCAAGGGAGGGCAGTGAGGAGCAATCAGGCTGGCAAGGCAGCAGTTAGGCATTGATCAGGCTGGCAGGGGAGTGGTTAGAGGGTGATTAGGCTGGCAGGCAGGCAGGCAAGTAAGCAGGCGAGTGATTGGGAGCCAGCAGTCCTGGATTGTAAGAGTCCCAGATTGGAGAGTGTTTAAACTGAGCTGAGGGACAAGCCCCCTCTGTGCACAAATTTTGTGCACTGGGCCTCTAGTATTTAATATAAGTCCATGAACTCTACTTCCCTTGGCTACTCATCATCCATGTATTGCCTCCATAGCCTCTTCCTATAGTTCCCCAATCAGAGTACTCAGCACTTGTGGTGCTATTGGCTGATTTCTTATCTATGTGCCCATAAAATTACAAACTTCATAAGGGCAGGACCTATACTTACCTTGTTTATAGTTGCATGCCAACCTCTAGCATTGGACTTGGAGTACAAATGATGCTCACCAAATGCTAGTTAAATGAATGCATGGATGTGTGCTTTGCTATGCATAAGATGGTACAGGACTGATTCTGATTTTTAAAAAGGTATTGTGTGGTAGGGCAGGTGAGACCCAAGTTCACAAATTCTTACAGTAAGTTGCGTGTCAGAGAATTGCTATATGAGAGAATAAAATGAACTTCTAATGGTGCTGGTGGTGGAAAAGCAACAGTGGGTCAGGAAAAATTTCTTAGATGATATAGAATTTAAGGTGAGGTCTTGAAAGACCAAGATGGGCAGAATAGAGGCTTGGGGAGAAGAAGAATATTGTGGGTATTTGCTCTTTGAGTCATCCAACTTTAGTTACCTCACTTTTAGTAATAGTTCTTGGTTTTCTTTTGGATGTCCACCCCTGCTGCCCTTACTGGGTCCAATGGGTCTGATACCTGGGAGATGGCCTGGGATCAGGCCTGGCCAATGAAACTTGGGACTAAATATGAAAGAAGAGATAGCAATAGCAAACAAGTACTTGAAAATAGCTTGATGTTGTAGGTCATCAGGGAAATGCAAATTAAAACCAGTGAGGTACCACCATATTTACTAAAATAAAAAAAAATTTCTAAGAGTTTTTTGTGAATTTTTCTAGAATAAAAAAATTTTAAAGATAACCATACAAAATGCTGGAGAGTATGTGGAACAATTGGGACTTTTATACTCTCAGAAGTTGCTGATGGTACAACCAGTTTAGAAAACTATTGGCAGGTTTAGTGTCTATCGATCATCACTCCTACCTATTTTTATCTCCAATAATCATTCTCTTTCTGTCTTAAGTGTTTACTCAAAGGAATAAAATCATAAATTTATAAGGTTGTTTATTGAAGCTTTATTCCTAATGGCAAAAAAATTGAAAACAAACCAAATGTTTATCAACAGCTGAAGGGGTAAACAAAATGTGTCATGTCCATACATTGGAATACTACTCAGCAAATAAAAAAAATACAGTAACTTGGATGGATCTGAAAGACATTATTTTGCCTGAAGAAAGCTTGTCTAAAAAATTACACACTTGGTTCTATTTGTTTGAAATTTAAAAACAGACAAAATTTAAGGGAATAGAAATCAGAAGAATAGTTGCCTCTGAGATGGATTGATAAGAAAGGGGCACTAAGAACTTGTTTGGGATATTGGTATAAATATATTTTTGAAATTCACTGATTATACATGAAGCTCTGTGCACTTCACCACAGGTCAGTGCCACCTCAATTTTTGAAAGTTAGGAAATTTACAAAAAGTTAAAAGAAGAAAATCGTTTTAATAGTGTTACCATCCAAAGATCATTATTGACATATTAGCATAGTTCCTCCTAATGTTTTTATTTTGTGCATGCTTATTTAAAAAATAGAGTTGTAACCATATTATATTGAATATTTTGCCCCCTTTTCAGTTAATGTTATAGGCAATTATAATGTTAGAACAGTGGTCTGCAAACTGCGGCTCATGAGCCGCGGTTTGCCGCTCTGTTGACTAATGAATTTGCCGACCACAGTGTTAGAATAATGAACAGAAAACAAGCATATTTGTGTGCAAAAAGTTAAAATTATCAAGATTGCATTAAAAATTTTTTACCAAATTCTCCATCAATCAAAAAAAAAAAAAAGGGCAGGGGTGGGGGAGTAGGATAATAGCATGTAAGGAAAAATATCTGGTAAGTAAATTACATTTAGAAAATTTTCACTTTAGAAAATTAATTTCCATTTGTAATGCTAACAGCAAGACACCCATGAAAACCACACATGGTGTCAAAATAAGCCAAAGGAAAAGCGGGTAGCAAAAATAAAAAGGACCCCAAGTCAATTTTATAGAAAGGATTCCTGTATTAACTCTTGGTCGAGAATATGTTTATATGCTTTCAGAAAACAACTTCAAGACCAAGTGGACTCCTGCAACAGAGAGGAACTGACAGGTCCGCGCCAACCACGAAGGCGGGAGGAGAAACAGTCCAGAGATGGAAGACACTGACGACGCCTTGCCACGTGAGCAGTTAGCAGCTGAGCATCGCTACAGGATGCCCAGGACCAAACCAGAGAGGGTCGGACCAGAATCGCCACCATTCGTCCAGTATCCAGATACTATTGATGACATGTACACATAAGGAACTGTCTGACATTGAAACTGGGACTCAAAGCTATCAGACATTGAAATTGGGACTCAAACATATTTCTAGCCTACAGGGGCAAGATGTTTTTAAAAACAAGAAACAGGGGGAAGGGGAGAAGTAGACGCAGAGGCAAAGAAGCAATGAACAGATTGTCGTGCTACAGTGGGAAGGCAGGGGAAGCTGGGAAGGAGAGGCCTATGGGAGATCAACCGAAGGACTTGTATGCATGTGTATGTAGGCATAGCCAGTGGATGCAGGGCAGTGGGGAAAGGCGGGGTTGGGGAGGTGAATAAGGGCATGTACTGGGGAGCAGGAGGGCAATAGGGGGAAAATGATAATAAATAAATAAAAAGAAAAAAAGAATATGAATTAAAAAAATAGTTTTTAATGGCTACATGCTTCTGTGACTCACTTTATCAATATCTCTTGCCTATAGCCATTTCCTAACAAAATGATGTCCAAGTTTCTAGCATGGGTCACTGAATTATTGTCTGATCACAATTTCCCAGAAATAGAATAGGTAAAAAAGAATGAACACTTGTATGTGTTTTGTTATTTTAAAGAGAGAGGGAGAGAGAGAGAGAGAGAGAGAGAGAGAGAGAGAGAGAGAGAGAGAGAAGCATCAATATGAAAGAGAAACATCAATTGATTGCCTCTCATATGTGCCCTGACTAGGGATTGAACCCACAATCTAGGTATGTGCCCTGGTCAGAAATTGAACCCTTTTGGTGTATGGGATGATGCTTCAACCAACTAAGGCATGGGGCAAGAGCTAATGTTTTTTAATACATATGCAGTTTAAGCCTTAGTTGTAGTGCCTTAGGAAGATTCAACTACATACGTATAGAGAGCTAAAACAGCTAATGGCAGTCCATTTTGCAGTTTTAAAATGGGTTTTCTATATTAGATACAACCTCAAATTCATTTATGAATCTCTAGTTTGCTTTGTTGTCTATACTGGAGTCAAAGGGACACATATCCATCATGAACTAAATTATTCCTTGGCATGTGTAAGGATAGCTCAAATGTTTTCATGGATGCTGTCAATCTAATTTTAATTTGTGGAACTAGAGAAATGGGTGTTTTAAAATTGTTAAAATTAGTGTCCCTATGCCTAAGAGCTGCAGGACACCTTACTGAAATGTCTTACTTCTGTTCCTCACCCATTCTGCTGCAAACTTGTGACCCTGAACTGAACCCTTTCTTGTCTAGGATTCTTTGTCTGCTTGTCTCCTCAGTGTCCCTTTGCCAACCCTTGGGATTCCTCACTCCATATCATCTATGGGAAAAGCCATGGGAAAAGCCAGAAAGGGAAAGGGCAACTGACATGTTATTCTGTGTCATGTGCTTGACATAGGTGTTCTCATTTAATTACTGTGACTGTTCTTGAGGGTGAATGTGTGATCTCTGTTTTACTGAAGAGGAAACTGAGATCCAGAGAGTTAGGTAAGCTGCTCATTGCAGAAGTGGTTGTTCAAATAATAGATGTTTATGGTTTGAAGATAAAATAGCA
Organism: Lasiurus cinereus; assembly: GCA_011751065.1. NCBI lineage: Eukaryota > Metazoa > Chordata > Mammalia > Chiroptera > Vespertilionidae > Lasiurus > Lasiurus cinereus. Next base: position 10,280,905 of record JAAGEH010000392.1, read on the forward strand.
AGTCCAATCTTGTGTTTAGCCCCACTGTAGTCACTCCTCCCTGAAAAAGGCCCTGGGCTCTTGCAGCAGGAGATAAGATGCCACAGCTTTCAGCAGACCTGCTTAGTAAGAGCAATGTCAAACAGCACTGTATCTGGTGGGTAGATATCTGAAAACAAAATATTTGTGCAGCAAGCTGAGACTTAGGCCACGACCTCACTAGTTATTCATTGTCTTACTCCTCCATCAAATTGTGGTTCCATTGAGAGGGCTGCACTTCCATGAAGTTACTTTAAAAAGAAGAGAAAACAGTAGACTCTCACTGCCATTGTTTTTTTTCTTTGAGCGGCCCTTTCACAATGAAGTGATGCTTTTTCAACAGGAAGTTGGAATGGTGGGAGACTTTAGAAAGGGTCAGGCCTAACTCAGAGAAAAGAATGGATATACAGCAAGTTAAGTGACAGTTCCATGTCTAGATTTCAAACTTTCTATCCCATATCTCCTAGAAGGGGATTTTGTATCAGTGACCTCTTTGGACACCTTAGATCTTTTTGCATGTGTTTCAAGAGATACCTCTATCAAGTGACTTTTTTGCTGAACATTTGCCTCCCCACTGAGACAAGGAGAGCTCCCTAACCTTTTTCATATGGAGGTACACATTGGAAATGATAACATTGGTAAGGGTTGCTCTTGGTTGATGGTGACAGATCCCAGGACTCTGGCCACCCCAGCTCCACCTGGTTGCCCTGAGATTTAAGGGAATCATTGTCTTCACTGTGATCTAGGCTTTCTTTTCTTTTCTTTTTTAAAAAGTAATTTTAAAAAATTATTTATTTTAGAGAGAAGAAGAATGAGGAGGAAGAGGAGGAGGAGGACTATGACGATGAGGAGAAGGAGGAAAAGGAGAAAGAAAAATAGAGAACAACATTGATTTGTTGTTCCACTTATTTATGCATTCATTGGTTGATTCTTATATGTGCTCTGACCGGAGATGGACCCTGCAACCTTGGCATACTGGGACAATGCTCTAATCAACTGAGCTGGCCAAAACTGTGATCCATGCTTTCAACACACTGGTTGGAAACTGTGTAAAGTACCAGCAGAAACATTGCACGTACTACCTTAGCCTTAGGGTAAATGGTTTTCTGTACAAAATCCAATGGTAAACTTCTGCAGCTAAGGGATATATACTGGAATGTTTTTGCAATATCTCTCTGCCCCCTCTCCTTGAACAGTAAATAGAAAAGTAATTTTGAACAGACATCTTGGACTTACAATCTTATTTTAATATTGGTGGGGATACTAGCGAATGGGGGCAGGGAAGAGGTATAGAAAGAGACAAAACCAGAAAAAGAAAGGCAGATGGAGAGAGAAATTGCATTTTAACAGAATATTCAGAATCACTTATCCATAAATCACAAATCATTGAAAAATTTCCTTGGAATTGTTTAGCCTTAATAATATTCTGGGTACTTTCAATACAAATCTAGTACCTAAATTGATTAGAAAAAATAAATAACAACATTAAACAGTATAGTATAAAGAAAGGACTTTAGGGTCAGTGAGATCTGGATGTGAATAAGACACGTCCAAACCTGTAGGGAATTTTTAAGAGTTTACTTGAGCCAAACCTGATGACAATTTCTGGGAAGCAAGATCTCAAATGAATGCTATGAACGAAAGTTTAGCAACTTCTTTTATACCTTTGAGATAAGGAGGGAACATAAGAAAGATTCCACAAAGGTGAGAGAAAGCAAGGGGTTCCTGGATTACAGGATAGTTAACATGAGTATGTGCTCTGTTGAGGGTGGTTGCATCTTAGAGGGGTATTATTTCTCCCATTTTGAAGATATGTTAACCCAGATGCACAAGGTCAATGGACAGGGCTTGCTTAAAAACCTTATACTAACAAAGTTATAGGCCTGGGGCATGGCTACCCAGAATGACTTGCTGAGTTAGGAATTTATGATTTAGTATAATATCCCTTTTTCATCCACACCAGCTATACTACCTGTTAGTTTTGTGATTGTGGGAGTTGTTGAAACTTTCTGTGAAATGGGGATAATAATACCAACCTTCTGAGGCTATGCTATTAACTGAATGAGTAACGCGTGTGAAAGAACTAAGAGCACACATTTAATAGAGTGCTCAGCCCACATGAATTCTCTGCATGTTAGTTTTATTCTAAGATGGTCTCATGCTGTGGCACCAGTCTTACAGCGAGTTTCTTTTGGCACTTTGGTAATATTTTTTTGAATGGTGTCCAGAACAGATCTATCTCCACATAAATTTTATGGTTTAACAACCAATGTTTCAATAAAGTATAACTTGACAGTATAAGAAGGTAGCAGGTGAAGGTGAAGGTGTCATATTTGTAACTGTAGGCAAAATACATTGCTCCCACAAATGCATCCGGTTATTTAGTATATTCAGTCATAAAGAAAAAGGACTCTCCATGAATTATTATTATTTTATTTTTAAAAATACATTTTTATTGATTTCAGAGAGGAAGAGAGAGATAGAAACAGTGATGAGATGGAATCATTGATTGGCTGCCTCCTGCATGTTGGACCGAGCCTGCAACCCAGGTATGTGCCCTTGACTGGAATTGAATCCGGACCCTTCTGTCCACAGGCCGACATTCAATCCACTGAGCCAAACCAGTGAGGCACCATGCATTACTGAATCTCATGACAGTTTCGTGAAGTAGGTATCATTAACCTCATGTTACAAATAGAGAAACCGAGGCTGGGAGATTAAAGTGTCTCAGGTGACTGACAGTGGCAGAGTTAAGATTATAGTCAGTTCTTCCTGACTCTGAAGCCTTCCCATTTTTCAGGCTTATGGATGAACACACAAGTTTGAACACAACAAAATAATGTAGACGATCTTTATATTTAACTGTAAAGCATGACATTACTTGGGAGTCAGATGATGTCTTTCCTACCTCCTGCTCTGTGGGTACAACACTTGGCCTGTCAGCTGAGTATGCAATACACTTCTTGATCTAAGTTAAAATAGAGACTTAGCTCTGGCTGAGTGGCTAGGTTGGTTGGAGTGTTGGCCTATGCACCAAAAAGTTGTGGGTTCAAGCCAGGTCATGGTACAAACCTAGGTTGTGGATTTGATCCCTGGTTGGGGTACTATGGGAGGCAGCTGATCAATGTTTTTCTCTCTCCCCCACTCTCTCTTCCTTTCTCTCTAAAATCAATGTGAGAAATTTAAATAAAAATAAAAACATATCTTTGGGTGAGGCTTAAAAAAATAAAATAGAAGTGCAAGAAGAGTAAAGTTAATAACATCATCCAACTCCCACCACTGTTAACATTTTGGCTCATACATATGTTTACTTAAAAACATGTTTTGTTTTAGAGATGATTTTATCATTTGCTACCAAGTGGGAAATGGGACAATATAGATGCCCGAATCTTCTTTCTTCTTTATCCATAACTGCTTTTCTGATTCCATTCCCAGATGGTGATCAACCCACCAACCCTGTTCTCACTTCTGGCCCATTGCTCCTGGAGTGCATTCCTCTTCTGGACATCGGCTGGAAGTTGCCCTCTTGGCTTATAGGACACACATCTCACGCGGCATCTCTGAGGACCTAAAAGCTGAATTTTCTCTTTTGTAAGCCATGGGAGAATATCATATATTTTAGAAAAATTCCATTTAAAAAATGTTTGGCTTTAAAGAGATAGGTTTCTGATATCTCAGAGGTTTACTTATGCAGAACATCTCATTCCCAAGTATCCATAGAACAGGAAACAATGTGAGCTTTGTGTTCAGAGACCCAAGTCTGGGACCTCATCTTAGGTGTAGAAGGATTAGGCATGTCCCTGAACCAGTCTGTCTGTCCCTCCACCTTCAAATTTCTTACTGCTTCAGGCCCCAGCAACTGCTCAAAAGACAGTCTTCTTTCTAATCAGAGCAAGTAGTTTAGAGGATGAGATAGGCCGTTCTCTCTTGCTAGGAAATACTTATGTTTAAATGTCTGAAATGGTAATCATTCATATTTAGCTCTCCCTGGAGTTCTGTCCACTGTGTGCATCTTATATTTGCTCAGAAGAAAGGATATGGAAGAGTTAAACAGGAATACAGGTTTTTTGCTGTTTTGGAGTTTTCTCTCTTTGTTTAACATCAAAGTAGCCTGCAGTCCATTTTGCCAGTTTATACATATTGTTGTACTCAGGGAAAAGCTTGGAGGAGCGGAGCTGGCTGCCTGATTAGCTGTGACTCCCTTGCTGGCTGGCTTAGGAGACCAAATGGATTCAACCCCTTTAAGGTTTTAATGATAGGGGTAGGTGAGGGGGAGAAGCTCCCTCCCTTTCTGAGAGAGACTTTGTGGAGGCTCCAATAATAAATCATTTGTTCCCTGTAAATGCACTCTTGCATTCACATAGGCACATACTCACATGGTTCCCACTTGAAATTTCTCATCAACTGCAAATAGCTCCCAGCCCAAACGTTGAACTGCTTTTCAGCCTCCTCTTTGTGAGGAGGTTTTGGCTGTGATCAGCCCTGGGGAGTACAGAGTCTGTGCCTCCCTATAAACAAAGTCAGAGACTCACTTTGTCTCCACCCTACCCCATTCTACCACCCTTACCTCATCTTCCTCTCCTTCTCCCTCAACTCTGAATGCCATAGAGAAGAAAACCAGCAACATCAAGAATTTGGAAGTCGGACCTGCTTGCCCACCCATTACCCAGTCCTTGAAGTTGCCTTCGATGGGCCCTGAAGCCTGCCCTCTCCCAGGGGAAGCTGTCCTGCCTCCACAACAAAATGAGCAGCTGAAAGTAACTCAGCTGGAGAGCTGGGCATGAACCCTGCTCTGCTCCTTTTTATCCTCCCACCTGGCCTGGGGAGAGCCAGGATGCCACTTGGCCACTTCTGGGTTGGTCTGCCCCAACCCTTCCTCCCTGCCCTTCCATCCAGCCTGGAGAGCTGCTGGCCCCCTCTGTCAGCTGGAGTCCTTCAGAGAGTGCCAGGTTCTCCCTTCCATACAGGTGTGCAGCTGGGATAACCGATGATTAATGCCTGTGTCTGGTCGGGCCTTCAGGGTAATTTGATTTGCTTGATATCTAGAGTGATCACCCCTCTTTCCTGACTCCTCCCTTTCTTTTCCCGAGTTTGTGGCAGTGTTTACCTTAGTTGGTGTTTTTAAGTTGATGAGTGACACTTATTCCTGATTTTGTTTCCACCCAAATTTTAATTAAATTTTGCATGAGGCTTCTGTAGTTATGGATCTGGAACTCTCTCCCTCATCTTACCTTTCAAAAGTTACTCAGTGTTTAGAACTTTCCCCACTTTCCCTTTCTCTCCTCCTCACCATCAATCCCTGGTGCCGATGGGCTGGCAAGAGACCCCCATCACTGCAGCCATTACCTTTGGGCTTTATGGTCTTAGGTGGCTGAAGCCACATCCTGCTCCTGAGTGAATCTATTAGACTGGAGGGGCGAACAGACCCCAGAAAGATGAACTTGCCTACTGGCAGAGAGTTGTACTGTGCTCTGGGTAATGGGATGTTTGAAAAATAACCCTTCCAAGTAGATACTGCAGGAGGATTCTGTTTCCACAAGGAGTGAGATGAGAGCTGAGTTTTCTTTTTAAGAGTTATGTATGTGGAGGAGGAAGCTGTATATGTTCAAACTGAAAGAATGTTCACATGGCTGGGGAAGCCAGAGCAATGGATTAATGGCCTAGGAAATAGATGAACTAAACCAACCCAGGTTTACTATCTTCCTGCAGAGTTGAGATAAAATTAGAGCAAGTACATCTGGTTCAATTTATGGTGAGTCCAGAGTTAGGGCCAAGAAATAAACTGGACATGCTTCTGAGGTTGCAAAAATTGGCCAAGTTTTTTCAAATATATATTATCCACCTGCATTTGTTTTATTTTGCCTAATTCACTCTTAGAAAACATATAGGGAAAATATTTGGAATTGGAAGAGGAGAAAAATATCTTATTCTTAAGAAACTGTTAAGATAAATTTTAGGCCCAAGTGAGTAAGGGAATGACTTAGAAAGACTTTTATAATTTCAACATGGACTTTTAAAGACTGTGCTGGGTGTTGTGAGGACACAAATGGCATGGTGGTCCCTGCCTGTCCCGTTGTAGCTTCAAAAGCCTGTTGGGGACAATAAGTTAAACATATTTGAAGTAGTGAAATAGAGGCAAGCTGGGGCTATGAAGAAGAGAATGGAATAGATATCAGGCTAAGGGTTCTATTCTCTCCTCTGCCACTAATGAGTACTGGGATTTGGGCAAGTAATTATTCAGGCATGGAGTCCTTTGAAAGGAATCAAATGAAATAATCTCCTGAAATGAAATATTTCAAATGAAATGAAATAATCTCCTGGAATTCCTTAGAGCCTTATCTTCAGAATCTAGTTGCCGTTACCAGTAGACCCATTCTAAAAACAAGCAATAAAGGGAACCATGCAGATGAAAGATGCTGGGAGAGAGCGTTCAGAAAAGGCTTGTGTCACTAGGAACAGGAACTGGTTGTGGAGGGACTGCTGATGGGCTGGGGCTCAGGTTGGACTTTGGAAGGTTCGCAGGAAATTGAGGAGAGAGTAATCTCAAGGTGTGTATGGAGAATAGGGAGGATGCCAAATGGTTGGAGCAGCTGGCAGAGGTGCATAGTGAGAGGGAAGGTAGGAAGTTGGATTTGGGCCACATGGGGAGGTGTTGAACTCTGGCCTAAGGAGTTAGAGCTTGAGCTTGTGGGCAAAAGGCAGCTGTGGAAGATGTGATGCAACAGAAGGGAGGCTGAACAGGTGTGTATCTGGGACAGTGTGGAGATAGACCAACCTTCACTATTGGCATCGGTACTGGCCTACCTTTAGTTTTAGAAGTTTTACTTCAACATACTCCACTTGCTCCCAGACATGGCTCTTCTCCTGCTTGGCCCTGCTCAGTCAATCAACAAAAGAGGATTAGGCCAGAAGATAGGTAAAAGATAAGTAATAACCTGAGAGAGAGTGATATTGCATTAAAATTTTAAGTTGTGATTAAATATACATAACATAAAATTTACCATTTTAGCCCATTTTAGGCATACAATTTGGTGGTATTAAAAACATTTACAATGTTGTACAACCATTACCACTATTCATTCCAGAACTTTTTTGTCATCCCAAGCAAAAACTCTGTAGTCATTGAACAATAATTCTCCATTCCTCCCTCCCCCAGCCCTTGGTAACCACTATTCTACTTTCTGTTGTTAGAAATTTGCCCATTAGGTACCTCATATAAGTGGAAGCATATATTTAATTGTTCTTTTGTGTCTGAATTATTTTACTTAGAATAATGCCCTTGAAATTAATCCATGTTGTGACATGTATCAGAACTTCATTCCAATTTAAGGCTGAATAATATTCCATTGCATATGCCACATCCATGCATATGTTGATGGACACTGGATTGTTTCCATCTTTTGGCTTTTGTGAATGATATTGCCTTTAACATTTGAAATATTGTTGAGAAGAGATTTATTTTCTATAAGGCATGCAATGCATTAAAAATTGTTTTTCCAGCCCTGGCTGGTGTGGGTCAGTTGGTTGGAGCAGCATCCCACGCACCAAAAGGTAACTGGTTCAATTTCCCATCAGGGCACATGCCCAGGTTGCAGGCTTAATCCCCAGTAAGGGGCGTGCAGGAGGCAGCCGACTGATGTTCCACTTTCACTTATCAGTGCTTCTCTCTCCCTCTCCCTTCCTCTCTCTCTCTCTCAAATATATATATATATTCTAAAAAATTGTTTTTCCACAGAGACGTTTGAGCAGCTCAGGTGCTCCCAGATGACTCAGGTTAGTTGGATGACTTGGAGAATGGGATCTGGAGTGGGATGGAGGAGGTATGGAACAATGGCTTTTCTGACAGCTAATCAAAACTCTGAATAAGATTATTGGAGAAGGTCTTGGCAGAAGGGAGGAAGTCTTCATGGAGGCCTTCTCTAGAAGGAGACAGAGAATCAATCTACTGTCCTCAGTTCTTGCCCCTGGACTTCTCTGCTTCCTCTCCCATCCTCAATCAAATCTGCTTGCAAAGAAGAATTAAGAACAAGAATTAAAGGGATGTGCTGCTTTCCTTGGGAATATTTGCATGGTAAATCCCATCTCTGTTACGGAGTAAAATGAGATTTTGCTAATTGTCAAATGGGTCCCAGCACTTGATACTCAGATGGAAGAGGTGTGTCCTGACCTCTGCTTTGCAGCCAATCTGGATCGGTTGCCCTTCCACTCAGACACCTTTGGGGCTTGTGGAAGAAGGTATTGGCTCCTTAGGGAAGCCATGGTCTTCATAGGAGTACTGGGGCAAGGAATCAGAAATCTCAAGGAAGGAGGGAGCAGTCACTTGCTTTTGCTCTTTTTTATTGCCACATTTGTTGGAGAGAATCCAGACATTGCTCCAGGGATCTCTGCAGAACCTTGCAGGGGAGTTGAGGACATGCCTGCCTTTTTTTTGGCGGGGGGTTTTTCTGGGAATATTTTCGTTAATGATTTTCACAAAGTGTGACCTACCTCAGCTGTTTGCATGCACAGCTGCAGGTGATTCAGAGACCAACTTCTCTATGTGCTCTGAATGCCAGTGCAGCCTTCTGCTGATGAGAAGCACCTCAGGGGTTCCCACTCTGCCTCCACATGTCCTACCCCTGAGTCACAAAGCAGGCTGGGTTATCCCAGGTGACCTCACAAAGTAAAAGTGACAGCAGCTGGGTTTTGTTGTGCTGCAGCATAGTGGAGTAGAAAGAGAGTAGCTGACTAAGCAGCCACTATGTCAGAGTGTGTTCACGGAATCTGCAAAGGGTCCTTTCTCTTTGGATACCCAATAAGAAGGACAAAAGTTGTAGTATGGTTCTCAAATATTCAGTCAGCCAGTCAATCAACAAATATTTATTGAGACCTTTTAGAGCAGTGGTTCTCAACCTGTGGGTTGCCACCCCTTTGGGGGTCGAACGACCCTTTCACAGAGGTCGCCTAAGCCTATCAGAAAACACCTATTTCCCATGGTCTTAGGAACCAACACACCGCTCCTCGGTGCAGCAAAATGTAGCAATGTAGTTATATTAAGACTGTTACCCATGCTATACCACGATTCAAGACAAAATTTCATTTATTTGTAATTAGAAATAAATATTTCACAATATATAATTACATATTGTTTTTGTGATTAATTACTATGCTTTAATTATGTTCAATTTATAACAATGAAAATACATCCTGCATATCAGATATTTACATTACAGTTCATAACAGTAGCAAAATTACAGTTATGAAGTAGCAACGGAAATAATTTTATGGTTGGGGGTCACCACCACATGAGGAGCTGTCTTAAAGGGTCGTGGCATTAGGAAGGTTGAGAACCACTGTTCTAGAGTATGGGTGTAGGAGCTAAAGAGATAAAAGGTCTGTTTCCTGTGTGCCCACAAGCAAATTGAGGAAGAAAGTAAGTTCATAATCAAGTCTTAGAGACTGTGGAAGACTGTATTTCTCCCAAATGGCCACAGTAATTATCACTGAAAAGATATTGGTTACATTCACAGATTCCAAGAGGATGAGGCACGTCATGCTACCAGGAGCCAGATGGAGAAGCACCAGGGTATGTAAGGGGGCAGAGAGGAGGGGGAAATTGCAGCAAGCCCCTTTAGAGTGGTTTCTGTGGGAAGGAACTGTGAGGCAGAGAAAGCAGTTAGAATTGGCTAATCTGAATGATTTCAGCAGGCTCTGAGGCATAGGGACTAGTCATCTGGGACCTGGCCTCTGGGTGATTAGGGCAGGGGGATAGTAGCTCAGAGCATGAAAACCCAATGAAGATGTTGGTTGTGGTGTGGGCTCTGGTTTGGTTGGTTTATACTTGAGAAATGTGCTTGAGGGTAAGTTGTTTATTATCTCTAGGAATTGGTTAACTCTGGGAGGGGCAGTCCCTTTAGAATTAGTAAGGCCCCAGATGTCAAAGCATCAGAACACAGAAAATAAAAGACATGGCTAATACAGAAACAGTTCTGGCTCTCATGCTTTCTTAGAACCTTGCCACTCCTCCATCAAGAAAAGGACTCTTGTCAGACTGGTGTGGCTCTGTGGTTGAGTGTTGGCGAGCACACGAGACTTGGTTGGAACGTTTGTAAGCAGGACATTCTGAGAAAAAGGAAGTGTGTGGAAGGCCACCTGCCCTGTTTATCAGAATTCTGATTTAGGGGAGTGCCAAAGGTGGTGTCCCTAATTATTCCTTGATCTTTCCAAACAAGTCTGTGCATGTGCAGACCCCCAGATGTTTACTGGAATCCTTATGCTTAATCTTTTGGGTGTCCTTGCTTAAAGGACATTATAAACACACATATCCTCCCAATATTTCTTACCCTGCTTGTATTTAAAAGATAAAATTTATCTCAAACTGCTGTGACAATAAAAGCCTAATGAGGCAGGCAATTGAGGCAATCTGGTTCCTATAGCCGGGCCATCTCGTAGCCCTCTCTTTCAAAACAAAGGTTGTGTTGGAGTAATCCATTCATCTGTCACTCAGGGTCTGCTGGTCAGCCCAGGTAGTTGAGTATTGGCCCATGAAGCAAGAGGTCACTGATTTGATTACCAGTCAGGTCACATGCCCGGGTCATGGGCTCCTTCCCCAGTAGTGGATGTATAGGAGGCAGCTGACTGATGTTTTTAACTCTCTATCCCCCTCCCTTCCTTTCTACTTCTAAAATCAATAAAAACATATATTTTTTTTAAAAGAAGAAGACTATTTCCTCTTACCTTGAGCTTGGAGGATCTTTGTAAGTGCCTCCCTGAATAGACTGTGAGGCAAGTAACACTGTGGCTTCCAAGATGAGGTCATTAGAGGTGATATGGCTTCTACTTGGCTCTTTTTCTACTGGGACTCTTGCCCATGGAACTCAGCCACCATGTTGTGCTATGAGGAAGCACAGGGCACATGGAGAGGCCACATGTCTGATCAAGAGCCTCTGCTCAGGTCCTAGCTATTAGCCTGAATCAAATGTGCATGTGAGTGAACATGGCTTTAGCCCTGGAGCCACCTGGCTGATGCCAACTGGAGCGGAAGAAAGCTGTCCTTGCAGAATTCCTCCCCCCAACCTCCCCCCAAGTTCAGATTTGTGAGCAAAATAAATATTATAATTCTTTTTAGTCACTAGTCTTAGAGTGGTTTGTTATATAGCAGTAGATAACCAGGCACAGGATGCTGGGATGATGCTGGGCAGGAGAGCACAGAATGTTTTGAGTAGTCATGATGGGTAGAAACAGGGATAGGGATGGAGACAGGTCAGAAAAGGCATCCTGGGTATAAGGGCCAAACTAGAGTGCTGACTACACATTCAAGCACAATTTTAAGTACTTTATGTGCTTTTGAACTGTTTCTACTCCCAACATTCTGACAACAAATATGTGGGACTTTCCCTCAAACCAACTAATTCTTCAACTTTTCAGGTACCAGCTGGTTAGCTTACAATTCAAGTAAATTCCAACACCTGCTACCTAGAGTTAGTGCAGACACCACAGGTCCCACAAAACCGCACCCCCCCCCCCGGCCTCCAACGCCAAACACACACACTTCAGATGCCACTTTTAAGTCTCAGGTTGTGATCTGTACTTCCTTTTATTATTATTATTATTATTATTATTATTATTATTATTATTATTATTTTAAATTAAATCTTTATTGTTCAGATTAAATCTTTATTGTTCAGATTATTACATTTGTTTCTCTTTTTTCCCCTCCATAGCACCCCTCCACCCAGCTCCCACCCTTCCCTCTGCCCTTACCTCCCTCCCACTGATCTCATCCACAGGTGTATGATTTTTGTCCAGTCTCTCCCTGTACACCCCTCACCCCTTTCCCCCTGAGAATTATCAATCCATTCTCTTTCTGTGCTCCTGATTCTGTTATATTCACCAGTTTATTCTGTTGATCAAATTCTTAATTCCCTTAATTTTTAGATTCACTTGTTGATAGATATGTATTTGTTGTTCATAATTTTTTGGCTTTTACCTTTTTCTTCTTCCTCTTCTAAAAGAGTACCTTTCAGCATTTCATATAATACTGGTTTGGAGTTGATGAACTCCTTTAGCTTTTTCTTCTCTGTGAAGATCTTTATCTGCCCTTCAATTCTGAATGATAGCTTTGCTGGATAGAGTATTCTTGGTTGTAGGTTCTTGTTATTCATCACGTTGAATATTTCTTGCCACTCCCCTCTGGCCTGCATCGTTTCTGTTGAGAAATCAGCTGACAGTCGTATGGGTGCTCCCTTGTAGGTAATGAACTGTTTTTCTCCTCCTGCTTTTAATATTCTCTCTTTGTCTTTTGCTCTTGGTATTTTAATTATGATGTGTCTTGGTGTGGTCTTCTTTGGATTCCTTTTATATGGAGTTCTGTGTGCTTCCTGGACTTGTAAGTCTATTTCTTTTACCAGATGTGGGAAGTTTTCAGTCATTATTTCCTTAAATAGGTTTTCAGTATCTTGCTCTCTCTCTTCTTCTGGCACCCCCACAATTCTGATGTTGGTACGCTTGAAGCTGTCCCAGAGTATCCTTAGATTATATTCACGTTTTTGGATTCTTTTCTCTTCTTGCTTTTCCAGTTGAGTGTTTTCTGCTTCTTTATATTTCAAATTTTTGACTTGATTCTTGCCTTTCTCTAGTCTGCTGTTAGGACTCTGTATAATATTTTTTATTTCAGTCAGTGTATGTTTAATTTCTATTTGGTCCTTTATCATCTTTAGTTGGACCTTTTCCATCTCTAGTTGGTCCTTTTTCATCTCCTCTTGGCTCTCGCTAATTTTATCCAATTTTTCTAGCATATTCTTGAAAAACCTTACAAGCGTGGTTTTGAACTCTATATCCAGTCTTTTTTTCCCTCCATTTCTTTTGTTTGTGATCCCTTCCCTTGTCTCGGCATTTTCACTATGCCGGGGAAACTTCTGTGTTGAATTCAGCCTTATGATACCAGACTTGCAAAACCAAAGAAGCCTCTGTTGAGCTTGGGATAGGTGGAGTCCAGGGCTTAAGGGATTGCCTTGCCTTCCAGTCGGCCCTGCCCTCCATGGCCCCTGAGTCTCACGTGACTGGGTAATCGCTGGAGCGGTCCTTGTGTGCGCATTGCACACAGTGCCTCTAACCGCTGCCTTTCCAGCTCCCCTGTGCACCAGGACCACACGAGTATAGGTCTCCAGGGTTTCGCCCGAAACAGGGGCTTAGTGGAGTCAGAAGTGGCACAGTTGGGAGGGTCTGTCTCCCACCCACTTGCGAAAGCCAGCGGCACAATCAGCAATCTGTCCTCTGATCTTTTGAGACTCCCCTAAATTTCCGTGCACCTCTCCCTTTTCACAGTCCAAACTCCCCCCGTATGAGTTTTGGCTGGATCTGGGGTTTAGTGTCGTAAGGTAACGGGTTCAATGCCGTTGGGAGTCTCCATTTCCCTCCCGCCAGAGAAGCCAGTCAGGTACTCTGGCACCCACTCTCTCAGCGCACGTGTCTCTGTACCTCAGGTTTTTGCAGCTCCACTGGGTCTATGTGAGCCCCTCTCTTTCCTTCTAGCTGTAGAACTTCCACTCAGCCAGCTTTCCTGTGGTTCTGGATGATGTCCGTTCTGTCTTTTAGTTGTAGTTTTGAAATTGTTGTGCGAGGCAGCAGTGTAGGTGTTTACCTATGCTGCCATCTTGGATTCCTCCGTGATCTGTACTTCTGAACAACCAGTTAGAATAGCTCACAGAATTCAAGAAAATGCTTTACTTACTGTCACCAGTTTATTATGAAGGCTACAAATCAGGAAAAGCCAGATGGAAGAGAGGCACAGGGTATAAGGGGTGGAATGGGGTGTGTGAACTTCCATGCCCTCTCTTGAGCACTTCGATGTGTTCACCAACCAGGAAACTCTCAGAACCCATCTTTGAAGTTTCCACTGTGTAGGCATGATTGATGGCATCATTGACCATTGGGGATTGAACTTAATCTTTACTTCCTAGGAAGTTGGGGATAGAGATGAAAGTTCTAATCCTTTAATCGAATGGTTGGTTCCTCTGGACATCAGCCTTTTCTGGAGGGGCCACCAGTGTCAAGGCATTAGCATGAACTCAGGTGTATTCAAAGGGGCTTACTATGAATAACAAAACATTCCTATCACTCAGGAAATTTCAAGGATTTTAGAAGCTCTGTGTCAGGACCTGGGGAGACAACCAACTATATATGTCTATCACAGTGCATTAACTCATGTAATCCTCATAACATGCCCCTGATGTTAGTACTATTCCTACTGGGATAAGGAAATTAAACTCAGGAAGTCACACAGCTAGAGGAATGTATAGAACTGTGATTTCAGCCAGGAGTAGTATACTTTTTACTGCTAACTTATGATGGCTTATTAATTCAACAGGCTCTTCCTTTACTACAGAAATAACAGAGACCATTATTTACTCATTTGGTGAACATTTATTTGAGTGTCCACTTCATGCTGCCCTGTGATGCAACAGGCTGATTTTGAAGAATGAAGAAAAGTTAGAAAGTATATATGAAAATGATAATGTTCTACCAAAAGAGATGAAAACATGAGAGAACTTGACTCACTTTATTTTAACCTTTTTATTTTGAAATACAGACAGATTTACAGAAAGTCATAAAAAATATACAGGGCAGGCCCATACACCCACCAGCCCTCCTCTCCAAAAATTGGCATCTTGTGTAACTATAGTACAACATCAGCACCACAAAACTGATGTTGGTACAATGCACAAAGCTTCTTCTTCTTCTTCTTTTTTTTTTTTTTTTACAAACCAAGAATATAACATTTTATTCATTTCCAGATTCTGAGTATTACAAGCATATACATATATTTAGAGAACATATAAAACAAAGAACAAACCGTAGAAAGAGACTGTGGTCTGAAACGGACACCTTTAATTCTGTACGCTCGTGGGAAGGTCTCTCCCTCGCGCGGGGCGGCAGCGGGATAAACGCCAGGAGCCCCGCCTCCCCACTGTACTTACGATGCGTTACCTACGGCGTGGTCCCTGTGTCCGCGGCAAGGACACCAAGGAGTAGACAAAAGAACCACAGCACAGTGAACTAAGAGGAGTATTTGTTTTTCTGCCTTGTCCTCCAGATAGTTCCCTTTAAAACTAAGAGTCGGGTCCAGGGTCTATCCCTTGAGTTGCATTCCAGTTATTGCTTGCCCTTGTTCTGAACCGGGAGGTAGAGTTTGAACGCCGCCGGCAGTTCATCTTCCGAGTACAGTCTGTCTGAGAAGTAGACCCGGCGGACGCGGCGGTTGGCGTGGATCTGCACTCTCAGGGTCTCCAGGTAGTTGGTGCCGAAGGCCCGCCGCGTGAAGTCGGACAGGTTGAACTGAATCTGGTTCCAGCCGTCATCCAGCCGCATGGGCATGGTGCAGATGAAGGGTTTGACCCGGGTGGTGCTCTGGTAGTTACTGGCCCGAAATCGCCGGCGCACGTTCTTGTCATCTAGTACCTGTACTTCAAAAGTAAAATATTTCTTCAGGTTTTTAATAATCATGACAAGGAATGGAAGTTTAATTCCCAGTGTCTTCTTGGGGTCTGCAGGACACGTGATGTATGTGGTGCTGACATTTGTTCCTTCAGTCTCTAGCACCAGGGACTGGATGTCATTATCAGTGATTCTTTTGATGTGACCATTCCGCACCTCGGGGTCGACAGCCACCTATACACCTGGACTCGAGACGCCACCACGTCCGGCAGCTTCGGCTCTCAGCAGCACGAAACCAGCCCGGGACGGAAACCACAGCAGCTCTGCACAAAGCTTCTTGAGTCTTTACAAGTTACATATGCCCTTGTGCGTGTCTGCTACTGTGTGTGTGTGTGTGTGTGTGTGTGTGTGTGTGTTTGAGCTTTATCCCACGTGAGGTTTTATGTGTCTACCACCAGGATAAAAATGTACAGTTGTTCTATCTCCACATGCCTGGCACATTTGGTTTGACTGAGACATAGCAACGCTGGAGTAGAATGATGAACTGGTGAGAGAAGCTAGCAGAGGCCATGTTCTGAAGGACTTCCTCACATTAGAGGGCATTTAATTTTGTGTGGAAGCTTTTACACAGTGACAGGGGTAAAGTGGAAGTGCCTAGAGAGCCGATGGAATGTCTTACATTCACCTCAAGGTATAAATACATGACTTTTGTTAGAACCTATTCTAAGAGTTTTCAGAGCTGAGAGAGAAGAGAGAGAGACCATGGCCAATGGGTGACAGTGTGCGTGTGAGTGTGGTGCTGGCAAAGGTCACCCTGACCTAGGACTGACCTAGGACTGCCTTCTGCTAGTCGTCCTTTGCCCACATGATCATTGCCTCCTGAGCTGCTTTCTGATCACCACTCACCAACTTTGCTACTTAATCCCTCCACCCACCCTCTAGCCCATCTGACTCTGGAAACAACTGTGAAGGATTAGTGTGCTTTAGGTTTTTACATAATATTTAATGAAATACAAAGCACTCCTTTACAGTTTGCTCCCTTTTCTTCCTGTCACCAAAACAAAATGTAAGATTGAAGTCATTTTACAGTTGCCACAGTGGCTACTGAATTGAGATTGGAAAAATGATTTGCTTGCGTGTCGATCAGATAAATCCCATGAATTTGCTTCTTAAAAAAATGTGTTTGTTAGAGAGAGGGCTGCCGCCTTGTTTTTTGAGTGGGTGAGTTCCAAAAACCTTGGCTTCATTTGGAAGGAATTTTGTGTTTGTGCCCTTTAGCGTGTGATAAAACCCTGTCCTTTTTCATGATCTCATTTAGTCCTCATTAGGAGATGGGTAAGGTAGTATCAGAGTATATTATCTCCAGTTTATAAATAAAGGGAATGAGACATGAACCTACAAATGCACAGCTAATCAGGAGAGGGTACATCTCTCAGCTTTTTAATTCTTCAGACAAGCTGTGGATGAAAAAGAGTGTCCGGGAAAGCAACCTCACAGGGTGATCTGATCATAACTGCTAACCGGGCAAGTGATGGTGAGTAGTCACACTCACCTTTTTAGCAAAAGGTTTATCTTTATCTTAAGCAAAACCTGCCCATTGTTTTGTGCATTTGGTTAATACACCTTCGATGTAAGTATAACTATCCCCTAGAGCAGTGGTCACCAACCTGTGTCCGAGGACCACTAGTGTTCTGCTGCACATAATCTCATTAGCTATCCTGTAATCCAATCCCTACCTTGTCTTCTTTCACCTTCCAGTAACCTTCTCTATGTTCCCTCTTTAATTCCAAATGCATAAAAGAAACTGCAAAACTCTTTCTACAGAGCATTTGAGATCCTGCTTCTGGGCAATCGTCAGTTTGGCTCAAATTCATTCTTATAAAAATTATCTGCATTTGGATGTTTTTTAGGTTGACAGAGCCTATACCATTTGGGTGGTACATTTAAATATATGTGGTCCATCTGATTTTCAGACGAGTGTTACATCTAGAAGAGAAGCAGAGGAAGACAGCGGCCATTTATTTTGTGCCAGAAACAGGGCAAGTTGGCTTACGTTTGTTATCTCACTTAATGAGAGCATCCAGAACCCAAAGCAAACGATCTCCAGGCTGGCTTTTCATAAAACTGTAAGTGAGCTCAGTTGCTTGTGGTAACTGCGGCTTCCCTCTGAGGAGGTTTTCCAAGCTGTGCCTGCCTGCTTCCCCTCGGATGTTTGTTAATCCGGGCTGAGGCATGCATCCCGTGGCCATCCTTCTGCAGGCTTCTGAAGCCCGTGGTAAACACGAGGTCCCTGCAGACACTCACACACCATGGGCCCTTGTCCTCAGAGGTTCACCAGGACCTGCACTGGGTATTTCTGAGAGGGATCAGGGGTGGCTTACAGGTGGTACAAAGAGCCTGTCCCCACTGACTGCTTTGCTGCTTCCCCATGGGGGTGCCAAGTTTTAGGGTGTCCATGCCACACAGTTTCCAGTGGGAGGGATAGGGGTACATGCCTGCTCTCCTCCCTGTTGCACCTTGTTGCAGGGTGTTCAGTCTGGGCAGCTAGTTCCCCAGTGTTTCTCAGAATTTCAGTAACAAAATTCTCACAGAACTGATTTCCTTAGGACATGGTATAAGTGCTGGTTCCTTGTGAGGATTAACTTGCATCCCAGGTGTGCTTGACACACACACTCCTGAGTGACCTCAAGGGACCCGCCTCTCTGCAGATGACCATGGCTGGTTGCTGGGTCAAGCTCAAAGACCTAGCTCCTTCTTTGCTCTGGGTGAGTTCTATCAATATAATAGCTGATAAGGGGTGCCAGTTATTTGTACTCCCCCCCTACTCCCATTGAATGCTAAACCACGAGTCACTGATAAAAAGCAGCCAGCATTTGTTGATTATTCACATCCACTGAGCCAGCTGCTATGCTAGGAGTTTTATGTACCTTATCTCCTTTTAATCCCCAGAACAACCCTGGGACAGCACAAGCTACCTCTTATGGGGTCAGAGGTCGGTAGGAACCTGAGAGTATAGGTGTAATATATTGCCTAGTGTAAGGGACTGTACTTTCCTGTGCCTTGGACCCTTATCTATAAAATTAGAGAGACCATATGTTCTTTAAATTCCTTTCTGAATCTAAAAATCACTTCTGTTGCCTTTCTAAGTAATATTGGCAACCTAAAAAAGGTAAAAATTTTAACCCCCCAAAGACACAGACCTGATTGTAGAAACACATCTATATTTATATATCAGTGTATCAGTGGGCTATGGTTCTGAGGAGGGAGTTGTCTAAAATTCAGTTAAGGTTATTGTCTTTTAAAATTTCAAGTAAAAGAAAACTTATCTCAGACTTGGTTAGCAAGTTAGGGAATGTAAGGTCTGGAGCTGACCGTGGGCTTCTGCTCTTTCTGTCCACAATTTTTAGCTTTGGCCTTTGCCCGTGGTTCACCTTTGTCCTCAGGCAGGGTTTCTTCATTTGCAGGAAGATCTTTGGAACTAATAGGGGCTTACTCCCATTCAGGGGGAAAGCACTGCTTTCCATAACCAGTGAATGATTTTTACTTTCACTCTGATGGACTCATCTAGGAACTGCTCTAAACAAATACTAGGACTTAGTTGGCGAAGGTTATGACCCACCATAAAGCAATCATCTGGCAGAGGGGTAACTATACTGATTGATTATGCCAATTAGGATCTATCCCTTAGAGCTGGGCATAGATTCAGTCCTACCTAAGAATGCTTGAGGCTGGGTAGATTCTCCAAAGGAAATTCTGGGTAGTCAGGTTGGAATAGATTATGCCACAGTAATAAACAAACCTAACATCTTAGTGGTTTGAAACAATCAAGACATTGCTTCCTTGTGTTTGGTGTAGGTTGACAGGAAGGCTCTGCTCATGGCAGTCACTCCTGGAACCAGGCTGATGGAGGCTCCACTGTCAGCCAACGTGCGCTCAGTGTAACTGTGGCAGGGGGAGGAGGCTGGAGAGTCTAGCCCAGCAGGAAAGTGTTTCCAGCTGGAAATGACACACACCCTTTCTGCTCACTGATTAAAGCAAGCCAGATGGTGATGTCTAACTTCCAGGGGGCAGAAAGTACAGCCCTCATGTATACCGAGAGGAGAGGGGACCTATATCAGTGACCAGCAATGACGTGGGACACAGCAAGAACAGATGCAGATGGGTCTCAACAAAACTCAAGGCGAAACTTCTAAAATCCTAACAAAAGGAGATGGGAAGTGGCTGTGAAGAACTGGAAAGAGCACTGACTTTGCATCAGAACATCCATTTTGGAGTATGAAATTTACTAGTTGTTCCTCCGATTCTTATAGAACCGAAATATCAATCCTTGTCAGTTCTAGCTTTTGGAAGGCAAAGGCTGACTCTGCCTTTGATCTCTGTCCAGCACTCTGTCCCTACTACAATACCCTCAAATGCAGAAATGTGATAGAAATGGCTCTGATTTTTCAAATAGAAGCATTTTCCCCCCAAGGAGACTGTCATTTGTGCTTTCATTTCACAATCGTGTCAGTGGTCTATTTTCTCATAGATGATAGTGTATCGTTTTAGTTCCATAAAGGTGTCAGTAATGTGAGATTGCTGAACTACATAAGAGGAGCAGGTGGACTGGACCATGGTACAATGGTAATATTCCTTCTGGGAAGTCCAAAGATCTGGGTTCTGTACGGCTCTGTTATTTGTAAGCTGCATGACCCTGGGCAAGCCACCCAACAAATTTAGCCTCATTTAGTTAATTTGTAAAGTGCAGATAAATATTCCAACTCTATCTTCCACAGAGAATTTTTGAGAGAATAAAGGAATTAATATTCCCATTATATATCCACAGATATGCATAGAATACTTTCCAGGTGGGGCAAGACGTTGAGCCAGTTGCCCCTGGGAAATCAGTTAATTGGATGTGCAAGCTCCATGTATGTGGCTCTCTGTGGGAAAGCTGGGGGCTTAACTGGTAGGCAGAGAACACATGGAAGCAGTTTGTAAGGTGGGAAGATGGGGAGAGTTCAGGAGAAGACGGGCGCCTTCGAGGGGACCACACTGCTGCTCCCCTTCAGGGACCCCTCCCCACTTTTGGTAGCCTCATCAAGAGAAGCTGAAAGAAGGTGGTAGAAGGGGTGGATAGACACCCAGTGATGGAAAGGCAGAGTGAGAGCATTCATCTTGAGTGGCCTGACAGACATGTGGTGGTGTACCCGGGGTTAGTGACTCAACTGTTCAAGCGGTGAAAGAATGTACCTTCTGGGGTTTTGTAAGTCATTCTTTTGACCCAACTTTCTAATCCTGCAGGGAGCAAGGACAGAGTTTTCAATAGACTTTTCACTGGATGTGGTGTCACCCCACCTCCGGGGCAAGTACTCAGCCTAATGCCTCACGGAGAGCCCAGGATGTCTCTGTCCCTTTGCAGCTCCGAATCAGCGGTTCCCTGATGCAGGAGCAGGAGCAGGGCTTTGGGTGAGGGCTAATTAGATAATGTCTGGGAAGCACTTGGAGTTCCTTAGAGACAGGCTTGCTCTCCATGTATTATTAATAGTGGTGAGCATAGTGTTTCCAGACAAAGCTGGTGTCTATTTAAATACTCAGGGTAGGGGTAGGGAGGGAAGAGTGGAGGGCAGGACCAGCCAGAGAGTCCATCCCTTGGGAAGGCCTGCAGGCCAGTCAAGTGAACTGCAGGATTGGGGCAGAGGGCAGGGATTGTCATTAGGAGTAGGATATGGGAACTTTTGCGTCTTCAAACACCCTCATCCCCTTGCTCCCTGTAGCACTTGTGTGGACACCATGAGCCCGACAAACTGGTCTGTGCTGGTAACTGGGGCACTAAGAAGGGAAATCAGTTAGCCTGAGTCTGGCCAGGCTCTGCCCCCCTCAGTCCTGTGCCTGCTTCCAGGAGCACTGCCTATGCTAGCCAGCATTCCCGAGAGAGAAGCCTCTGCTCCAGCTGGCTCTGTTTTCTAAGGGATAAGGGGGAATAACCTCCCTGGATTCACCCCTGCCCCTTCCAAAGGTTGGGGCACACCCCATGCAGTATCAAATGGCGGGGTTTTTAAAGGATTAATTGGGGTATCACTGCCTATATCAGAGGTTGTGACTCTTCCCTACTGGAGGATTTAGCTGGAGACCTTGCACCTTGTCCCTGCTGACCCCTGTGGCTGCACAAGTAGGTGGATACCCAGAACAGCTGTTGAAGTCTGTTATGGACTATAAGTTTGTATCCCAACAAAATCCATATGTTGTGGTGAAGGCGTGGGGTTGGGCTGGGTCTGGGTGCAGGCAGGCAAAGCGGAAGAAAATGAGGACATCTGTAATACTGAAAACAATGTAAAAAATGCATATGTTGAAACCATAACCCCAAATGTGCTAGTGTTTGAAGATAAGGCATTTGGGAGGTGTTTTTGGGTAGAAAAATCATGAGGGTGGGGACCTCATGGTAGGAATGGTGCTCATATGAGAAGGGACACCAGAGAGCCCTCTCTTTCTCTCTCTCCGACTTGTGAGGACACAGCAAAGAGAAGGCCATCTGCAACCCATGAGGAGACTTCATACCAGAAACCAAACCAGCCAGCACCTTGATATTGGACTTCCATCCTCCAGAACTGTGAAGAAATGTTTTTCTCTCTTGTTGATGAGTCTGTGGCGCTTTGTTCTGGCAGCCTGAGTAGACTAAGACACAGAGCTAACCTCCATCCCTCAGAACGTGTCCTTACTGGAAATGGGGTTATTGCCGATGTAATTAGTCAAGATGAAGTTACACTGCAGCAGGGTGGGGCCCTAATCCAATCTGACTGGTGTCCCTACTAGAAGAGATAGATGCGCACAGAGGGAAGACATGTAAAGACACACAGGAGAGCAGCATGTAAAAGTGGAGGCAGAGATTAGAATGATGAGTCTATAAGCAGAGGGATGCCAAGCCAGATCTGTTGGCAACACCAGAAACTAAGAGAAAAGCAAGGAACAGATTCCCGCATGGAGCCTTCAGAGAGAGCAGGACCCTATCAACATCTTGAATTTGGACTTCTAAGCAGCAGAACATTAAGAGAACAAATTTCTCTTGTTTTAAAGCACCTAGTTTTGGCTCTCTCTCTCTCAAGCCACCCATGTCTTTATCCATTAGGTGTTTCTCTTTGTTTATGCTCTCCTAAGCTCCAAAGGTCCTTCTTTTGCTTCTGCAATTTGTTTCCTGAGCTCATACAGCCCAGCTGGTTTACTTTTTTTTTTTTTTTTACATTTGTGACTTGCTAAATAAACATTTTAAAATAAAAATAATAGTAATATTTTTTAAAAACCTCCCAGTTTTGTTTTTGTTACAGTAGCCCCAGAAAACGAATCCTCTAGGGCAGCGATTTTCAACCAGTGTGCTGTGGCAGACACTTAATGTGCTACAAGAATTTGTAAAACATGCAATACCTAACCATTTAGTCAGGGGCACTGATCTCTTTTTCCTTAGACTATCAAATAAAAAAATGACAACAGCTAATACAACAATAGCTATCTGGGTAAACGAGTCAAAAGTATATCTTTTTTTTTGGCAGATCAACAAAAAATATATTTTTTGGTGTGCCACAGAATTGTAGTAATTAGTTTATGTGTGCCATGAGAAGAAAAAGATTGAACATTGCTGCTCTAGGTTTAAGGGTGTTCAGTCTCTTTCACACTGACCACCAACACCTCTATTGCCTTAGAAAACCAGCCGCAGAGCAGACCTCTGCTCTCTATTTTTCTATTTCGGGAAGTTTGTGCACTTGGACTCCCAGGTTCTCTCATTGAGGCCGGGTGGCTTGCTGCCAAGTTCTCATACAAAATGTTCCATGATACAAAAGAGCTTAGCAACCCATAGGCTTGGGGCAGTGGAAGAGCAAAGCTGTCTTCCTGTTTAGCAAAAGGACATGCATCTCTGAATGTCAAAAATCAGAAATCATTACTTTTCCTTATGAATGAATCATCAGGTGACATTTAATTGGTGACCACTCAATCTCATTGTAGCTTACTCCCATACATAACCATGGGAAATGGGCAGGTTTAGTGTGGGTTAGTAAAATCTCATCAGATTAGGTGATCTGGAAAGTTCTGGCATTGAAACACTTTTGCTGCACTTGCCAGTCACTCACTGGCCTCAAGGGTGGACATTATAGAGCTACCAGTGCCTGCTTTCTCCCTTATCCTCACCTTTCAGAACAAAGGGCCAATAATAGATAACTTTCAGGTACAGAATCCCCAGCTTCTGTTTGTCATGTGTCTGAGCAAACCTAATAAAGCATATCATGATACCAAGCCAATGGTACCATGTTATTTAAACTAGTAATTAAGAGTCTTAAAGCTGGCTTTTCTACAATGGCATAACCACCAGCATCCCTTTCCTGGTTCTGGGCAGAGGTGAAGGCACAGTGGGGGAGATTGAACCACAGACACCTAGCACTACCTTAGATTAGATCATCTTTCAGAATAAGCATAAACCTACAGTAACCTCAAGACCAGAATTAGTCTCTAGAATTTGTTCAAAATAGCATCCTGAGGCTGTGCCTTCAGGGAAAGTCCTCCCCCACGGCATCATTGCATCATTGGGAGGAGCTGATGCATTAACCCAGGAAATAAAGCCTTCTTTATTTATGTCAGTTAAGCTGCTCCTTTGATTCAAATCAACCAAGCTTTATGTCTTGAAATGTTAGCAGCCAGTATAATTAAGGTTGAGAAGAGATACAGAAATTGTGTGGGAGTAACTAATCTTTAAATTTGAGCTGCCAAAGGCACAATGGTTCCAGAGTCATGACTTCTTGTTATTAAAAGTGTTCTCAGGGTCTGTGGATGCTAATATAAACCAGCCCCGATGTTAAAAACACAACTATTAATTAATGTGGGTAGATAAGGATTTTATTTAGAACAGGCAGCCTGCATAGGTTTTTGCTGGTGTGGGCACTGGAAGTGTTCAGCAGAGGCATAAGTGGGGCTGGTCCTTGGAAAACCTAGGGCAGGTGAATTAATTGGGCAGACTAATTTAGGTGGCTACTGTGGGTGACCAGGTGCTGAGGGAGATGAACGAGGAACCGTTTTTACTAAGGGCAAGGGGAAAAGCATGACTTTTGCAGTGTATCCCTTAGGCATAGACAGTACTCTCCTTGTATCTTATTGAATAGTTATTATTCCCACTCAGAGCCATGGAGTAATGTATTGAATTCACCCAGCCAGAGAGGCCCCAGCTGTGATTTGAATCCAGGTCAGTTTAATTCCAAAGGCCTGGATACATGCTAACCCTAAATAAGGTAGACTGTCATAACTGGCATAAAGCTACCCAAAGAAAGCCCAGGGGAAGAAGAAACTGATTCCAACTGGAAAGGTTAGGTATGATACTGTGATGAAGCTAGCCTTTGAGCTGGTCTTTTAAAGATTGGGAGATTGTAATAGGCAAAAATGATTGAGGGTTATTCTTAGCTAAGAGGAAACAGCTCTTGCCAAAGTTCCAGAGGAGGCAAGTGTGAGGGCAGCATAAAGCATGTGAATAACCTGGCATGACTGATCTGAAGAATGTGTGGTGGAGACAATCTGACAAAGGTCACACTGTAAAGGTCCTTGAATGCCACTCTAAGGGATTTGATTTTATCCTGTTGAGCAAGGGATAGTGAGTAGAGAATATCTAAAAAAAAAAAAAGGATATAATTAGAGTTATTCTCCGGGAAGATAATTTTGGTAGCAGGGTGGACTGGGAGAAGACAGACCCAGACAAACCATTTAAGAAGCCACTGCAATAGGAAGGTGTGATCTGTTGAGAGCTAGAACCCAGGCACTGGGAGTGAAGGAAAGGACAGATTCCAGCAGAAGTTCAAATCAATAGGACTGGACCAGTTGCAAGGCTGGGGAAGAGGCAGCTTCATGGAGTGTGATGTCCTGAGGGCCTTCAACCTTCTGAGAGCTTGCATGTGGGTGGATTCTCTACTATTATATCTTGAAATTCTTGCTCATTTTGAAAAAAGCGTCCCCACCATTTTATTTTGTCCCAGGTCCTGAAGATTTATAGCTGGTCCTGGGCTTGGGTTTTATAGCTAGGGGAACTGGGTTTAAATTCCTGCTCTAACTAACTCTTCCAAGCTACAAAGATTTCAGCAAGTCACTTAACTTCCCAGACTCTTCAGTGTCCTTATCTGTAAAATGAGAATAATAATAATTATTCATTGGGGTTCTCATGAGGATTGGAGAAAATTATGTTAATAACGACAATATTTGAGTACTTGTGTGCCAGGTTTTGGGCTAAGCACCTTTATATAAATGACAAATGTATTTGTCATGACATCTTATGAGTTGGGTACTATTTTTATTCTGATTTTACAGGAAACAGACTCAGATGGGGTCATGCCACTTCTAATAGGTGGAGCCGGAATCAATTTCTGGTCTGCTCAACTCCAAAGCCTGTGTTGGCACTCTGCTCAATTATGTCATTATCACCATTATTGTCATCAATATTAATCGGTGCAGGTGAGGAAGAAGGGAGAGCAGGGAGGCAGAAGTGAGCTGGGGTGACAAAATGAATGGATCTGCCATTCTCTGCTGAGCAATAGTAATAATGGAATAATGAACTTGGCTTTGGGCAACCTGCCTTGGGACATTCAGGTTTCTCTTTCCATGCAATAACTCTATCACTTAGGTTTTATTTGTTATGGTTCAGCTTAATGGGTAACTCTTCTAGGGATATGTGTCACCGGGGTGACTGGGAAGATCAAAGTGCCTCCGAGATTAGGATGTGAATCTTATTGGTAGATACTGATACCTTCATATACCAGTAGGTTTGCATAATTCCTATCATAGTCTTGCACTGTGGATGGTAACTGGGTCTAGCTGTATTCCCCCTCCCCACCAAAGCCATATAAGAAACAATAAATGGCATGGTGCAGGTGTTTTAAGGTGCACAGTATCAGGGCACACATTAGTCTTCTCCATCTTCCTCTTGATTCATCACTTGCAGTTCAGTGGGTTTGAACTCATTAGTTCCTTTCCAGAGAGCAGTGTGGTGAGAAGCTGAGAGGCTGAATAAAAGGGGGAAGATTAGGGTGTGTTGGTGTCAATGGAGAGGTAGGAGCAACACCCTACCAGGACTGGGAGAAAAGACGACCAGCTTTCTGATGTCATTATAATGAACAAGGCTGACCCATGTAACTAGAATGTCAGTGAGCCAGGGGCATCTAAGGGGCTGGGCCAACAGAAGAGGAAGTATTCCCAGAGATTGGCATGTTCCTTTCAGAGGATTCTGGAGTGCAGTGGGATCACCCTTCCCTGCCAGGTGTGAATCACTCAAAATACAGTCTGTTTGAGTTAACTTTTTACATGCTTGCCCTATGGCAGGTGAGTTAGGATGTACTGTATAGGGAAGAGGGACCATTGGGAAGGCCTGTTACTCTCAATGGGGCAGGTCTAGGAATGCTGCCCAGGCTTTGGAATGGTCCAGAAAACTGGGTGTGTAGCTCTTTATTAATAAATCACTTGCCCTGATTCAAAGGGGGCAGGGGCAGGGGCAGGGGCAGGAACTTCTGATTGCTTTTAAACAGATAAACTAGTTTCCTTGATATAAAAAAAGAAACGTTTCCATGCTCTGCAAATACTTCCATCATTACAGGAATACACAGTATAGACAGTGATGTCCCAGTTCATCTCCCCTTTCCAAGATAATCACAAATGACTTCGAAGCAGGAAGAAGGCACTTTGCCTCTTACACTCTGTAATATTGAGTAATTCACACTTGATCTTAGCCAAAAGGACAAGAAGTGATATAACACTAAGTAATTTAGAAGGATTCTTTTGAATGTTAACAACATAAGTGCCCATGAATAAAATTGAACTTGGTGTAGTGGAAAGGGCATTGGACTAAGAATAAGGTCTTGGTGTCTAACTACCATGCTGTCTCACCCGGTATTTAATTTAAGACCTCAGTTGGACCCATTAGGACAGATTGGGATTACCACTTGGAAGCCTAGTGACCAGGAGAGTGACTCTGGCCCAGCCTCACTCCACCTCACAAGGTATCTGATTCCAGCTCTCTTTCTTCTATTTGGGTTCTGACATTTTGCCTCTAGAATTTTAGTACTTGTATCATCAACCTCCCTAACTTAACTTTCTGACTAGTGGATTGGCCCTCTTTCTAATTTGATGCCTTTGGACTAACCTCACAGAACTTCCCTAGGAAGTCTGTGTAGTTTGGGCAGATAATCTCTAAAAAGAGAGGTTAGATAATAATAGTGACCGTTTACTGAGTACTTATATGATTCAGGCATTATGCTAAGTACTTCACATGAACTCTCAAATTTACTCCTCCAAGCATTCCTATGACATAGGATTTGAGTTTAATAGTGAATGTGTTTTTGGCTGCAAGTAATGGAAAACCCAATTCAAAGAGCTTTAAACAATAAGGATATTCATTGGCTCACATAACTCACAGGAAGTTCAAAGGCAGAATGGACTTTAGAGTTAGTTGATCATTCATCTATAAGAATGACTTCAAGGACCTAAGTTCTTTCCATCTCCCGGCGCTGCCATTGAGAGTGTAGACTTCAGCCTACGGCTGGGTCTCCTCATGGTTGAGGGTGGGCTGTCAGCAACAGTCAGTGCTCCTGGCTTGTTTCTTCTTTATGTTAAGCCTCAGGGAAGGAATTGCTTATGGAAATTCTCTTAGAGGAACTAGCCTAGATATTCTGGTAAAATTCCCTTGTGCCTTATTTTCCTGATTTGTATCTTGTAGCACGAACTGCAGAGAAGGGTAAAAGTGTTGTGATTGGCTGAGATAAATCAAGATCCACTTCCAGAACTAGACAAGCAGGCAGCTTCCCGTGAGTCACACTGATCACCTGGAGAAGAGCAAACTCAGGGTTCTGCCAGGAAACAGGAATAAGGGACATGAATGCTGGGTAGGCAACCAACAGTATCTACTAAATTGAGGATAATTAACTTGTCCTTGGGCAAGTTAACCTTGTTCTTAATTCCTCTACCATATTGTCTAATGTCCCTTCCATCTCAGGCATTCCACATGTGTAAATCAATTAGAAACATTTCAGCCAGAATAAGGAAATAATGTAAATAACTGCTGTTTTAATACCTAGACACATTTAACTTTTCTCAATAGACATTTTCCCCCCAAAGGATATTTTATAAGTACCAATTAATGTGGAAGAATACTAGTATTTTGGTATAGGACACCTGACATGTCAGTTTATGAGTGGGGTATTCCAGATCTCTTTCTGATTTTAAAATATGCAAGTATACAGATTATATTCCAAACAAATCATAAAATTAAATAGTTGATGCATAACAAAAGCCGAGAAAACAAAAACACATTCATTTCCCCCTGAGTTCAGATTTAAAGACAAATTTCCCTAATTCACTTACATTGGGAAAAAGAATCAGAACCAAGGTATCAGGCAATTATCAGTCTCAATGACAGCTCACTGACTTAAATAATAAATGGAATATGTTGACTTGCATCTCTTGAAAAACCCAGAACTCAGCACACTTTTTTTAGTTCAATAATGTCACCAAAGATCCTGTTTATTTCATTTTTCTCCTGTCTTTTGTGGTTCTGTTTTATTTCAAGCCTACCTGACGTCAGGGTCACAAAATGGCTGCATGTTCCCTTGAACTACACACTCCCTTATCCACATCTGTTGACAAAGGATATCACTCAAAGAATGAAGAATCTTTATCCCCAAAGGTTTCCAACAATGTCTCCTGGAATTTTATTGGCTTGAACCAATCTCTGTGACCAGGGGGAATGAATGGGATGATTCACTTTCCCTATGTCATATACCTCACCCCGAGAGTTGATCCTCAATGGCCAACCCACACCCAGAACCTGCAGGGAAGGGAAGGGAGCATGATGCTGGGAATGTAACCCACAAAAGTCTACTTTAGTAGCTATAGAATTAGTATTTGTCTTTAGTTGATCAACTATTCCTCACCACCTTCCCAGAAACAATGTACATGATGGCAGTAAGAGGAGAGTGAAGAGAAAGAGAACAGTAATCAAATTACAAGCACAACTTGTTGGGATATAGCAAGAATTCTCTAGCCAACTCCAAGTGTCTGTGGGTGGAAAGTTGAAAATCATGTCCTGACAAGGCTTGCTGAGACATCCCTACCCCCAAAGCCTCCTCCTTATTCCCTATTTGTAAAGCATTGTATCCTAGCTTCCCAGAAAGCCTCAAACTCAATTTAATTTTCTTATGTCCTACCCACACAGTGAGGGGCAGCTCTCCCTGAAAAACCTTCGTTAGAAGACCCCCTTTGAGGACACTTGGTCCTCAGCAGTGAGGAACTAGCCCAGTATAATTTTAAGCTGTTTCTCCCAAGTTTACGGCAGCCTACAAATAGAGAAACCCTAATTCCAGAGGGCCCACAGCTGTTTATTTTTCAGTTATTCATTCAACCTCATTCATTCATTCATTCATTCATTCACTCATTCAGTCATTTTACAAGTGTTGAATGCCTACCATTTATCAGGCATTATTTTATGCACTGGATACAGTATTAAATAAACATTTCAAAATGTCTGTCACACGAAGCTTGATGGCAGTGGACAAAAATATTTATACTATAAGGTTAGGAAATGATAAATGCTGTATAATAAAGCAGAATAAAGGCAAAGAGTGTGTATGTGGGGTTGTTATTTTCAATAAGTTGCTAAGGTAGGTTCTCTCGAGGAAGAACCAGCACACAGTGCCTAATAGTATTCAAGACACTGGGGAATCTCTGAATAATTAGTTAATTAGCTAATGGGTTTGGTAGACCCAGAGTTGAGGCTCTTTCCACCATTTCTCCAGAAGCAGATCTGTATTGTTCAATACAGGTCCAGATCACTTCCAAATACTTTGGTCTCCAAAAGAGGGATTAAACAAGTTATTCTACCTTAAAAGTGGAAGGGCAAAAATGCAGATGAGTAAGAATATAAATATTAACTTGCCTTTGGGTTTTAAAAAATAGCCATTTTTATTGATTTCAGAGAGGAAGGGAGTGGGAGAGGGAGAGATAGAAACATCAGTGATGAGAGAGAATCATTGATTGGCTGCCTCCTGCATACCCGCTACTGGGGATTGAGCCTGAAACCTCAGCATGTGCCCTGACTGGGAATCAAACTGTGACCTTCTGGTTTGTAGGTCAATGCTCAATCACTGAGCCATACTAGCCAGGTGCCTTTGGTTTTTTTTACATTGAAAGATCGCTTCATGAGTGGAGAGGTGGTCTTAGGTTCCTCTGCTTGTTTGAAAATGAACATTTTCCCCAAATGGGCCCAAAGTAACTATCTTCCTCTCACTGGAGAGCCAGTTAGAGAAGCTTGTGTGGATATAGGGAATAAAAGCACCAGTTTGACCCAAGCCCTCTTTGACCTACATGTTTATGTGGGGATTAAGAGTGGAATGAGTTGTCACTGAAAACATTTGCTTTGTATATTTAGAAGATAAGTATTTCTTTTATTGCTAATTAGTGTTGGACTCACATACATTTGTCATGTTGGTATGTCAGATTCATTTGTCCTTTTAAACTCAAGTGCCTTAATTAATCTTTTTCCATCCACTCTGTGCTATAGTCTGGCTGTAACTCAGACTGTCAGCCTCCTTGGTTATAGGTTTTCTACTCAGGAAATCTTGAATTTTAAAGTGAAATTGAGTTTGAGTCCTATTAAAGACCATACGCTGAGTAATTCCAAGACCTAGCCTTGCTAGGGTAAACCCATGAAATGGGGAGATGGGGGAACATTGTACTACTCAGTGTTTTCTAAGTCTCTGCCTGGGTGTATTTTCTCCATAGAGCATTTACTGAGTCCACCCTCTCTCCCTTAGAATTGGACAATCCTTTGTGCCCAGGTAAGACCTTTATACACAGGTATCAGAGTGTCTCTAATTTTTATTTTTACTTTATTGCAGCTACCTTTAACTCATCTATCCTCACACCAACACTTTTTCACCACTCACTTCTAGAATATAGGAATTGTACTCCGTTCATATGTGTGTCCTCAGTACTCATTATTGTGCCTGGCAAGATGTTCTTGTGAAATGGCACAAAATGAAATTAAATACTTAATAATTTTAAATCAGATCTCATTTGATTCATGTAACTATTAAGACCAGCAAAATTGGATGCCAATGTTTAAGAAAAACCTAATTGATGGGAAATTTAGTATTGAGAAAATTCTGTCATTGATTGAGTTTTTCCCCTGAAGAGTGAGAAAGATTGTCATTGTTCAATTTCAATAGCATAGCATCGTTTGGAACGTTATTGTCCCTTAGTAATAATTTGAGAAGTGTTGCCATAACAAATAAGTATTCCAGTTTAAATAATAGCCTGACCTAAATAATAATCAACCAAAGACCTTGTAGGCATATGTGCATAACCCATGGACATAATAATTGATTGTTGAGGCCTGAGGTGGGGGCAGGCTGGAGGGGATCAATGGGGGAAGAGCAGGAAGACATATAATACTTTCAACAATAAAGAATTATGAAAAGAAAAAAAGATGGCATTTGTATAACATTTTACTGCTTACAGGGGCTATCATATTTATTCTATTACTAGAGGCCCGGTGTATGAAATTCATGCATGGGGTGGGGGCGGGGAGAGGAGGGGGCGTGTCCCTCAGCCCAGCCTGCACCCTCTCCAATCTGGGACCCCTCGAGGGATGTCTAACTGCTGGTTTAGGGCTGATCCCTGTGGGATTGGGCCTAAACCAGCAGTGAGGGACATCCCCCTCACAATCCAGGATTGCTGGCTCCCAACTACTTGTCTGCCTACCTATCTACCTGATTGCTTCTGCCTGCCAGCCTGATCATCCCCTAACCACTCCCCTGCCAGCCTGATCGACACCTAACTGCTCCCCTGCCAGCCCAATTATCCCCAAACTGGCCCAGTAACCCCCAACTGCCCTCACCTGCCAGCCTGGTCACTCCCAACTGCCCTCCCCTGCTGGCCTGGTTGCCCTTAACTGCCCTCCCCTGCTAGCTTGATTGCCCACAACTACCCTCTCCTGCCAGCCATCTTTTACCACCTGGGGATGATCATCTTGTGCAAGGGCGCAAAGGTCAATTTGCATATTGCCTCTATTATATAGGATTTAACATTGAAAAGCAATTATTCATTAAATAAATGCTTATATCTTCTCTGTTCCCTGTTATCCTTGAAAAGAACTGTCAGAAGCAATTATTATAATAATAACCACTGAAATGATGAAACAAATAAGAATGAGTTAGATTGTTTCAGTTCCCATATCTAGCAGGTAGAAGACTTGGAACACAGGCCCATGTGCTGCTGCTGTTGTGTGTGTGTAAGAGCTGGCACCAATGGATGGAAAAGGATGTCTGAGGTTCTTCCCAAGGGCTGACCTTCAGAGAGCTTCAGTGGTTCTAATGAGCTGTGAGTATCTACAGACCTGAGATGTCTGGGGTGTGATGTGAGGAAGGACCAGGAGGAGGAAATTTTAAGTCCTTCCACATCTTGTCTTCATTGTAATTCAATCTGCGTTGGTCACGACCATGTCCTTGCTGCTATATGACCTCTTGTGGACCATGGTGATAAAACTGAGACCCAGGGGAGAGGAGGAGATAGACTACCTGTTAGTATGTCATCTTCATGTGATTAGGCTTGTTTAAGTTGCTTGGAGTTGGTTATTTTACCTACCTCTGACAAAGATTATTCGGTGACCATAACCAGGCCACTTCTCCAAATGAGCTCAAGCTATGATTAATAAATGAAGCCCTAGGGAATGTGATCATAAAAAACACCTATGCAGGATCATAACAATCACAGGCTCACAGTCCCACATCTAAAATTTTTGGAGCCAGATGGGTTTCAGGACAAGAATATCACCTAACACCCCTTGTGGAGACTCTTGCAGCATTGTGCAATCAAGCATCTTATTAAATCTGCAGCCAAAGGGAAGGACTGCACTCTGAATGAAACAAAGACTATAAATAGGCTCACATCAGTTCAGGTCAGCCCTTGACACCTAGTGAGTTAGAAATTAGCTCGTGGTTTGGAGAGCTTCTTAAATTTCAGAATTATAGTAGGGAATAATAGGCCCTTATCTTCTTTATGATATCACCACTCCATTTTCTCCTTATTATTCATCTCAAAGACAGAACATACTCTTTGGCTTGCTAGAGGTGACAATGGTTGATATTAAGTTTCTTGGAAAGATACTGTGTCATCACTCTCTGGATGCATCTTGATTGACAGGTGAAGACCAAATTTTTGAGGCTGAAGAATTGCCTTTAGAGTTAATAATTAAAGCTGATTTATGAAAGTTTGGCAAATGAGAAGATTCTTTAAGAGTGTTTAAAATTCAGTAGATGGAGGGGACTTGGGGAAATCCCTCAGGTGGCAGTTCCAGTAGGAGCCTGTGAGCCTCTTGGCAGGAGCAATCACTCTGTAAAAAGGACAGACAGGGAAAGGGGAGGCTGCAGCACAGGCTTCATGCTGGGAAGAAATTTGAGCTCTTACCAAGGGCTGATATTCTAGCACAAAAGATTTGGGTTGTGTGTCTTAAGTCATGAAATCACTGAAAATTTTTGATCAGGGACTGATGGGATGAAAATGGGGCCTAAATAACAAACCGCTTATTGTCTACTGAGCATGCTAACCCCTTTCAGTGTCCAGAGCTGAGCTCCTGCTCTGTCCTTTGCCTGAAATGCCCTTTCTGGGCTCCTTCCTGCCTGGGCACACTCTCACTCATCTTTCAGGACTCAGCTCAAATGTCACCTGCTCTGTGAAGCCTCTCCCTGACCCAGGCAGTGTTAATTGCTCCTTTCTCTATGACCCCACAAGCTTTTGCATGCACCTGACATCACTTCTTTCATCCACTGCAGGTTATCCTTGTCTCCCCAAGTTGAACCACAAGGTCCTCCAGGGAAGGCACTATACCTTTTTTGGGGGGTGGGTGGGGGACTGTTACCTGGCACAGTGCCTGGACTGCAAGAATTCTAAGCAATTATTCATTGAATAAATGCTTATATATTCTCTTTATCCTTAATATCCTATCTGTTCTCTCTTATTCTTTTTTTTCTTTTAAAATTAGTCATATCTACGTAATTGTAGTGATAACTCTTATATGAATGTAGGAATATCCACCATCCTCCAATATAGAACCATGGGATTTCCCTGGACAGTGTGGCTCCGTTGGTTGTGCATTGTCCCATGTGCTGAAGGGTCACTGGTTCAATTCCTAGGCAGGGCACATATAACAGGTTGTGAGCTTAATCCTGGGTTGGGGTGCATGTGTGAGGCAGCTGGTGGGAGTTTCTCTCTCTCTCTCTCTCTCTCTCTCTCTCTCTCTCTCTCTCTCATTCTCTTCCCCTTCCTCACTCTAAAATAAATAAAATCATATTAAATAAAAAGAGAACCATGGAATTGTGAAGAAAAGATTGGGGTGAAGGTATTGGATGCTGATGAGTTAAACTGTATTCCCTCAAAAGACATGCTCATGTCCTTAAGCTCCAGGACCTGCAAATGTGAACTAATTTGGAAAAAAAGGTCTTTGCAGAAGTCATTGAAGTAAAAATCCCATGATGAAATCATGCTGGATTGTATGGTCTATAAATCCAGTATCAGAGGTCTTTCTTTTTAAGAGGCAGAAAAGGAGATACAGTCTCACAGGGGAGAAGGTAATATGAAGATGGAGACAGAGATTGGACTGGTACAGCTAAGCCAAGGAATGCCAGGGATTGCTGGACACCCCTGGAAGTAGGGGAGACCTATGGAGAGGAATTCTCCATCAGAGTCTTCAGAGGGAGTCAACTCCGCAGACACTTTGATTTTGAACTTCTAGCCTCCTGAAGCGTGAGAAAATAAGTTTCAAGTTTGTGGTAATTTGTTACGGCAACTCTGGGAAACTAGTACAGATGCCACTGAGGATTTAAAACAGTGTCATCTAATGGCTAATGGGGATGTTGAGAAGCAGTGCAGCATCAACTTTTGGAGCTCAGGATTGGAGTTGGACAGAATGGGGAGTCCCAGCTCTAACCTTTGAACCTCAGTTCCCTCATCTGAAAAATGGGGCAGGGGGAGTCATGAAATATTTGTGCCTACTTTAGAAGTCTCTAAGTAATTGAGACAATAGCAGTCACTCAATAAATGTCACTAGTCAATTATTAGATGGAAGCAAGAGGATAATTTACTGGCCTGCAAATACTACCTGCACTTGCAGGCCAGTAATACAAGAGCAATGTATTAGAAAGTGGAATTGAACCCTGAGACCTGAAAGCAGCCCGCTTTCGTTTTAACTTTCTCAGAAGTGTACAGCCTGCTTCCCTTAGGTTGGGTGTTGTTACTGAATTGCAGACATCTGTAAATTACCAGAATAATTGAATTCTAGGGCTTATTGGTCATCAAGTGATGTGTTCTCCTGGGGGCCTGAGTCCCTGAGTATAGAATGGGAGTCCTCAACCTCTTCAATATTGCAGGCAGTCTAATAGAAACTGTGTACCATTTATCTGTGGAAAGTGAGCACAACAAAACTGAAAAGAAAAAATGCTTTCTCCTCTTACTGGAATGATATTTGCTAGGTTTGGTAACATTGGTTATCTCATAGAGAAATGAATTAGCATATGCAGTTTATTTCAGATTTAAAAATTGCAAAATTTGGAAAACACAGAGAAATAAGTGTTTTTCTAATGTGTGCCAACCATTTAATGTTATGTTATAAAATGTCATGTTATATCATGTCCCATCATGTCATATCATGTCATGTCATGTCATATCATGTCATGATATCTGTAGAACCCAATAATGGTCCAGAGAAGTTCAGTAAATTGTCTATGGTCACAGTTATGTAGTGGTAGAGACAAAATGATTACACAGGATTTTGATTCTCAATATAAGACTCCTTCCCAATAAACCTCTGATTTTCCATGTTTTCTGAGGATTCTGATGTGTTTTTTTTTTGTGTGTGTTGTTGTTAATCCTCACCTGAGGATATTTTCCCATTGATTTTTAGAAAGAGAGGAAGGGGGAAAGACAGAGATAGAGAAACATCTATGTGAAAGAGACACATTGATTGGTTGCCTTCCTTATGTACCTTGACCAAGGCCAGGGAACGAGTCTGCAATGGAGATAGATATGTTCCCTTAACCCAGTGGTTCTCAACCTTTCTAATGCTACCACCTTTTAATACAGTTCTTCATGTTTTGGTGACCCCCAACCATAACTGTAATTTTGCTACTACTTTATAACTGTAATTTTGCTACTATTATGAATTGTAATATAAATACTGTTTTCTGATAGTCTTAGGGGACTCTGCTAAGGGTTCTCAACCTGTGGGTCACGACCCACAGGTTGAGCACTGCTGCTGTAGAGTCGCCTAAAACCATTGAAAAACACAGATATTTATATTAAACACAGATTAAAAAGTTGCAAAATTTGGAAAACACAGGAGAAATAATAAGTGTTTATTATTTCTCACAATCCAGGACTGCTGGCTCCCACCTGCTTGCCTTCCTGATTGCCCCTGACCACTTCTGCCTTCTAGCCTGATCATCCCCTAACCATTCCCCTGAAGCCTGATTGATGCTTAACTGCTTCCCTGCTAGCCTGATTGCCCCTAACTGCCCTTCCCTGCAGGCCTGGTAACCCCTAACTGCCTTCCCCTGCAGGCCTGGTCACCCCCAATTGCTCTCCCTTGAAGGTCTGGTCCCTCCCAACTGCCCTCTCCTGCTGTCCATCTTGATGTGGCCATTTGTGTCCACATGGGGGCAGTCATCTTTGACCATATTGGGGTAGCCACCTTGTGTGTTTGAGTGATGGTCAATTTGCATATTACTCTTTTATTAGATAGGATAGAGGCCTGGTGCATAGGTGGGAGCCAGCTGCTTTGCCCTGAAGGGCATCCCTGATCAGAATAAAGGTTCCCTTGGGACATAGGGTGGTTTAGGTGGGGAGCCTGTGGTGGTTTGCAAGTTGGCCATGCTCCCTGGTGACCCAAGTGGAGGCCCTGGTATCTGAGATTTATTTATCTTCTACAATTGAAACTTTGTAGCCTTGAGAAGAGTCAAGCCTCCTTCTTGCTCTGAGGGCATTGTTGTTGGGATTTATTTATCTTCTATAATTGAAACTTTGTAGCAGAGGCCAAGGCAGGCCAGGGTTGTGGGAGCTTGGCTTCATCCATTGCCAGTGGCAACTCCAGCCTCCTGCTCTCTCCAGCTCCATGGCTGCCACCATTTTTGTTGGGATTTATTTATCTTCTATAATTGAAACTTTGCAGCTTTCAGTGTAGGCCTGAGCCAGCCAGTGTGGCAGGGAAGCTTGGCTTCCTCCATTGCCAGGGAAACCCAAGCCTCCTGCTTGCTGCAGCTCCATGGCCACAAGCATCTTGGTTGGGTTAATTTGCATACCCACTCCTGATTGGCTGGTGGGTGTAGCTTTGTGGGCATAGTGGAGGTATGGTCAATTTGCATATTACTCTTTATTACATAGGATATATATATTATTAATGTTAAAAGAAGCATGGTAAAAATCTTTCTGTTAAAGAATATTTTTCATACTGGCCACTGGCCAAAATTCCCATGTTAGTCATGTCTTCTCAGGCACAAAAGCCACAATGAAAATGCAATTTATGGATTGATTGGAGGACTCCTGAAAGATGGTGGCTGGAAGGACAGAGGTGAGAGAGAGGAACTAAGTGACTGAGGGTATAAAAGGAGAGTGTGTGGATGTGTGTGGTATGTGTATGAGTAAGGGATACTTAAATCTCACAGGAGCAGCAGGAGCTGGCAGATCAGGCTCTCTTGGACAAGGAGAGACTACTACCATTGTGGGCACTTCTTGGACTGCAGGACTAGACATAGAGCCCACACCATCTTGAAGGGGAGCATAGCCTTTTTTTTAGGAACTCATCAGCACCACCATTCCAACAGGACTTTGACAACTTCCTGGGACCCAGCAGTCACTCTAGCCAAAATCCTGCTACCCCAGTTGCAGACTCTGGGAATTCCACCTCCAAAGGTGCACTGTTCCCTCAGCAGTAAGTGCATCTTTCTTCTCCCCAGTGGCAGAACTCCGGACACCACTTTCTGTTATGCATTTCCAGCCTTGCAGGCATCCAGGGCACACCACTCCATAGGCAGTGCCTGGGAGCCAGGAACCCTCGCTGGTATGATTCTGTACAGACAAGGGCATGCTGCTCTGCTGTAGAAACTCTGGACTCCTTCCTCCTGAATAACTGCCCTCAAAGTGCATCAGAGCTCTGCACAGGCAAACTCACTGCCAGTTTGAGCACGTATTTGCAACAGGCAGGCAGCGTGAGCCCATATATCCACAGGGCACTTGTGGGAGCTGATGTGAGTGCTAGCTAGGTGTGATCTTGGACAAACAAGGATAGACTGCCCCAGCAGTAGAAATTCTGAATTCACTCATCCTGGACACCTGCACAGCCACCCCAGCAGTGTAACTTCAGTGCCAGAGCTCTGTGCTGGAAAACTCACTACCACAGACATGCACATTTCCAAAGGGCAGGAACCCTGAGCCCATATATCCACAAGGTCCTTTGGGGAGCTGCTTTGAGCCCCTGGTGGGTGTGATTCTGTTCAGACAAAGATGTGCTGCCCCTCAGTAGAAACTCTAAACTCCTTCCTCCTGAATAACTGCCCACATATACCCCAGCTGCTCAACCTCAGTGCCAGGGCCCCTCAAAGTGCATCAGAACTCTGCACAGGTAAATGCACTTTCAGTTCACGCACACACTTCCAATAGGCAGGCACCCTGAGCCTATCTATCCATAGGGGACTTGTGGGAGCTGCTATGAGTCCTTGCTGGGTGTGATCTTGGACAAAAAGGGACACATTCCTGCTGGCAGTAGAAATTCTGAATTCACTCATACTGGATACCTGCACATAAACACCTCAATTACATGGCTTCAGTGCCAGGGCCCATCAGAGTACTTCAGTGACCCTTGCTGGCAAACGCACTGTGGGAACCCCTGTGGTCCTCCACTGGGAGTATGAGCATATCCACCGCAGGTGCAGCAGCAAAATCCCACCCCACAACTACAGAACTATGGACACCATAGTCATGCCTTTCCAGAACGCAGGCCTCCTGAGACCCATTACCCCAACAGATGGTTCCTGGGTGCCACTATGAGTCCTCACTGGACACGTGCAATTTCAGTCAAGGGTGCAAGAAAGCAAAAATTTGAACACCCCCTCCATGGCTATTGACTTCTAGACACAGCAGTTATACCATTCCAGCTCACAGGCCTACATCAAGAGAACCCAAATAGCACAAGTAGGGAGCTACACTAGATTACCAAGCCCAGGAGACCTGAGAGATCACACCAGTAGCACCATCCCCAAAAGAACTTGAGTATCAAACCAATTGGACCTACAATTAAAATATAGCAAAACATGGGAAGACAAAAAAGCAATTTCCAAAGGAAAGAATAAGAGGAATCACCAGAAAGGGAATTAAATGAAATTGAGGCTAGCAGCATATCAGAGAGAGAATTCAGAGTAATGGTTTTAAGGATGTTTAAATGGCTGGATGACAAATATGCAAAAGTCAATGACAAATACGCATAACTCAATTTGACCTATAAGGAGCTAATGAGAATGTCACCAACATGAAAAGGAACCAAGAGGAGATGAAGAATGACATATCTACAATAAAGAACACAATGGAAGGCTTAAACAGTAGACAAGATGAGGCTGAGGACAGCATCAGTAAATTAGAAGACAAGGTAAGAAAAAACACACAAACACAGCAGCAACTGGAAAGAAGACTTAAAAAGCACGAGGAGAGCCTAAGGGAGCTTTGGGGCAACATAAAATGAAACAACATTCACATAATAGGGATACCAGAAGGAGAGGAAACTGAGCAAGAAATAGAAAACTGGTTTGAAGAAATAATGACAGAAAACTTCCCTAATATTGGCAAGAAAAAAACTCTGCAAATCCAAGAAGTACATAGAGTCCCAAACAATATGAATCCCAAAAGACCTATGCCAAAACACATCATAATTAAATTGGTGAACACCAGCGACAAAGTAAAGATCTTAAAGGCTGCCAGAGAGAGAGAGAGAGAAAGTTACCTACAAGGGATCTCCTATTAGAATATAATCTGATTTGCCAACAGAAATACACCAGGCCAGAAGGGAATGGAATGAAATATACAAAGTCATGCAAAACAATGGACTGAATCAAAGAATACTATAACTAGCAAGGCTATTATTCAAAATTGAAGGTGGCATCAGGAGCTTCTCAGACAACAAAAACCACTAAGGGAGTTTATTACCACCAAACCAGCAATGCAAGAAATGCTGAAGGGTCTTCTGTAAAAAGAAGAAATAGGAAATGAAGAAGAAAGACAGGGGTAAGGAATAAAAATGGCAACAAACAAGTACCTATCACTAATAACTTTAAATGTAAATGCATTAAATGCCTCAGTCAAAAGACATAGGATAACTGAGTGGATAAGACAATATGACCCATATATCTGCAGTCTACAGGAAACTCACCTCAGAAAAAAGATGCACACAGACTAATGGTGAAGGGATGGAAAAAGGTTTTTCAGGTGAAGGGAAATGAAAAAAAATAAAAGGTGGGAGAGCAATACTTATATCTGACAAATTAGAACTCAAAGTGAAGGACATAACAAGAGATAAGGAAGGCCACTTCATAATACTAAAGGGAGAAATTCAACAAGAAGAAATAACTCTGGTAAACATATACACACCCAATACAGGAGAATCCAAATACATAAAAAATTCCTGGAGGATATCAAGGGAGAGATTGACAGTACTACAATCATAATAGGAGACTTTAATACCCCACTATCACCATTGGACAAATCCTCTAAACAAAAAACCAGCAAAGAAACATCCATCCTAAATGACTCACTAGACAAGATAAAATTAATTGATATCTTCAGAACATTTCACCCCAAATCCACAGAATATACATTCTCCTCAAGTGCACATGGGTCATTTTCAAAGATAGACCATATATTGGGTCACAGGCAAATTCTCTTCAAAATCAAGAAGATAGAAAATCAAGCATCTTCTCAGATAGATATCAAGCATCTTCTCAGATCACAATAGCATAAAACTGAAAATCAACTACAATAAATATAATCCAAAAAAATCAAACACATGGATCAGCATGATATTAAACAATGACTGGATTACTGGAGAGATCAAAGAAGAAATAAAAAACATCATGGCAACAAATGACAATACAAACACAACAATCCAAAATCTATGGGACACAATGAAAGCAGTCTTGAGAGGGAATTTCATAGCTCTACAAGCCTACTGCAAAAAAAAAAAAAAAAAAAAAAAAGAAACAATGGTAATAAATTACCTAACGCTACAACGCAAAGAGTTAGAAAGAGAGGAACAAGAAAATCCCAGTGTAAGCAGAAGGAAGAAAATAATAAAGATCAGAGAGGAGATCAAAAACATAGAGACCAAAAAACAAACAAACAACATAACACTTAAGATCAACAAAACCAAGAGCTTGCTCTTTGAAAGGATAAATAAGATTGGTGAACCTCTAGCTAGACTCACCATGAATCAAAGAGAGAGGACCCAAATAAACAAAATCAAAAATGAAAGAGGTGAAATAACAACAGACCCCACCAAAATACAAAAGATTGTTAAAAAATACTATGAACGACTCTCTTCAAACAAACTGGACAACCTCGAGAAAATGGATATATTCCTAGGAAAATACAACCTTCCAAAATTCAATCAGGAAGAATCTAAACATCTTAATAGGCCAATAACTATGGAAGAAATTGAAGTACAGTGGTACCTTGAGATACGAGTTTAATTTGTTCTGTAACCTTGCTCATATATCAAGTTGCTCGTATCTCAAAGCAAATTTCCCCACTGAAATCAATTGAAATGCCATTAATCCGGTCCAGCCTCCAAAATGCCACCAAAGTTGTTCTTGTTACGTGTTTTTGAATAAGAAAAATGTATTTATAAATGACAAATATTGTATAAAAACATAATAAAAGAGAATGTAAAGGAATAAACTGGTTTTATCAAGTGTATTTACCTACTCGTTACACTCTTAATGCTACACTTTATCCCTAAACTGAATGTAACTTAACTAATATTCACTGAACTTAATTGCTACTGGTCTTTGCATTTTTGGCCGATTTCAAAAAAGTGTCCAATGAGGTTTGCCTCTTCCTCCCTTTCAGAATGTTTCTGAAATGGGTGAGGCAAGTTTCATTGAACAGCTCCGATGCATGACCAGTAGCAACTTTTTCGGGGTGTTTCTTTTCCACGGACTGTGACACCCTCTCCCACATTCCTAAGATCTCCTTTATCTCACTTGTAGAGATCTCCTCTACCTCTGGCTCCTCCTCGAAACCAATTTCTTGGAGAACCTCTGCAGGTTGCTGAGACTGCAACTCTTGTAACTCCTCCGTGGTGAGTTACAGAGAGTGCTCCTCGATGAGCTCATTCACGTCTCTCTCATCCACCTCCAGGCCCATGGATTTTCCCAGAGACACTATCTCCTCCTCCACTGGCACCTCGGGTTCGAATCCTTCCAAGGTCCTTTTGGCTACGGCCTCAGGCCACAGCTTCTTCCATGCAGAGGTCAAAGTCCTCATTGTAACACCCAGCCAGGCCTGATCAATAATTCTGAGGCATATCACGATGTTAAAGTGGTTCTTCCAGAACTCTCGAAGGGTGAGG
Organism: Lasiurus cinereus; assembly: GCA_011751065.1. NCBI lineage: Eukaryota > Metazoa > Chordata > Mammalia > Chiroptera > Vespertilionidae > Lasiurus > Lasiurus cinereus. Next base: position 10,323,986 of record JAAGEH010000392.1, read on the forward strand.
TTTGTGTTCTCTGTCACCTCAAAGCAGCGCCGGAACAGGTGCTTGATGTACAGTTTTTTAAAATTAGAAATCACCTTCTGATCCATGGACTGCAGGATAGGAGTGGTGTTGGGAGGTAGGTAGACAACCTTTATAAACTTGAACTCTTCGAGGAGTTCATCTTTGAGGTTCTGTGGGTGAGCAGGAGCATTGTCGAGGACGAGGAGGGCTTGCATGGTTAGGTTGTTTTCCTGTAGATATTTCTTAACAGAAGGGCTGAAAACCAGGTTTACCCACTCCACAAGGAACTGCCTGGTGACCCACGCCTTCGGGTTTGCCTTCCACATAAGTTGCAGTTTATCTTTTAAAATCTTATGTGACTTAAAGACCCTGGGGTTTTCCGAATGGTATATGAGCAGAGGCTTGATCTTGCAGTCGCCACTGGCACTGGCGCACAATGCGAGAGTTAGCCTATTCTTCATGGGGTTGTGGCCTGGCATCGCCTTCTCCTCTGCTGTTATATAAGTCCTATTCGGCATCTTCTTCCAGAAAAGGCCTGTCTCCTCACAGTTGAAGACTTGCTGGGGGATATATCCTTTGGTTTCTATCAGTTCGGAAAAAGTTTTGAGGTAATCTTCAGCTGCCTTCACATCTCAACTTGCTGCCTTACCATGCCTGATGATGGAGTGAATGCCGGACCTTTTCCTGAAGTTATCAAACCAGCGTCTACTGGCTTTAAATGAGCCTTTGATGCTTCGTCTGTGGAAGTGCGCGGGGTCTGCTCCAGCAAATCACCATAAATTGTTCGCGCCTTCTCGCATATGATGCCCTCTGTTAATGTAACTCCTTTAAGCTGCTTCTCTGTCACCCACACCATCAGTAGATTCTCCATCTTTTCATGGAGAGAGCTACGGAGCTTAGAAATTATTGTAATGCCCTTAGCTAGCGTTATACCCTTTATCGACTCCTTCTGTTTAAGCACAGTGCATATTGTTGAAGTACTACACCCGTATTGTCTTGCCAAGTCAGCCACTCGCACAGTTTGCTCATATTTTTCTATGATTTCACGCTTTAATTGAATAGACATCATCCTCTTCTGAGCACTGACCTTTCCACTTGCTTTCTTTGGACTCATGGTTATAAAAAGAAATGTGATAAAGTATGTAAATGCACAAAAGATGCTTCGACAATCAGGTAAACAAGCACAAAGGTAGTCATCAAAAAGCTTCCAGTAAACAAAAACCTGGGGCCAGGTGGCTTCACAGGGGAGTTTTACCAAACATTCAAGGAAGAACTAAAACCTATTTTTCTCAGACTATTCCAAAAATTTAAGGGGAAGAAATACTTCCAAGCTCTTTCTATGAAGCCAGCATCACCATAATACCAAAACACAATGAAAGAGAATTACAGGCCAATATCCCACCTCAACATAGATGCCAAAATCCTCAGCAAAATTCTAGCAAATTGGATCCAGCAGTACATCAGAAAGATCATACAGCATGATCAAGTAGGACTTGTCCTAGGAATGCAAAGATGGTACAATATATCACATAAACAAGTTGAGAGATAAAAACCACATACTCATATCAATTGATGCAGAAAAAGCATTTGACATAACTCACCATTTTTGATAGAAACTCTCAGCAAGGTGGGAATAGAAGGATCATACCTCAATATAATAAAAGCCACATATGATAAACCCACAGCCAACATCATTAAATTAAAACCATTTCCCCTAAGAAGAGGACAAGAGAGGGATGCCCACTTTTACCACTCCTGTTCGATATAGTACTGGAAGTTTTAGCCATTGCAATTAGACAAGAAGAAATAAAAGGCATCCAAATTGGAAAAGAAGAAGTAAAGCTGTCCTTATTTGCAGATGACATGATATTGTACATAAAAAAACCCCAAAAGACTTCCATCAAAAACTAATAGACTTAATAAATGAATTCAGCAATGTAGCAGGATAAAAAATTAATGCCAAGATATCTATGGCATTTCTATACACTAATAGTGAACTTACAGAAAGAGATACTAAAAAAGCAAGTCCATTTACCATAGCACCAAAAAAAATTAAGATACCTAGGAATAAGCTTAACTAAGGAGATAAAAGACTTATACACAGAAAACTACAGGACACTGAAAAAAGAGATAGAGGAAGACATAAACAGACGGAAGAACATGCCATGTTCATGGGTTGGTAGAATCAACATCATTAAAATGTCCATACTACCCAAAGCAATCTATACATTCAATGCACTCCCCGTTAAAATTTCAACAGCATATTTCACAGACCTAGAAAGAACTCTCCAAAGATTCATTTGGAATAAATAAAAAGAGTGAGAATAGCCACAGCAATCTTGAGAATGAAGAAAAAAGTAGGTGAGATCGCAATACCAGATTTGAAGCTGTATTACAAAGCCACTGTTCTCAAAACAGCCTGTGACTGGCACAAGAACAGACATATAGAACAATGGAATAGGTTAGAGAACTTAGATTTTGACCCAAACCACTACGCTCAACTAATAATTGACAAAGGATGCATGAACATACAGTGGAGTGAAGAAGTCTTGTCAATAAACGGTGTTGGGAAAATTGGATAGATACATGCAATAAAATGAAACTAGACCACTAACTTACACCATACACAAAAATTAACTCAAAAGGGATAAAGGACTTAAACATAAGACAGGAAACTATCAAAATACTAAAGGAATATATAGGCAGAGAAATCTCAGACATATGCCATAACAATTTGTTCAGTGATATAATTGCTAGGTCAATGAAAACTAAGGAGAAAATAAAGAAATAGGACTACATCAAAATAAAAAACTTTTGCCGAGACCGGTTTGGCTCAGTGGATAGAGCGTCGGCCTGCGGACTGAAGGGTCCCAGGTTCGATTCCGGTTGGGGGCATGTACCTTGCTTGCGGAAGTCTGGGGCGTGCAGGAGGTGGCTGATCGATGTCTCTCTCTCATCGATGTTTCTGACTTTCTATCCTTCTCCATTCCTCTCTGTAAAAAATCAATAAAATATATTAAAAAAAATAAAATAAAAAACTTTTGCACAGCAAAAGAAACCATCAACAAAACAACAAAAAAGACCACTATATGGGGAGAACATATTTGCAAATGTTATTACTGATAAAGGTTTAATATCCAACTTCTACAGGCAACTTATACAACTTAATAAAAGAAAGATAAATGACCCAATAAAAAAAATGGGCAACGGACCTAAACAGAAACTTTTGAAAGAAGACAGAAGGAAGGCCAAGAGGCATATGAAAACATCCTTAAAGTCACTAATTATCCCAAGAGTTGCAAATCTAAAAGACATTGTGGTAGCATCTCACACCTGTCAGAATGGCCATCATCAATAAATCAACAAACAAGTGCTGGCAAGGATGTGGAGAAAAACAAACCCTTGTAGACTGCTGGTGGGAATCCAGACTGGTGCAGCCACTGTGGAGAACAGTATGGAGTTTCCTCAAAAAACTGAAAATGGAAGGCTCATTTGATACAATAATCTCACTTCTACACATATATGCCAAGAAACTAGAAATATCAATTAGAAAAGATATATGCACCCCTATGTTCATAGCAGCACAATTCACTACAGCTAAGATTTGGAAACAGCCTAAATGCCCATCAGCAAAAAATTAGAAAACTATGATACAGGAGAAACCAAGATGGCAGCATAGGTGAATACCTAAACTGCTGCCTCGCACAACAATTTCAAAGTACAGCTAAAAGACAGAATGGACATCATCCAGATCCATAGGAAAGCTGGCTGAGTGGAAATTCTACAACTAGAAGGAAAGGGAGAGGCTCATAGAAACTCAGAGGAGCTGCAAAAAGCTGAGGTACTGAGACACGTGCATGGAGAGGACGGGCAGTGGAGTGCCTGGCTGGCTTCCTCTGGCAGGACGGAGATCGAAACTCCTGCTCAACCCCAGTTCCAACTACACTAAACCCAAGTTCCAGAACACTCATATGAGGGGAGTCTGGACTTTGGGAAAAGGGAGAAGTGGACGGTAACTCAGGGAAGCTGAGAAAAGCTGAGGTCTCGAGGCGCATGAGAGTACATGCAGAGAGGACTGACTGCTGATTGTGCCACTGGCTTTCTGTAGCAAGAGGAAGATGGAACCTCCTGACTGCACTGATCCCCAGTTCTGACTGCACTGAACCCGTTTTGGGTGAGCCCCTAGGGGTCAGACTCACTCAAGTCCCTGGAGCCCACGGAGACTCAGGGGAGCCACGTAAGGCAGAGGTCTGGAGGTGCTTGTGCAAGTGCGTGCAGAAAGAGCTTCAGTGGTTATGGAGGGACAGTGAAACCCAGGGACCTCACAGGGCAGGGCTGATAGGAAGCCAAGGCTGTCTGCTCAGCCCTGAGACTCTATCCCCTCCAAGCTGAGCACAGAGGCTTTTGCAGTTTTGCAAGTCTTGTCTCATAAGACTGACTCAAGCACAGAAGTTCTCCTGGCATAGACACAGCTGATCCTCAGAGCCAATTGGCTTGGAGGTGAATTTCCTTCAGTGATACCAACAACAATCCAGACTTAATTACAACAAGGCTGTACGCACAGGCCAGAAAGGGGTGCACCAATAGTATCCACCACAGGTAACTGAGGAGACAGAGCTACTAGGCCATATAGGAAAATTGGCACACAGAGCTACTCTATCAACTCAGGGAAGCTGCAAAAATATGAAGACAAAGGAATAGATCACAAATGAAAGAAATGGAAGAAAACAAATAATTGGATATGGAGTTCAAAACCATGGTTATAAGGTTTTCAAGAATTCCCAGGAAAAGATGGATAAATTTAGTGAGAACCTCGAGGATATGAAAAAAGACCAACTAGAAATTACACATACAATGACTGAAATAAAAAATATTATACAGAGACCCAACAGCAGACTAGAGGACCGCAAGAATCAAATCAAAGATTTGAAATACAAAAAAGCAAAAAACATTCAACTGGAAAAGGAAAAAGAAAAAAGACTCCAAAAATGTGAAGATAGTGTAAGGAGCCACTGGAATAATTTCAAGTGAATCAACATCAGAATTAAGGGGGTGCCAGAAGAAGAGAGAGAGCAAGATACTGAAAACCTATTTGAAGAAATAATGACTGAAAACTTACCCCACCTCATGAAAGAAATAGACTTATAAGTCCAGGAAGGGCCCAGAACTCCAAACAAAAGGAATCCAAAGAGGACCACACCAAGACACATCATAATTAAAATGCCAAGAGCAAAAGACAAAGATACAATATTTAAAGCAGCAAGAGAAAAACAGTTAATTACCTACAAGGCAGCACTCATATGATTGTCAGCTGATTTTCAACAGAAACTATGCAGGCGAGACAGGAGTGGCAAGAAATATTCAACGTGATGAATAGCAAGAACCTACAACCAAGATTACTCTACCCAGCAAAGCTATCATTCAGAATTGAAGGGCAGATAAAGAGTTTCACAGATAGGAGAAAGCTAAAGGAGTTAATCAACACCAAACTAGTATTGTTTGAAATTTTGATAGGTATTCTTTTAGACGAGGAAGAAGAAAAGGTAAAGATAAAAATTAAGAACAATAAATACATATCTACCAACAAGTGAATCTAAAAATCAAGTGAATAAAAAAATCTGATGAACAGAATAAACTGGTGAATATAATAAAATCAGGGGCATAGAAAGGGAGTGGACTGACAATTCTGGGGGGGGGGGGGAGGGGTGTGGGGAGTGTGGGAAGAGACTGGACAAAAATTGTACACCTATGTATGAGGACAATGTTGGGGTGACTAAGGGCAGAGGGTGGGGTGGGAACTAGGTGAAGGGGAGCTAGGGAGAAAAAGAGGAACAATTGTAGTAATCTGAACAATAAAGATTTATTAAATGAAAAAACAGGCATCCATGGTACATCTACACAATGGAATACTATGCTGCTATAAAAAAGAAAGAATTCTTACTATTTGCAGCAGCATGGATGGACCCAAAGATAATTATGTTAGGTGAAATAATCTAGGCAATGAAAGAAAAATACCACATGATCTCACTCATTTATGGAAAATAAAGAACATTATAACCTGATGAACGAAAAGATATGCACAGAAGCAGTAAAGCACCGAACAGACTGTCAAATTACAGTGGGATGGCTGAGTAGTGGGGAGAGCAGGAAAGAGATCAACCAAAGGACTTGTATGCATGCATATAAGCACACCCAAGGGACATAAGACACTGGGCAGTGAGGGGGAGTGGTGTGGGATGAGCGCATGTGACAGGGGTAGGTAGGTAGGCAAAGGTCTACAGAGGAAAAAAAGGATATATATATATATATATATATATATATATATATATATATACACACATACTACTATATGTAATATTTTTAACAATAAAATAATATAAAAGAAAAAATGCAATTTATAATTGAGAATAATAATCCATACCACCATCTGCCACTACATTGAGGTCACATGTGTTTATTGGCATGGTCCCCATCCCCTTGAGCTGTCTGGCTACCCCATGTTCCCTTTCCAAGCTACAAGCATGCCCTTATGTCTGGTTGGTATGAGAATGAACAGCTTTCCTTTTTCCTGAGCTCATCTGGTCACTTCTCCAAGTGAGAAGGCCCAGGTTTCATTTTACCTGAGGGGAAGAAAAGTTTCCTGTTCACTGGTTTATCAAGCTCAAATTAGCAGCTGAAGCCCAACAAGAAATGCTTCCTCGAGCCTCTTCTTCAGAATCTTGCCCAGGTGTTTTGCAGACCAACCCCATCACAGTGCTGGCCCAGAGGGACAGGATCCTGGAACAGTTAGGCTGGGAAGGGAAAGTGTCACAATGAAGGGAGTGGGGCCACAAGCAGGCCTAGCCTACTAATAATGTCATGGAGCATTTTTGGGCCAGCGGAGCCCAGATCAAAACAAATGGGGCAGGTAGAGGAATGTAGAGAGGTGAAGAGGTAGGGCAAACTTTTCTTTCTCCATGTCCTTGTCCCCACCAACCCTGCATTTAATTACACATGGATTCATTTGATACATGTAAGTATGGAATTTGAGGCAGGGAGCTATCCTATATTTGAAACCATACACAATTGTATACCACATGGATGAGAAATGACCTTGAAGACTGACGATTTCTGTAGTCCTGGGCAGACATCATTCTACAACCAATTTATGAAGTTTCAGTGTTCCCTTTTCTGTCTCCCCCTCCCATTTCTTTAAACCATGTTTTACATGATAATCCCTTGAGTATTCAACACTATTTTTTTAAGCCTGAAAGAAATCACATTCTCTTTGCTCTTTACTTTTAGTTATCAAAGCACTGAAGCATTTGATTCAAAAGCAAAACAAAAAGCAAATACATGAGGCCAAATTATGCCCTCCATGGCAAAGAACTGTGTGTGTGGATTAAAGAACTAAGTTGAATCACAGGAAGAAAATGACATGGATTTTTTAGAACAGACAGAAAAGAAAAGTAGGTCAAAATGTTCAACTTCTCAACCCTGTCATTATACCTTTAAAGCTCTTGCTGTCAGTGTTTGGTGAAGTCTGTGCAAAGCCATGGGTACTGACCTCATGCTCTGGGAATGTAAGGAGCTTAGCATTTGAGAAAGTGGGAGGGACATTATAAGGTAGAGTCAGTTACTTTTATTTTCATATTTCAAATCAAGGCTAACAGATAACCAAGTAACACATGACTATTCTAGTTGCATTATAAGAATACATGATGGGAAGAATTCAAATATGATAATAAGAAACTAGGGTTTAGAAAAATATTTTATTTATTTATATATTTATTTAATTTATTTTTAATATATTTTATTGATTTTTTTTTCCAGAGAGGAAGGGAGAGGGACAGAGAGCTAGAAACATTGATGAGAGAGACATCAATCAGCCACCTTCTGCACGCCCCTTACTGGAGATGTGCCTGCAACCAAGATACATGCCCTTGACCAGAATCGAAACTGGGACCTTTCAGTCCATAGGCTGATGCTCTATCCATTGAGGTAAACCAGTTTCAGCAGAGACAAATATTTTAATGAGAGAGTCTCTTTCTGAATCATAGCTGGTAGAACCAAGAACACCGTCATGTAAACAATTCTTTTACTTCCACAAATATTGACAAAGTGCTTACCATGAGTATCAGTTTCCTATGTACTAGTATGTGGTAACAAAGTACCACAAACATGCTGGCTTAAAACAATATTCCCTCCAAATTCTTGAGGGCATAAATCCAAAATCAAGGTGTCAGCGGGGCCACACTCCTACTTAAGGTTCTAGGGCAGAACCATAACTTGCCTCTTCAAGACTCCAGTGACTCCAGATGTCCCTTGACTTGTGGCTGTTTAAGTGCAATCTCTGGCCCCATCTTCATATGGCCTCCTCTGGGTCTGAGTCTCCCATTCAGACATTTTTTTATTGGATTTAGGCCCACCCAGACTATCCAGGATGATCTCATATCATGATCCTTAACTTAATTATTTCTGCAAAGACCTTTTCCCCAAGTAAGGTTACATGCACAGATTTTGGGATGTGCACATATCTTTTTGGGGCCACCATATAACCCACTGCAATGTGTAAGATACTGGGCCTGGAACTGTAGCATGAAAGGCCTATGTCCTTCAGGATCTTATACCCTCAGTCAGTAAGAGCAAGAATGTGAGCATGTGCTTAAAGATAGATATACTAGTAAATGCCTACATTCAGGAGCAGGGATGGCATTCTCTCAACAGAATTTATAGGAAGATGTTCTCTAGGACCCCCTTTTCATCCACAATAGGAAAGAGAGAACTACATAACCAGATACCGGTAGAAGAGAGACCATGGGGAGACAAAGAAACAGCCTGGACATGAAAGAAAAGCAGGCATTACCAGAAATGGAAGTAAATGAAATGGAGGCAAGCAACCAGCCAGAGAAAGAATTCTGAGAAATGGTCAAAAGGTGGCTGAAAAGCATGGAAGAAAAATTTGATAATATGAATAAAAACTAAGAGGAAACGAAGAAGAACCAAGAAAAAATGAAAATGACACTGCTGCTGTAAAGAACTCAATAGGCCAAAACCAGTTTGGCTCAGTGGATAGAGCATCAGCCTGCAGACTGAAAGGTCCTAGATTTGATTCCGGTCAAGGGCAAGTACCTTGGTTACGGGCACATCCCTAATGGGAGGACTGCAGGAGGCAGCTGATCAATGTTTCTAACTCTAACCTTCTCCATTCCTCTCTGTAAAAAATCAATAAAATATATTAAAAAAATTAACACCAAGATATCTATGTTATTCTATACACTAATAGTGAACTTACAGAAGGAGATACTAAAAAAGCAACCTCATTTGCCATCGCACCAAAAAAATTAAGATACCTAGGAATAAACTTAACTAAGGAGATAAAAGACTTATACACAGAAAACTATAGGACACTGAAAAAGAGATAGAGGAAGACATAAACAGATGGAAGAACATGCCATGTTCATGAATTGGTAGAATCAACATCATTAAAATGTCCATACTACCCAAAGCAATCTATACATTCAATGCACTCCCCTTTAAAATTCCAACAGCATATTTCACAGACCTAGAGAGAATTCTCCAAAGATTCATTTGGAATAAATAAAAAGAGTGAGAATAGCCACAGCAATCTTGAGAATGAAGAAAAAAGTAGGTGAGATCTCAATACCAGATTTGAAGCTGTATTACAAAGCCACTGTTCTCAAAACAGCCTGTGACTGGCAAAAGAACAGACATATAGAACAATGGAATAGGTTAGAGAACTTAGATTTTGACCCAAACCACTATGCTCAACTAATAATTGACAAAGGACGCATGAACATACAGTGGAGTCAAGAAGTCTCGTCAATAAAGATTCATTTGGAATAAATAAAAAGACTGAGAATAGCAACAGCAATCCTGAGAAAGAAGAAAAAAGTAGGTGAGATCTCAATACCAGATTTGAAGCTGTATTACGAAGCACTGTTCTCAAAACAGCTTGGTACTGGCACAAGAACAGACATATAGAACAATGGAATAGAATAGAGAAACCAGATATTGATCCAAAGCACTATGCTCAATTAATATTTGACAAAGAAGGCATGAACATACAATGGAGTCAAGTCAGTCTCGTCAATAAATAGTGTTGGGAGAATTGGATAGATACATGCAAAAAATGAAACCAGATCAGCTACTTATACCATACACAAAAATAAACTCAAAATGGATAAAGGACTTCAATATAAGACAGGAAACCATAAAAATACTAGAGGAACCGACAGGCAGCAAAATTGCAGACATATGCCAAAGGAACTTCTTCACTGATACTGCTCCTAGGGTAATGGAAGCTAAGGAGAAAATGAATAAGTGAGACTACATCAGAATAAAAAGCTTTTTCACAGCAAAAGAAACCATCAACAAAACAACAAGAAAGCCCTGTATGGGGAGAACATATTTGCAAATGTTATCACTGATAAAAGTTTAATTTCCAACATCTACAGGCAACTTATACAACTTAATAAAAGGAAGATAAATCAACCAATAAAAAAATGGGCAACTGACCTAAATAAAATCTTTTCGAAAGAAAACAGAAGGAAGGCCAAGAGACACATGAAAATTTGCATCCAAGAGATGCAAATCTAAAGGACAATGCAATACCATTTCATACCTGTCAGAATGGCAATCATCAACAAATCAATAAAGGACAAGTGTTGGTGAGCATGTGGTGGGAAAGGAACCCTTGTGCACGGCTGGTAGGAATGAAGAGTGGTGCAGCCACTGTAGAGAACAGTATGGAATTTCCTCAAAAAACTAAAAATGGATCTCCCATTTGACCCAGTAATCCCACTTTTAGGAATATATCCTAAGAAACTGGAAACATCTATCAGAAAGGATATATGCACCCCTTTGTTCATAGCAGCACTATTTATAATAGTTAAGATTTGGGAACAGCCTAGGTGCCCATCAGCAGAAAACCATGGTACATCTACACAATGGAATACTATGCTACCATAAAAAATAAGGATTTCTTACCATTTGCAGCAACCTGAATGGTACTGAGAGCATTATGCTAAGTGAAATAAGCCAGTCAATAAAAGAAAAATCCACATGATTTCACTCATTTATGGATAATAAAGAACATTATATGCTGATGAACTAAAAGATAGATACAGAGGCAGTAAAGCATCAAACACACTTTCAAATTACAGTGGGAAGGTTAGGGATCGGTAGAGTAGATAAGAGATTAACCGAAGGACTTGTATGCATGCATATAAGCATAACCAATGGATGCAAGACACTGGGGGTTAAGGGCATGAATGGGAGTGGGGTGTGAAGGGGGCAATGGGAAGATATGTGCACATGTAATACAGTAATAAAAAAAATTATAGGAGGATGTCAACTGATCTGGGCCTTAGGCAGTATTTTTTGTTCTTTTTTTTCTTCGTAAATATTAAAAAAAAAATCTTTCAGAAAAAAAGGGAGGAATCCAAGATGGCAGCATAGGTAAACACCTACACACTTTTTCTTGCTAACAGAAATGGAAAACTTCTATTGCTTGCCATAATGTGCCTGGCAGCAGCTGGAGAAAAGCCCACATTCCGGGTGCCAGAGGGAAGCTAGTGCTGGCAGCCAGGGGAAGTAAGGCCTACTCCTGCACAAATTTCATGCATCAGGCCTCTAGTATTAAAAATAAAACAGAGCCTTTACATTCTAGCTAAGTAGCCTTTGGAGATCAAAGGCTCTGTGTCTGTTCTTGCAAATAAAGGAGATAAGTAACTACTAGAGAGGTGTTGAAGAAATCAAGCTCCCATCTAAGAATTCTTCCTAAATGATTAAGAGAAAATTGAACAGGAAAACTCTTTCATTACATGTTTCAATATTACTTAGTGCCATGGCCTCATACCTCTTAAGTCAACTGGGGTATTCATGCCATAGTTTAGGAAATGTTATCCAAATAACATTTTTTTCCTTTCATTAAACTTGACCTGCAAAATACTAATCCAAGTCTGACTTTCAGCCTCATAATCTTAGATTGTTTTGGCATTAGAAGAAGCGCACATGTTAATCAGAGTTTGATGCAGGAGACAGAAGATGTTATAGAGATTTCTAGCAAATTAGATTTAATGCAAGGAGTTGGGTACTTACAAAGCTGTGAAGATAAGCTTGAGAAGAGATTGGGGAACTGCTGGGTTTTTGGATTCACAATCACACTTGGAATTCATTTTGAAGGAATTGCTACTCAGTCACCATGTCCCCCACTGCCTCACACCTAGCAAGTTCCTAACCAGACGGTGTGAAGCATAACATCAGCAGCCACATCTGCTGAGCTCGCTTCTGCACTGCCCTTATCACGGAAGCTGGCATCTCAATGGCAGAGGCTGAGCCACATCCAGAATCCTATTTGCAAGGAAGTCTGAGGAATGTGGCTTTTAGTCTTCCAGCCCTGGTAACATGGGGAGAACGGAAGGAGGTGGGAATGGATGCCAGTGCAAACAACACATAACATGGCGGCTGGGTCACCTCCAATTCATGCCTTCCTATATGTAGGAGTGATGCTGAGCCACTTCTAGCCATGATTATACTGGACTCATTGTTCTCTCTTTAGATTTTGTATGTTTGCAGTATCTCTCTCTCTCTTCTTTAAATCCTCACCTGAGGTTGTTTTTTCCCATTGATTTTTTTTCCTTTTTTTAAAATATATTTTATTGATTTTTTACAGAAAGGAAGGGAGAGGCTTTTTTTTTTTTTTTTTGAGATAGTAGAAGAAAGGGAGGGGGCAGGGGAAGAGAGAGAAAAACATTAATGTGAGAGAGATACATGGATATTGGTTGCCTTCCGCATGCTCAGCAACCAGGATTGGAGATCAAATCTGCAACCCAGGTAGGTGCACTTGACCTGGAATCAAACCCACCACCCTTTGGTGCCTGGTCTGATACTCTAACCATTGAACACACAAGCCAGAGCTGTTTGTTTGTGTTTTTAATCTAGTCTTGTTATTATCTTTAGCTTTGTTTTGTAATTTTTTGCATTAAACCCCCATCCAAATTCAACCACAAAAACTTGAGGACCTTAAATAGCGAATACATTTTAGCTATCATTACTTTATTCCTGATAGCTAACACACAGAATGTATATTTAAAGGTATATTGCTAAAACAGAATTTGCAAGTCCATTTGGTAAAATTCTAATAGAAAACTTCTCTTTTTTCCCAATGCATGAGAAATAAAAAAAATCTCTCTCTATATAGAACAGAACAGTAAGTTTTATGCTATCAACTGAGACAGGACTCAAATTTTGGGCCAACAGAGTCCTGGCAGAAATGCAAGCCAGGGGACTGTGAGATGATTCCATAAAAAGTACTCGCCCAGGGAAAACAGTTGTTTATCTTGTAAAGAGATTGAACTCAATCACATTTTTAAATTAATAATTTTAAATAATTTCAACTTGTCCATTCTCTAGCTTTGTTCTTTTTCCTATATATAGTAGTTTTCCATGCAGTACCAGGAAGTGGATTTCCTGAGGAACTTAGTTAAGTCCCATCTCCTTTTCTTCTTACGATATTGAGTCTTGCATTTGACAGTGGAGAGAAGTGAAATAGACAGAGTGTCTGGTGCCTTATCCACCTTTCATATGCTCTATTTGAAGGGTTTTTTTTTATTCCTCAGTGGTAGGCTATAAAATGTGGGTAAGTTATTAGATTTTGTAAAAACACATTCTTTCCCCTTTACATTTGTTAACCCTTGATGATTATATAGTAATGTTGTGTAGAGTTATATCTTTGGTATTTGTTTTTATGTTATCTAATCTCTATATCTAAGATTAATAACAATAAAATTAAAATTTCTTAGGCACTTGAAGACCTACCTCTTACAAAAGGATTCTTTGCTATGAAGATGACAATTTTACAGTTTCTACCTGTAGTTCCATACATGCCATACACCAAAAATAGAAAACAAAATAACTGAGGAAAAGAACATGACATTACTTTACAGTTAATGGGCAGGAAGCTTTAGAACCAGCAGATAGCACACCCTGAATGCAGGTCGGCAGAGAAAATGTTAGCTCTGGAAATGGGGCTCAGAAAAAGGATGGAAGTAGCTGTAACTCATCCTCCTCTGTGATTTGGAGATAGCTTACTTATGAAATTAAAGTGCCAGGAAGCAACAACCCTAAAGTGTAACTAATGTCAGATAAGATATAATCTAGGAAATTGTAATATGCCTATCATGCAGTAATGTTGTAATGGCAGTAGCTTTGGGTGGCTGATAAGGAATATTGAAAAAGGTGCCAGAGACAGAGAATGACGATTTTTAGTTTCTCCAGCAGTGACCCAGGCTGCGGATGCCCTGACCGCCACCTTAAGTGTCTTTTCTGGCTGGGAGGTGTCCAGCTGTGTAGTAGAGGGGGCGAATCAGGCTTTCAGGGCCAGAAGCTGTTGCTAAAGGCCTTCCCACTCCTCGTAATCTCTCCTATCCTCCTCAGCCCTTGAATCATCTTAATTGGATTTCCCAAGTGAATTTCTTATTGGGAGGAGAAAGCGCTGAGCAGAGTGGAAGGCAGAAGCCAGAGTGAAAAAGAATGTGGTCAGAATATGGGGGCAGATAGCTTTAGTCACTTTTTCCCAATCCATTTCCTCACCTGTAAAACCAAGATGGTAATACTTTTCACATGGAATTTTTGTGAAAAGTACATCAAGAAATGTATTAAAAAAGCTCTTCCATGTCTGGCTGGTGTGACTCAGTGGTTGAATATCGACCTACAAACCAGTAAGTCACAGTTCAATTTCCAGTCAGGGCATGTGGCTGGGTTGTGGGCTTGATCCCCAGTGGGGGCATGGAGAAGGCAGCCAATGAATGATTCTCTCTCATCATTGATGTTTCTAGCTCTCACTTTATCTCCTTTCCTCTCTGCAATCAATAAATATACATTTAAAAAAAGAGAAAAGCTCCCCACTTTCATGCACCTGATTATTTCAGTTAGCTTGACACTTTCATTTCTCTATGTAAATGAATGTTTGCTCTGCTTTTGTTTATTAATTTCCCCCTTCTTCACTCATGCATTTGTGCCATGGATGTTGATCCAATATTGGCAACCTCATTTGGTTCAACCTGATACTTGCTACCCTGTGCTGCAACTCCTTGCTTAAGGCTAACTCTTGAGTTAGGGTTGCTGGAAGCATCTATTAGCTCCATTGGTGTGTCTGTGTGCTTCTGGCTTACCAGTGACTTTCATGGGAAAGATCAAAGTTAGTGTCACTTTTACTTGGGCCAGTTTGGTTACAGAGCAAGCAAGGAAGTTGTCACAGTGCCCCGTCCATGCAGGGTAGTGGTGAGGCTGAACTAGGCAGTTACAGTGCTCTGAGTGATTCTGCTGCTTCAGGGCATGGATGGGATGTCCTGGATGGTGTAGCTACCAGAAAAGTTGAATTGAAGAGCCAATCCAGTTTTTCCTCTGATACATTGCAATAATCCTGTACCTCTCAGGCCAGAGAAATCAACACATAGCCATTAGTAATAAGTAAAATATAAGACTTTTTATTTGACTCAAGGGAACATGCACAGTGTAACTATTTTCTCTCTTTTCCGAGGCCAGTGCAGCTAGAGAGTGGGTCCAATTCCTGAGTAGAGGGGGCTGGGAATTGAGAAATTAAAGAAAGAGAGAAGACACAGAGATAGAAAGAAAAGCTGGGGCTGGGTGGACCACTGCCCTCTTCTGATGGAGAGACAGTGACCCAGATCAATATAGCATGCTTATTTTATATCCCCAAATACCAGGAAGTTTCACCAAAAGGTCAAGACAAAGGAGATTATTGCATTCTTGAGTAGGCCCAGAGCATTCCTGGTGTTAGGCTGGATTTAGATATCAAAGCCCACACCATGGGCTGAAGTGAAGGTCAAGCTGACAATACTCTTACCCTTTTGGCAAGCCGTGTTCTCAGGGCGTGGCTTTGCCGATGCCACTGTGTTCAGCTGACTATAATTAAAGAATGCCCATGTGCCTTTCCAGGGGGCCCTCCACAGCATAGGATAGGTCTTTATGTACAGACATGGGGAGCCATCTATGATGTGTTGTCAGGATAAGAGGAAGCCAGTCATGCCAGTGACCTCAGCATAGTCATGTCTTTTGGTACCCCCCACCTATTCCTCGAGGGCAAGAGTATTTTATTCATCTTTTGTGCCAAGTATTGTGTCTAGCATAAAATATGTGATCAATAAATATTTATTGAATAATGAAGAGCAGAATCTCAATAAATGTTTGTTTGTTGTTTTCTATTACCTCTAGTGTAGTTGTCTCTTTCCTGACCTGAACCCTGGCAACTTTTGGATGTGTGGCCAGAGGAACCAATGAGTAATTGAGTTATGCTTCATCCAATTCATGTGTCAACATTCTCAAATGTGCAGTGCTCAGAGAACTGTCTCAAGGCCTTGGGTATCCTTTCCTTAGACTATGATGGCTGCTCACGTTAGAGAGTTCTTCCCCTCAGCTTCTGGAGAGGCTGGGGAGATGAAGGGAAAGGTCAATCTCCGCCTGGCTCCACCCACTCAGGCCCTTCTCATAAATGTCCTTCTTCCAACCCCATGTATAGAAGAAATGGAGCCATTCATTCTTGCCATAAGCATTTCTTGAGTCTATGTGGCAGACTCTGTTGGGAGTTGAAAAGAAATACTGACAGCTCTCAAAGAGTTCATATCCTATAGTGAATGAACTTTGGGTTTTGAGAAGTTAAGTCAGTGTAATGTAAAGGGGAGAGGGGACAAAGCAAAACAACTGCCACCACCAACAACCTGCAACCAAAATAATAATATACATATTACCTGTATTCTGTGTTTGTCACTCTCAACTTTAGTTTTTGTGAAATCATACCTTATTCTAGATTTTAGCTACAGGAGGTATTTGAAATAACCAGTTTTTTAATTGAAATCACTTGGGTAGATGTTATAGATGAAATTGTGTTTCCCCAAATTTATGTATTGAAGCCCTAACCCCCAATATAACTATTTTGGGGGACAGAGACTTTAAAAAGGTAGTTAAGGTTAAATGAGGTCATATGGGTTGGCCCTTATCCAATAGGACAGATGTCCCTATAAGAAGAGGAAGAAACATCAGAAATCTCTCTTTTTCTGTGCGCACAGAGCAAAGGCCATATAAGGACACAGCAAGAAACCAGCCATCCGCAAACCAGGAGAATTCTCACTAGAAACTAACCCTGTTGACACCTTTATTTTGATCTTCTAGTTCCCAGTACTGTGAGAAAATAAATTTTTGTTTTTTAAATTACCCAATCTGTAGTATTTTGTTATAGCGTCCAGAGAAGATCAATACACAGCAGTTTTAATTTTTTCTTCAGTGCAGATTCCGAAATATATAAATTTAGAGGAAGTCTTTTTCTCTGCAAAATTTGTTAAGTTTAGAAAAGTATTTGCTAATATCTGAAAGGTCACTTACTCATCCTAAAGATTTAAATAACAGATGGAACTCAAAACCTTTTTCTCTTTCATCAAAAATGCTAACTAACATTTCCCCCTGGCTCCTCCAATCTCTTTAAGAGACTTTCATAACAAATGTATTTGGAAATAAAATTGCAATTTCTGCATCATATATGCATTTTCAGTGGTGTGTAATGCATGTTGATTTAATGCATGAGCACAGATTTATTTATCCACTACACTGTGGGGTTGGGAGAAGTACAGGGGAGTCCTAGGTGAATAATAGGATGGTACTCAAATACCATCTGTTCCCCAAAGTCAGACAGCCTAATCCTGCTGTTGGAATTGAAGGGGGCCACCATCAGGGTTCATACACTGCCTGATTTTGACCAGCTTCTCTTCGTTTCTTTCTTATATGTATTGATTCATATTTATACAATACTATGTATTTTCAATCAGTGTTTGTTGAATTGAATTATGTAAATGTATGCTAGCCGATAGTATAAAATGGTACTGCCAGGTGAGAAGCTCTGCGATCACACTGTAGGCCTTATTTATACACCTCATAAAGAATGCTAAGCTGCGAGGTATCTGTAGAATCACAGCTTTCATTTACTGCTGGGGAAAAATATTTACCAGCAGGAATTTCATTTGTTTTGATGCATTGTGGGAGGTGTTCTCAAAAAGGCATTTGGAGAAAGCGTAATGTCATCTATCATTGCTCTTATTTTGGTATCCCCAGAATGTGCGTGGAAATGAACAGACTGTCTTTAAGGAGCCCCGTCTCCAGGAAGCTCGTAGCGCTTCACCATGCTGCATAGAAAATGTTCAGTTCTGCTTTTTCCTCTCTCACTTCCCCTCATTTCTTTCTTTTCATCTCTTCATCTTCTCTCCTCTCCAACCTTTTATTCTCTTTTTAAAACCTTTTTATTTTCTTTCTGTAAAATGAAAAATTAGTTGAGTTGGTCAAGCCCAAGGGCTAATGAGTGGTCATGTTAGTCATTCATGTGTTTAAGGATGACTGTTGTAAGAGCCATGTCTGCTATTTAGCCTAATACATGGGATGACAGGAAAAAGTAAAGCAGGAGTGTATGTAACTCTGTATGTGTAAGTTTCCTGTGAACTGAACCTTCTTAGAGGTTCAGTTTCTTTCTGTTGGCCTGGCTGCCTCCAACTCCGGCTGATTAGAGGAAGCCTTCAGAGAACTTGAGTAACTCAAGTGGAGAACCCTGAGGCAGGGGCCTGAGAGGGGAGGGGAAAAAGATTTAAATAGGGTGTGCTGTATTTTCTTTCAGTGTTTTCTTACTTTTAAATAAAGCCTGACAATAGATTCAAATTGCTTTTCGATTATTTTGGGAGGTCAGGCTAAGGTTAAATGAGCTCATAGAGATGGGCCCTTACCCAATAAGACAAATGTCCCTTCCCCCAATTCAGCTTTTGTGCCTTAAGCTGGGCACAAGGAATGAAATAGATGTGATAGAGTGCCTCAGTTGATAAAGGACCTCAAGATTTTTTGAAACATCAGTGGCTGGAGGAGGATCACCAGAGTCACTGAAGGTGCCAACAGTCTTTATTTCTTTAAAAAAAGCTTTTTCAATTATAGTGTACAGTCAATATATTTTTTTATTTTTAAAAATTCTTTTTTTTATTGTGTTACATGTATACATATCTCCCCATTGCCCCCCCTCCCTCCCAGGCACACCCCAACCCCCCAGTGTCTATGTTCATTGGTTATGCTTATATGCATAGATACAAGTCCTTTGATTGATCTCTTATCTACCCCACCTCTCCTTAATCTTTCTGCTATAATTTCACAGTCTGTTTGATGCTTTACTGCTTCTGTATCTACCCTTTTGTTCATCAGTTTACAATGTTCTTTATTATCCACAAATGAGTGAGATCATGTGGTGCTTCTCCTTCATTGACTGGCTTATTTCACTAAGCATAAGGCTCTCCAGTTCCATCCAGGTTGCTGCAAATGGTAAGAATTCCTTTTTTTTTTTTTTTAATGGCAGCATAGAATTCCATTGTGTAGATGTACCATAATTTTCTGATCCACTCATCTGCTGACAGACACCTAGGCTGTTTCCAAATTGTAGCTATTGTAAATTGTGCTGCTATGAATATAGGGGTGCATAAATCCTTTCTGATTGATGTTTGTGATTTCTTAGGATAAATTCCTAAGAGTGGGATTACAGGGTCAAATGGGAGATCCATTTCTAGATTTTTGAGGAAATTCCATACTGTTCTCCACAGTGGCTGCACCAGTCTGCATTCCCACCAACAGTGAACAAGGGTTCCTTTTTCTCCACATCCTCGCCAACACTTGTCATTTGTTGATTTGTTGATTATTGCCATTCTGACAGGTGTAAGATGGTATCGCATTGTCGTTTTGATTTGCATCTCTGGGATAATTAGTGACTTTGAACATATTTTCATGTGTCTCTTCGCCTTCCTTCTGTCATCTTTCTAAAAGGTTCTATTTAGGTCCGTTGCCCATTTTTTTTATTGGATTGTTTATCTTCCTTTTATTAAGTTGTATAAGTTGGCTGTAGATGTTGGAGATTAAACCTTTATCAGTGATAACATTTGCAAATATGTTCTCCCATACAATGGTCTTTCTTGTTGTTTTGTTGATGGTTTCTTTTGCTGTACAAAAGCTTTTTATTTTGATGTAGTCCCATTTGTTTATTTTTTCTTTAGCTTCCATTGCCTTTGGAGCAGTATCAGTGAAGAAGCTCTTTCAGCATATGTCTGAGATTGTGCTGCCTTTGGATTCCTCTAATATTTTTATGGTTTCCTTTTTAATGTTTAAGTCCTGTATCCATTTTGAGTTTATTTTTGTATTTGGTGTAAGTTGGTGGTCCAGTTTCATTTTTTTGCATGTATCTGTCCAATTTTCCCAACACCATTTGTTGAAGAGGCTATCTTGTACAGTCAATATTTTGTATTAGTTTCTGGTGTACAGCATATCAGTTAGACAACCATATACTTTACAAAGTTTTCCCCCTGATAGTTTCAGTATCTATCTGACACCATACATAGTTATTATAGTACTAGAGGCCCGGTGCATGAAATTTGTGTATGGGGGGGAGAGGGTCCCTCAGCCCAGCCTCCACCCACTCCAGTCTGGGTTCCCTTTCACAATCCAGGACTGCTGGCTACCAACTGCTCACCTCTCTGCCATCCTGATTGCCTCTAACCATTTCTGTCTGCCAGCCTGATCACCCCCTAACCATTCCCTTGCCAATCTGATTGATGCCTAACTGCTCCCCTGCCAGCCTGTTTGTCCTTAACTGCCCTCCCCTGCAGGCCTCATCCCTCCAACTGCCCTTCCCTGCAGGCCTGGTCACCCCCAAATTCTCTCCTCTGCAGGCCTGGTCACCCCTAACTGCCCTCCCCTGCAGGCTTGATGACCCCCAACTGCCTATCCCTGCTAGCCATCTTGTCGTGGCCATCTTGTGTTCACATGGAGTCAGTCATCTTTGACCACATGGGGACAGCCATCTTGTGTGTTGGAGTGATGGTCAATTTGCATATTACTCTTTTATTAGATAGGGTAGAGGCCTGGTGCATGGGAGGGGGCCATTTGGTTTGCCCTGAAGGGTGTTCTGGATCAGGGTGGGGGTTCTCTTGAGTTGTGGGGTGGCTTGGGTGAGGGCCTGTGGTGTTTTGCAGGCTGGCCACCCCCACCCCTTCCCCAGTGATCCAAGTGGAGGCTCTGGTATCTGGGATTTATTTAGCTTCTCTAATTGAAACTTTGTAGCCTTAAGCAGGGGCCAAGGCAGGCCAGGGCAGATGGAAAACTTGACTTCCTCCATTGCTGGGGAAACCCAAGCCTCCTGCTCTCTCCATGGCCACAGCCATCTTGGTTTGGTTAATTTGCATACTGGCTCCTGATTGGCTGGTATGTGTGCATTATGGGTATAGCAGAAGAATGGTCAATTTGCATACTACTCTTTTATTAGATAGGATTATTGACTGTATTTCCTACACTGTACTTAACATCCCATGACTATTTTGTAATTTCTCAATCTCTTCTTTACCTTTTTCACTAGTCTCCCAAAATCCCCTCCCCTCTGGCAGCCATCAGCCTTTTCTCTGTATCTATGAGTTGTATACATCTATATAATGAAATATTACTTGGCTATAAAAATAATTACAAAATTTTACCATTTGTGACAGCATGGATGAACCTGGAAGGTATTATGCTAAGTGAAATAATTCAGTCAGAGAAAGAGAAATACCACATTATTTCATCTATATATGGAATCAAAGGAACAATATAAGCAAACATTCTGTTTCTGCTTCAGAGAAGTTAGTGGTCTCTCCAAGGACCAACTCCTTCTACACTGGGACTCATGGACCTGCAAAAGGAAGGCACTACCTATTTGGCAAGAGAGAGCTGGAGGTGTGTGGTTCAACATCTCAACTGAAAAATGAACAATACTGTCTTCTTTGTGGGCATAGTTGCACCTCAGAGATTAAGTTTCTGTTTAAAATAAAACTCTTTGACCCTCTTCTTTATGGCCTCAAATGATATGGGGCCTGGAGATTTTTTTTGATTTTTTTTTTTAAGAGAATAAGTGACACAGCCCCTAAAACGTACAGGTAACCACAAACTCAGAGTTGTTTAGAATTTTCTGGGTGTATGTAACTTTTGGTTATCCCCAAGCTTTCTCAAGATCAAGTCCTAAATGTGAAGGCTTAAACCATTGCTATGGAGAATAAAGGGCAGGCCTTGGCGATGAGGGAAGGTTGCAAGTAAAGGTAGGAAAAGCTGAAGATACCTAAAAGACAGAGGAATGAGCTTAAGCCAGATGCTGGTTGGTGGCAAGCAACAGCCAAGGCAGATATGTAGAATTTCTCTGTAATCCCTGGTGTTCCAGAATCCTAGAAAGAGGAACTTCATAGATAATTGGACCATGATGGCCTGGCAAATTAGGTGGCAGTAGAGCAAAGTATAATCTCACACAATTGAAATTTATTACTCAGAGAATGATTGGTTACTATGTCTTTGGTACTATGCTTTGTCCAAATTAGCTCATTCAATCCTCACAACAACTTGTGTGGTTTCATACCTGTTTTATAGATAAGGAAACAGGTTACTTAACTTGTTCAAGGTCACAGAGACTGTAAATGTCAGAGCTAGAATCTGAACCCCATTGGTTTAATTCTGAAGCCCACATTCTTGGCCCTAGTACCATGACTACCAGCCTAGCTGGTTTAAGATTACCAGGAAAGTAATGATCACTGGAGCACAAATTATATCTCTTGTCATTTTGCCTTTAATCCTTGCACAGTTCCAAGCACATAGCAGGCACTTAATAAATGGTAGTTGAGTCAGACTCTTTACTCAGGGGGTTATGTTCTTGTTGGAGGGAAAATACTATCAAGCATGAGAGAGAAAACAATTTAGAACAAAACACCCAATGCCAAAAAACCATGGGGGGGTCATAAGGGAAGAAAACACATAATCATTTAACAGATTGAATTCCATTAGCTCCTCCTCTTCTAGTGAGGAAACCATCAAAAATCAAATTAAGATCAGAAGGTTGCTTGATGAATATAGAATCCAAGGAAAGGAAATTGGATTTCCTAGAGGGTATATTTTCATCACATGGTGACTGCCCTGGTGAAAAATCCTTCTTTAGCAGGAATATGTTTGCTCGGTGGACTGGATGTTTGTGTTGGCAGGCTGTGTTCTGTCCTGATCAGTGCTGAAAAAACACGTAGTGTCTCACCCTCCAGCTGTTTCTAGACTCCGTGGTAACGCCTAGCTTTCTGTTTGTACTTGTTATTAAGACACCCCCCTGCTTGGTTTCCACACTTTTCTCACTTTACAATTTCCATATCTACAGTTGATTTTACATGGATTAGGGTGCCTGCTCTTCAGGACAATGGGCGATTTGTTTCCTGATCACATTTTAGGGGCACCTCCTCTAGTAAATGAATACGTAGTTGTTAGCCTTAATCTCGGAGCTAGCCTGCTGTGGGCTTGCATTGTTTTTACCTTTTCCCAAAATTCAGATTAGAGCCTGTTTTTCTTTTAAACCATATCTCTCTGAAGAGCGTAGGTGGATTCCTTCCATATGTCTATATTTATTTACTTAAAAAAGATATAATATGGCCATATAGGTATAATATAGTTTACTATAATATATTAGAAATATAATCTTGTTTATATATATTTAAATATTTTTTAAATTTTGATATCATTATAGATTTACATGCAGTTATTAGAAATAATACAGAAATAATGCCTAGTTAATGGTAACATTGCAAAACTATAGTACAATATTACAACCAGGATATTGACATTGAAGCAGTCATGATAAAGAGCATTTCCATCACAAGAATCCCTCACATTGCCTTTTATAGCTTTGCCTATTTCCCTCCTTCTCTAACCCTTCCTTACCCTGGTAGGCCTTAAGCTGTTCTTCATTTCTATAATTATTCCATTTCAAAATTGTCATAAAAATGGAATTATACTGTATCTAATCTTTTGGAATTGCCTTCTGTCACCCAGCATAATTCTCTGGAGAATCATGCATGTTGTTGCCTATATCAATAGTTTATTATTTTTATTGCTGAGTAGTATTCCATGGAATGGATGTACCACAGTTTGTTTAGCCATTTGCCATTGAAGGACACCTCGATTGTTTTCATTTTTTGAATATCCTATATAATAAAAGGCTAATATTCAAATTGTTCCCTTGACTGGGAGTTCAACTGGGAGATTGACCAGGGGGCAGGACTGGCTGGTCAACTGCCCACAGCCCCTCCCCCATCTGGCCCAGCCTGATCAGCTCCAATTGGGGCAGGCTGGCTGGACCTCACCCATGCAGGAATTGGTGCACTGGGCCGCTAATTACAAGTAAAGCTGCTATACACATTCAAGTACAAGTTTTTGTGTGAATATAGATCTTTATTTCCCTGAATTAAATGAGTGGGGTGCAATACTAGGTCTTATTGGTACATTTTTATTTTTTTAAGAAACTGTAAAACTATTTGCAAGGGTGGTTGTACCATTTCACATTCCCACCAGCAATGTATGAGTGATCCAATTTCTTAATATTCTCATGAGAAGTTCGTGTTGTCATTATTTTAGCTATTCCAATAGATGTGTAGTGATTTTCATTTGCCTTTTTCTAATGGCTAATAATGTTGAACATGTTTTCAGTGTGTTTATATACAATCTGTATATCTTCTTTGGTGAAAGAAGATATAATTTGCCCATCTATTTATGTATTTTGCCTATTTCTGATTGGATTGTTTGATTTAACTGTTAATTTATTTTTTATTTATTGATTTGAGAGAGAGAGGAAGGGAAAGAAACATCAATTTGTTGTTCTACCCACCCATGCATTCATTGGTTGATTCTTGTTTGTGCCCCGACTGGGGATCAAACCCACAACTTTGGCACATCAGGATGATACTCCAACCAACTAAACTACCCAGCCAGGACTTTACTGTTGCGTTTTTTTGTGTTCTTTATATATTCTAGAGTAGACACTAGTCGTTTGCCAGATATGTGGTTTGCAAATATTTTCTTCTACTCTCTAGTTTGTCTTTTAACTTCCTTAAGAGGGTCTTTAGAGAGCATAAATTTTTAATTTTGATGAAGTCCAATTTATCAAATTTTCTTTTATGGGTCATGCTTTTGTTGTCAAGTCTAATAACTCTTTGCCTAACTCTACATCCTGAAGATTTTCTCCTATGTTATTTTCTAAAAGTTTTATTGCTTTTATATTTAAGTCCATGGTCCATTTTGAGTTAATTTTTGTATAAGGTTTGATATTTAGGTTGAGGTTCTTCACTCTACTACTGACCCCCACTTGGGATGTTCAATTACTCCAGCCTTTGTTGAAAAGGCTATCTTTCTTTGTCAAAATCTGTTGGGTATATTTTTGTGGGTCTATTTCTCGGTCTCCATTTTGTTCTACTACTTTATATACCTATTGCTCTGTTATGTCTACACAGTTTTAATTATTATAGTTATATAATAAGTCTTGAAAACAGATAGACTGATTTCTCATTAGTTTTCAAAATGGTTTTAGTTATTCTAGTTTCTTTGTCTTTCCATATAAATTTTAGAATAAGGTTGTCTATTTCTATAAAAATATGTTGCTGAGATTTTAATAAGAATTGCATTAAATATCAATTTTGTATATCAATTTTGGGAGAATTGACATCTTTTTTTTTTTTTTTTTAAAATTAATTTTTATTAATTTTTTATACATATCTCCCCATTGCCCCCCCTCCCTCCCAGGCGTACCCCGACCCCCCAGTGTCTGTGATCATTGGTTATGTTTATAAGCATGCATACAAGTCCTTTGATTGATCACTTATTTACCTCACCTAACTTTAATCTTTCTGCTATAATTTCACAGTCTGTTTGATGCTTTATGATTTTTGTCCTCCTGAGAATTATCAGTCTACTCCCTTTCTGTGCTCCTGATTCTATTATATTCACCAGTTTATTCTGTTGATCAGATTTTTAATTCACTTAATTTTTAGATTCACTTGTTGACAGATGTGTATTTGTTGTTCATAATTTTTTGTCTTTTACCTTTTTCTTCTTCCTCTTCTAAAAGGGTACCTTTCAGCATTTCATATAATACTGGTTTGGAGTTGATGAACTCCTTTAGCTTTTTCTTCTCTGTGAAGGTCTTTATCTGCCCTTCAATTCTGAATGATAGCTTTGCTGGATAGATTATTCTTGGTTGTAGGTTCTTGTTGTTCATCACGTTGAATATTTCTTGCCACTCCCATCTGGCCTGCATCGTTTCTGTTGAGAAATCAGCTGACAGTTGTATGGGTGCTCCCTTGTAGGTAATAAACTGTTTTTCTCTTGCTGCTTTTAATATTCTCTCTTTGTCTTTTGCTCTTGGCATTTTAATTATGATGTGTCTTGGTGTAGTCCTCTTTGGGTTCCTTTTCTTTGGGGTTCTGTGTGCTTCCTCGACTTGTAAGTCTATTTCTTTTACCAGATGTGGGAAGTTTTCAGTCATTATTTCTTTAAACAGGTTTTCAGTATCTTGCTCTCTCTCTACTTCTGGCACCCCCACAATTCTGATGTTGGTACGCTTGAAGCTGTCCCAGAGGCTCCTTACATTATCTTCACATTTTTGGATTCTTTTCTCTTCTTGCTTTTCCAGTTGAATGTTTTCTGCTTCTTTATATTTCAAATTTTTGACTTCATCCTTGCCTTTCTCTAGTCTGCTGTTAGTACTCTGCATAATAGTTTTCATTTCAGTCAGTGTATTTATTATCTTCTCTTGGGTCTCACTAAATTTATCCATCTTTTCTAGCATATTCTTGCAAAACCTTATAAGCGTGGTTTTGAACTCTATATCCAGTCGTTTTTTTTCCTCCATTTCTTTTGCTTGTAATCCCTTCCCTTGTCTCGGCATTTTCACTGTGCCGGGGAAACTTCTGTGCTGGATTCAGCCG
>JAAGEH010000392.1:10354757-10372299 GCA_011751065.1 Lasiurus cinereus
TCTCTCTCTCTCTCTCTCTCTCTCTCTCTCTCTCTCTCTCTCTCTCTCTCTGTGTGTGTGTGTGTGTTTTAAATAATTAGCTCAAAATAATTCTTATACCAAAGAAGCACATTTTGGGGTGTCATATTGATACAGGATTTTTTGAACAGGAACACAGTGTTCCCCTGGGCAGGATGGTTCCCGGGCTCTTTATCCATTGGACTTGAAAAAGGAATCCACATATGGAAGATGGTATAGCAAAGGTGGAGATTTATTGAAGAACAAGGACAGACTCTCATGTGAGGAAGGGGAAAGAACATCACATCACAGACTCCATTTGGGGAGGGGGAAAGAGTCCCACGGAGTTTCTCCTTCCAAGGTTTATAAAGACTGCAGGTCTCTGTGTCCTGATATCCCCTCTGATTGGTCACTATTCCCTTTTGATTTGGTCACTATAGCAAACTCCTGAGCTCAAAGGTCAAACCTCACGTGGGAGGTGTGAGGCTCTCTTTCTTTATTTTGTAACTATAGATCTTTGGCTACTCTCAGTTCCCTTGTTTTATGGAAATGTAACCGCTGCCTCTCCTAACTTCCTTGTCTTATGGAAATGTAACTTCTGCTGGTTCCCTGCTTCCTTGTCTTATGGAAATGTAATCTTTGTAGCTCTATTGCCCTATGTTTCTTCCATGGACTCCCTTAATTTAAAAAATTCCCTAAACCTGCCTTTTTCATCCTTAAAAATTCCTATTTCAATATTGTGCTATCATTAAAAGATATAATAATATTGTTTTAACCTCCTCTACCATCCCACAACTCATGCATGTCAACACGAATAGCCATTAGCCAATGGAAAATATAGTCCTTTTAAAATAAAAATGGAAAGTTAATAAGGCTGGAGGTGGTGAAGACCCCAGGTAAAAATGTGAGAGAGGAAGGAAGGCATATGGCCATCTTTATTAGAGCTCATCACTCCTCAGTCCCTTCCCACTCTCTCCTCGTGGACACAGCTCTGCCCCTAGCTTATTTTGTCCATTCTTCAAAGGTATGTGTAAAGGTTTGGTTAACTGAGGAAGCTTGAAGGCTGCGAAAGGCTAAATTTTGTACCCTCTGACCTACAACCTAAATTTATATGTTGAAGCCTGTAGGAAAGAAAAAAATTTAAAAAAATTTTTTATTGACTTTTAGAGAGAGAAAGAAGAAGGAAGAAGGAGGGCATCATTCAATGTTCAGTTGCCTAACAGGGGGATGTGCCCTGACCGGGAATTGAACCAGCAAACTTTTGGAGCATGGGATAACACCCAATCAACTGAGCCACAATGGCCAGGGTGAGAAAAAATTTTTTTAATCTATCTTCTTATGTTCTGAAAAAAATGGAGGCCTGTGAATTAAACTGACAAAAGGCAGATTAACAGGGGTGGAGTTGGGGGAAGGTTTATTAATATGTGTATGGGAGCTGAGAAAAGAAGTATCTGGTTACAGCTACTGGCTTATATACCAAATTTAGTAGGGGCAAGGGAGAGGAGAGAAGAGGCTTTTATGGAAGAACAAATAGGTTTCTGTAGGAAAGACAAATGGGTTTTTAGAAGAACAAACAAGAGATGACAAAGTTTGTGATAATGTTTGTCTATACAGGTATGCATGGTCTTTCTGTCTCCTTAAGGGCCATTAAACTTGCATGGAGAAGGGATTTGAGGTAGGTTTTATTTCTACTTTTCCTTCTGGGAGTAAATTCAACCTAAAGAGAGAATTTATGGTAGCTTTTTCTCCCAGAACTTGCTGCTTTCGTCAGATAGGGAAACTGAGAAAATTTCTTTCTTTATCTTCTGATTGCTTTCAGCTCAAAATCATCGTAATGCCAAAGTGGCATATCTTGGGGTGACATATTCTAATCTCCTTTAAGCTCTAACCCTCAATGTGACTTTACTTGAAGATAGGGCCCATAAGGAGGTAATTAAAGTTAAAGGAGATCACTAGGGTGGGTCCCTAGTTCGATAAAATTATTGTCCTTATCAAAGGAGGAAGAGACACCAGAGGGCACCCCCAATGAGCTCACAATAAAGAGGTTTTATGATCTTGTACTTCTAGCCTCCAAAACTGTAAGAAAATAAATTTCTGTTGTTTAAGCCACCTGATCTGTGGTATTTTGTTATGGCAGCCCAAATAGGCTAGGACAAAGACTAAAATAATTTCCAAGAACCTGTTAAAAAGAAACTACAGGCCCCAAGTGAAGTCACTCCTGCTAAGCCTTATACCACCAAACCAAACTTAATATCTCACCTAACTTCAGTTTTAGTCTCCCAAAAAAATATAATCTTAACTTGTCAGTCTAGAATTACTTGGTCAGCACTACTGCTAGGCCCTTTTTGTCCCCTAAAGGAAGGTGACCTTGCCTGAAACAATTTATTCTTTCCCTCCTTTGCCCATAAAAGCCTCCCATTTTGTGCAGCTTCCCAAAGCTCCTTTCCATCTGCTTGATGGGATGCTGCTCCATTTATGAATTGTCAAATAAAGTCAATTAGGTCTTCAAATGTGCTCAGTTGAATTTCACTTTTTTTAACACGCCAAAGAAATTAAATTTTAAAAATGGTACAATTGTTGGTTGGGTGTGGAATATATTAGGGTCAGTCCTGGATGGATATTTCACAAAATAAGATGATGAGGGAAAGTGGGCACTTTATAAACTTCTAAGGCCAACCCCAGTGAGGTATCTGAGTTTTTGTCAGAAGTAAAAAGATCTAAGAGAAATTTGCAAATCATATATGTGTTTCTAAGAGATCAAAGTTGCATTCCTTGAAGTCCTACACTCTGCTGGACTTCCTTTCTCCCAGAAATGTCACAGCCTGGTTCAAGGTAGTATTACCTGCTGATGAGTCAAAACTTTGGACTCCAGCCTCAAAGCCTTTGGTTTGTTCTTTTCATTGGGCCCTGATGGAAGAGAGAGCTGTCAGAGGATCCTAATTAGATGCATGCTATCATCTGGAAATGATTAAAGTCCTAAGGACAGATAGAAGCCATGTTGATAGTATTGATTGGTTCCTTATTTCTGAGTTGGGCCTGCTTCATTGTTTAAGATTCCACTCTAATTTGTTGGGATTTTCAATTCAGCATTGTAAAAAGCAAACTGATTTTGCTGGATGAGAACAGAACCTTTTAAACTGGGCTTTGAAGTTTGCAGCTTTGTAATGTGTCAGCCATCTGAAAGCCTCTGCTTTCTTGCCAGCTCCAACCAACCCACAACCATGATTAGCATATCAAAGAATGGGGGTGGTGTCCTGATGGGGGCTGCAGTAGTGGGGTAGCTCAGGCCCAGGTTTAGGATGTAAGGAGATAAAGGGCTCTCTAACACATGCCCTGCTGCCAGGATGGTTACCCATTTCACCTATAATTCCATTTCCTCTTCTCTTCCAGCTGTGCGTTTTTTTACAATTAAAGACACATAACACACACACACACACACACACACACACACACACACACACACACAACAATAACAACTCTCTCTGAAAGACAAAAAAGAATTAGAGATGAAAAAATGCAAAATGAAGGGAAGGTAGGCATTTTAAGAAGGCTAAAATCCTATTTGTCTTTCATCTCTTTCTAAAATCCAAAGACCTCCTACAGATAAATACACTAAGTATTCAATAGTTAGTTTAGTATCTTCATTTTGACTAATTGCTGGGTTAAGAAAGAACCTTCAGAAAGGTTGGGGGAGGCAATTCAGAGTAAATTTTACCATTGCCCCTATTTGCTGATCTGAAATGCAACCCTCACTAGCCAAATTGAGTGGTAGATGGTCTTGCTACTCTTGTTCTAACAAAAACTCTGACACTGCCAAAGGCTTATTACTGCTGCTGATGAAGCCACAGGGACAATTTATCTCTCTGAACAATTTCTTAGGGCCTACTTTCAAACAGACATGTAGACATGGGTGATCTTGCATAGGGAGAAAAGAGAGAAAATGCATGCAAACTAAAGCCTCTTAAGATAGCAGGTCATGGAAATAAACAAAAGGCTATAAAATGATAAGAGAGATAAAAGAGAGATCACTATAATGAACTAATTTTGAAAAAAATTATTTGGATGCTTTTTATATAAAAATATATACAAATGGGAGAAGTGGGTGAAGGTGTTAAAAAGGTACAGGAAGTCCTAGGGATATATTGTACTACATGATGACTATAGTTAACAGTTTGTTATTGTATATTTGAAAGTTGCTAAGAAAGGTCTTAAAAGTTCCTATCCAAAAGGATATATACATCCCTATGTTCAGTTTAGCATTATTTACAGTAGTTGAGATATGGAAGCAATCTAAGTGTCCATGGAAAGATAGATGAGTAAAGATGTGAGGTACCACACACACACACACACACACACACACACACGCACACATGCACACATGCACATGCAAACATACACAGAAATATTAGCCATACAAAAGAATGAAATCTTGCCATGTGAAACAACATAGACTTAGAAGATGTTATGGTAAGCAAAAGAATTTAGACAGAGAAAGAGAAATACCATAAGATTTCACTTACTATATGTGAAATCTAAAAACCCAAAAATAAACAAACAAACAAAACAGAAACAGACTCATAGACACAGAGAACAAATAATGGATCCCAGAAAAGATGGGGGGTGGGGGATGAGTGCGATAGGTGAAGGGGTTAAGAGATACAAATCTGCAATTATGAAAGAAATAAATCATGGGATGTATTGTACTGCATAGAAATATAGTCAATAATATTGTAATAACTTAGTAGGATGACAAAGTTATCTATAAATTGATTTTTTTGTTTCTTTCTCTGGCCCTAAAATGCAAGTGTTAGTATGCTTAATGTTTTCCAAGAATTAAATTTTTTTTTTTTTTGGTTTCAATTAGATGATTTCTACTACCTTGCTTTTCAGATTGCTGATTCATTCTTCTGCATTACCTAATCTGTTGTTGACTCCTTCTGTGCATTTTTTCATTTTACTTATTGTATTCTTCAGTTCTGATTGACTCTTTTTTTTAGTGTTTTCTATCTCTGTTGAAGTTCTCACTGAGTTCATTCTTCTCCTGAATTCACTGAGCATCTTTATAACAATCGCCTCAAACTCTTTACTTGGTAGACGAGTGGCCCAGTGCACAGAATTCATGCACATTAAAAGGAAGACCCAGAGTCAAGTCCCTGCCCACCCACATGCACCTCAAAATAGTGTGAGACCCAGACCTATCCGCCCCCTCCACCCATTGGAATAGATTCAGACGAAGCTAGTACCACCCTATCAAACCCCACCAGGGAGGGGGCATAGCCTCAGGTCCCCTTGGCCCAGTGCCAGGATGGGGTATGTGGTCTGAGATTCCCCCATATGGGGTGGAAAGTGTGCTTTGAGTTGCCCCATCAAGCTCTGCCAGGTGGGGAACAAGGCCTGAGATTCCCTGTCAAGTCCTGCTAGGTGGGGGGCATAGCCTGAGGTTCCCTGGCCCTGCACTGGGAGGGGTGGTTGCAGACTTAGGTCCCCCATTAAGCCCCACTGGCAGGGGGGTGGAGCCTCAGGTTCCCTGTCAAGCCCTGCTGGGTTTGGGGCATAGCCTGAGTTCTCCCAACCCAGCACTGGGGGTGCATCTTGAGGTCCCCCATCAAGCCCCGCTGGGTGGGGAGCATGGCCTGAGGTCCCTTGTCAAGCTCACCAGGCAGGAAGGTGAAGCCTCAGGTCCCCTGGCCTGGTGCTGGGGTGGAGGGTGCAGCCTGAGGTCCCCTGGCCTGGTGTTGGGGTGGGGGACATGGCCTGAAGTCCTCTGTCAAGTCCCACCTGGCAGGGGTCGCAGCCTGAAGTCCCTCGGCCTGCTGCCAGGACAGGGGGCAAGGCTTGAGGTCCCTGTCAAGCTCTGCTGGGTAGTGGGGGTGTGTGTAGGCTGAGGTCCCCCAGCCTGGTGCCAAGGCAGGAGGCATGGCCTGAGGTCCCTTAGCCTGATGCTAAGGCAGGGGCCATAGCGTGAGGTCCCCTGTCAAGCCCTATGGAAGCAGTGGAGGGCATAGCCTCAGGTCCCTGCTGATTGCTCATTAAGACTCCTTAAGAGAACTTAGTCTCAGCTATGGGTGTAGCCATCTTTGTGACATAGTGATGGTCAATTAGCATATTCCTTTTTATTAGATAGGATTATTCTTTTTCTTTTCTACCTTTATTTTTTTATTTTTATGTATCTTTATTATTCAAATCATTACAATTATTCTTCTTTTTTTCCCCTCCAATGCTCTCCTCCACCTTGTTCCCACCCCACCCTCTGCCCTTACCCACCCCTCACTGTCCTCATCCACAGGTGTACAATTTTTGTCCAGTCTCTTCCCGCACTCCCTCACCCCTTCCCCCCAGAATTGTCAGTCCACTTCCTTTCTATCCCCCTGATTCTATTATATTCACCAGTTTATTCTGTTCATCAGATTTTTTATTCACTTGATTTTTAGATTCACTTGTTGATAGATATGTATTAGTTGTTCATAATTTTTTTCTTTACCTTTTTTCTTCTTCCTCTTCTTAAAGAATACCTTTCAGCATTTCATATAATATTAGTTTGGTGGTGATGAACTCCTTTAGCTTTTTCTTATCTGTGAAGCTCTTTATCTGCCCTTCAATTTTGAATGATAGCTTTGCTGGGTAGAGTATTCTTGACTGGATTCTTGTGATCCTCTAGTCTGCTGTTGGATCTCTGTATATTATTTTTTATTTCAATCAGTGTATGCTTAATTTCTAATTGGTCCTTTTTCAGATTCTCAAGAGTCTCATTACATTTATTGGAGGTTTCTAGAAAATTCTTGAAAAAACTTATAACCATGATTTTAAACTCTATATCCAGTAGTTTGCTTTCTTCCATTTCTGTCATTTGTGATCTGCTGTTTTGTGTCCACATTTTCACTGCTTCCCTGAGTTGGTAGAGTGGCTTTGTGTGCTAGATGTCTTATAGCGCCCAGTGGCTCAGCCTCCCCAGTTACTGAGTTGGACTGTCTTGATGCACCCCTTTGTGGGTTGTGTGCACAGTCTTGTTGTAGTTAATCCTTGATTGTTGTTGGTATCACTGGCCAAGTGACTGTTAGGATCAGCTCTGTCTACTCTGGGAGAACTTCGGTTTGGAGACACCCTTATGAGACAAGATTTGAAAAAGCCTCTGTGCTCAGCTTGGATGGGGTGGAGTCTTAGGGCAGGAGCAAACAGCAATGGCTTTCTTTCAGCCCTGCCCTAAGAGTCCCCTGGGTCTCAGTGTCCTGTGGTAATCACTGCAAGCTCCTCTGAGAGAAAGTCACCCTCGAGTTTCACTTGCTGCTAGACAATCTAGTTTCTCCTTGACTGATCTGGGTCCCCAGAGTCTCGCCGGGAACTGGAGTTCAGAGTAGTTGGGAGCTTTTGCCTCCCTCCTGGTTGAGAAAGCCAGCTGTGTACTCAGTTGCCAGCCATCTCCATGTGTGCGCCTCCAAACCTCTGCCTCCCTCCTGTGAGTCTCAGTGTGCTTTTCTCTTTCCTTTTAGTTGAAGAATTTCCACTCAGCCAGCCTTCCTGTGGTTCTGGATGTTGTCTGTTTTGTCTTTTAGTTGTAGTTTTGAAATTGTTGTGCAAGGCAGCAGTTTA
Source organism: Lasiurus cinereus (assembly GCA_011751065.1). Taxonomy (NCBI): domain Eukaryota; kingdom Metazoa; phylum Chordata; class Mammalia; order Chiroptera; family Vespertilionidae; genus Lasiurus; species Lasiurus cinereus. The sequence continues at coordinate 10,362,342 of JAAGEH010000392.1, forward strand.
GGTGTTTGCCTATGCCGCTATCTTGTTTTCTCCATTTGGTAGTTTTTTTATGTCTGTTTCATTTTGTTCTATTTCTGGGGTTTTATCCTGTTATTTCATTTAGATATATTCCTTGCTTCCTCCTTTTGTCTACCTCTTTGGGTTTGTTACTATGTATTACGTAGATTACCTATGTCTTTCAGTCTTTAATGAATGGCCTCATGTAGAAGGTATTTTATAAGGCTTAGTAGCCCAATTCTCCTTGGTCACTAAAGCCAGGTGCTCCAGGGCTATCTTCTGTGTGGGTTGTGTGTACCCTCCTGTTGTAGTTGACCCATGATTGCTCTGGGCACAATAATGGGCAGAGATGGCCCTAACCCAACTGTCTTCAAAGCCCATCCATGACTATTGCAGATGTTCTGATTGTGGGGCTAGTCTCTGAAGTGAAACCACTTTGGTAGGGCTCTAGAGTGTTGAGACTGCCTGTTGGGTATGTCAGAGCCCCAGGGAGATCGACAGATTAGGTAGAGTTGAACCTCAGGGAAAGACTGAGGTGGGGCCAAAAGTATTAGCCAGGTTAATGGAGACTGTCAGATTTATAGCTGGTCTGCCTGGGTAGAAGGAGAGCAAAATAAAGGAAACAAAGAAATAATGGCACCCATTAGCACTTCTGTCTCTAAGAAATTTCCCACTGATAACTGCCTCTCTGGCACTCACCCTAAAATTAGTCAGTAATTTCCTCACATATGACCAGGTGCTTTTCAAACTGCTGGCTCTGCACTGGAAATCAGAGTGAGTGAGTTTGTGCACAAGCCCTTTGAGAGCGGGTCTCTGTTTTCTATGTTAGCTCAGCTGATTTTCAAGGCCAGATGTTATGGGAGTTCCTCTTCTCAGTGAAGGTCTCCCAAGCTGGGGAGCCTGATATGGGACTAAGACCCCTTGTGCCTCACAGGGATCTTCTTGGTTGTGATATTCCTCCTACTTGTGGATCATCAGACCGGGGAAGGGGTTCCTAACTTAATTGAGTTTCTTGACCCTCTTACCTATCTTGATGTGGTTTTCCTTTATATCCTTAGTTATATAAAATCTGTTCAGTTAGTCTTCATGTCATTCTCAGCAATAATTGTTCAATATGTTGTAGTTTTGTTGTTCATGGCAGAATATGAGTTCAGGATTTTCCTACTCTATCATCTTGACCCTCACCTACCAGGATTGCCTTTCTTTTTGCAGAATGATATCCTATTATATTGATACTAGAGGCCTGGTCCACAAAATTTGTGCCTGGGGGTGTGTGTCCCTCAGCCTAGCCTTTACCATCTCCAACCTGGGACTCCTCAAGGGATGTCTGACTGCCCGTTTAGGCCCAATCCAGACATCTCTCTCACAATCCAGGAGTGCTAGATCTCAACTGCTTGCCTGCCTTTCTTCCTGATTCATCCTAACTGCTTCTGCCTGCCAACCTGATCACCCCTAACCACTCCCCTGCCAGCCTGATTAATGCCTAACTGCTCCCCTAGCAGCCTGTTTGCCCCTAACTGCCCTATCCTACAGGCCTGGTTACCCCTAATTGCCCTCCCCTATAGGCCTGGTCCCCCCCAATTGCCCCCCCCTGCAGGCCCGGGGGCCCCCCCCCCCAACTGCCCTCCCCTGCAGGTCTAGTCGCCCCCAACTTTCCTCCTCTGCCGGCCTGGTTACCTCTAACTGCCCTCCCCTGCAGGCTTGTTCACCCCCAACTGCCCTCCCTTGTAGGTCTGGTCCCTTCCAAATGCGATCCCCTGCTGGCCATCTTGTGATAGCCATCTTTTGTCCACATGGGGGCAGCCATCTTTGACAACATGGGTGCAGCCATCTTCTGTGTTGGAATGATGGTCAATTTGCATATTACTCTTTTATTAGATAGATAACACATTTTGCTTATCCATCCATTAATAGACACTTGGGTTGTTTCTATCTCTTGGCTATTGTGAATAATACTGCTATGAACATGGGTGTACAAATATCTCTTCAAGACCCTGCTTCCAGTTCCTTGGAGTATATGCCCAGAAGTGGGATTGCTAGATTAGGTAGGCATTTTTAGCCTTACTGTATTAATGAAAAAACTGAAGCCCAGGTAACTTCTATAACTTGTCTATAGGTAGCTGGCTGCATATCAAGGTTTGATCTTAAACTGTAGCCTACCATGTTCTGAGGATTGCCTTATCTGTATCACTGAAGTACACCCAGGTTTAACTTGGAAAATTGGGGATTATATTTATGCATACGTTTAGCAACAGGTGATTTTGTGGTTTACATAATTGGAAATGGGAGAATTTAGAACTCTGTTTTGTCTGAGACTCAAGTTGCACAAGTGGTTGACCCCATAAATTGGCTGGATCCTTTTCTGAACAGAGGTTCCAACATTGGGCTGCATTTGTGGCAGTTTTGTGTTAATTAATGTGCACAGAAGTCCAGGGTGGAATGTTTTAGAATTAGCTGACCCATTTGTAATTTCTTAACCTTGGGCATGCCAATAATCAAAGGCAATTTTAACCTGAGCTGTTTAACAATGAAGTTGTAATTTATGCCAAGTATCATTTTGGCAAGTAGTTTTAAATCCATTTTAAGATTTTAAATGGAAATGGTTTTGTAATACCATTTCCATTTAAAATAAGATAAAATAAATTATTTTTTGTTTCCTTTCTAATTCTTATTGTCCTTTACTCTTTAAAAAAAATATTTTATTGATTTTTTACGGAGAGGAAGAGAGAGGAATAAAGAGTTAGAAACGTCAATGAGAGAGAAACACTGATCAGCTGCCTCCTGCACACTTCCCATGGGGATGTGCCTGCAACCAAGGAAAATGCCCTTGACTGGAATAAAACCTGAGACCTGTCAGTCTGCAGGCCAACCCTCTATCCACTGAGCCAAACCAGTTAGGGCTGTCCTTTATTCTTTATCTGTTGACATTTGGGATTTGTGTGGTGTGAATTGGGTGTGGGGAAGAAAAAGAAAGAAAAAGAGGAAAGGAAAGGAAGAAGGAAAAGAAAGAAAAAGAGAAAAAGGAAGGAGGAAGGGCAGGGAAAGTGAAGGAGATCTGTAGAATGAGCTTATATCATCAAGAAGAATGTCAAGATACAGAGAACTTGGAGGGCTTGTTCTGACATGCAGTGGATGAATGTTGGAATACTGCTAGAACTTCTGCAGATCCATTCACTCCCATTTCAGGACTGTCTGGACTTTCACAAACCTATTTCCACTTATTCAAAAGTTATTTTTGGGCCTGGGCAGGAAAAGAAAGGCATATTCCAGTTGGGTTGCTTGAAGAGAGTTTATAAAGTAGTTGCAAGGTAGGAAGTAGGGGGAACCACAAGGAAGATTTCTGTGGGTCACCATCACAATCAGTAGGATAGAAGGAGTGAGGTAGGAAATGGTTACTAGAAATTCTAGAGAGACAGCTCTAGGAAGAGGGCTGCTGACAGGAGCTGTGAACTTCAGCTGAGGGGCTCTGGCAGCTTGCAGTGGCCCACTAGACTTTGACTGTAAGGGATTGACTTGTGTCCCTTTCAACCTCACATGTTGAAGCCCTAACCCTCAGTGTGACTGTATTTGGTAATAAGGTTTATAAGGAGGTTATTAAGCCTAAATAGGGTCACATGGGTGGGGCCCTGACTTGATGAAATTAGTGTCCCTATAAGAGACAGCAGAGAGTTGGATCTTCTCTCTACCAAGTAAAGACATAGCAAGAAGGTGTCCTTCTGCAAGCTAAGAGGAGAACTCTCACCAGAATTGGCTGGCATCTTGATCTTGGACTTCTAGCCTATAGAACTGTGAGAAATAACTTGCTATTGTTTTTTCATTTGTTTGTTTTGTTAATTCTCTTAAGGATATTTTTCTATTAATTTTTAGAGAGAGTGGAAGGGAGAGGAGATATATATAGAGAGAAACATTGAGGTGAGAGAGACACATTGATTGGCTGCCTTCCACACAAGCCCTGACCCGGTCTTTGGATCTGTCCTGCAACTGACATATGTGCTCTTGATCAGGTTCTCAAACTTGGCATCCTTCTCCACAGACTGACTCTATTCACTGAGCCAAACAGGCTGGAGTACTTATATTGTTTAAACCTCCTAATCTGTGGTATTTATTATGGTAGCTAGAGCTGAATAAAATAGATTCCCTTCCTTTATCACCTGCTCCCCTTTAGCCAATCCCAACCAGAATACAGAACCATTTGATATAGTCCTTATTGATTAGCCTTTTGGGTGGAGAAGGATAGATTAGAGGAACAAAAGGTATATATCCAGCAAAAAGGTTGAGAAGTGTAATTCAAACCTCCCAAGGAAAAATAGAAAAATCTAGATGTGTTTCCTTCCATAACTCACCAGGCCCTGAATTAGTTTCTGAGGTATTTGTCCCATGGTTACTTTGTTTTCGTATGAGCAAGCCCATGAGTTTTGGTCTTTCTGTACCTAGCTCTGACTTTGATCATGATCTCTTACAGCGATTTCATGGTCAGGCTGATTCTTGAGATTAGGTGGTAGCCTAAGTAATTTCTGGGAAGACAGAAAGGCCCATAATGCAATCTGACCTCTTTTCCTATGCAGTTATAGGCCTTCATTTTATTGAAATTATTTTGGGTTCATTCTAATTAGTGCAATGAAATGTGGTGGATGCTATAGAATTTCATTTTGGTTGGGCATTGAAACCATACATGGTTGCTCTTGGTTTTCATCTAAAGTCATGGGAAAATGCAGTTTCAAATGGAAAAACTATGCTTCTCTGCAATTCTATTGTGAATAAACTGTAACTCTTAGAGAGAAGAGGTTTGGGGAGAGAGACAGAGAAACATCAGTGTGAATGAGAAACATTGATTGGTTGCTTTCTGCATGCACCCTAACTTGGGATTGAATCCAAAACCTAAGTATTCCCTGACTAGGAATCAAATCCACCAGCTTTTGAACCACATTGACCAGGGCAAAGCATTGACTTTTTTGTAAAAGAAGTCAAGTCAAATGGAACATCCACAAGTTTTTGCCTTCAAAAGTAGTCATCTTGAAAGGCAACATATTATTTCCATTAATTTTACATTGCTATTGTTAGAAATACATTCAGTCCTGGCTAGTTTTGCTCAGTGGTTGGAGTGTTGGCCAGTAAACCAAAGGTTATCAGGTTTGATTCCTGGTCAAGGGCACATATCTCAGTTACAAGTTCAATCCCCAACCTCAGGGTGTGAGTTGGAGGAAACCAATTGGTGAATCTTTCTCTCTCTCTCTCTCTTTCTCTCTCTACCTTCCCACCCCCATCCCTTCCAGTCTCTTTAAAAAAATCAGTGGGAGCCCTAGCTGGTTTTGTGCAGTGAACAGAGCATCAGCCTGCGGACTGAAGGGTTCCCTGTTTGATTTCAGTCAAGGGCACATGCTTGGGTTGTGGCCTTGATCCCCAGGTGGGGGCTTGCAAGAGGCTGCCAATCAATGATTCTCTCTCATCATTGATATTTCTATTGCTCTCCCCCTCACTTCCTCTCTGAAATTAATAAAAAAATATTTTAAAAAAATCAATGGGAAAAATAGCCTCATTTCTTGGGTGAGGATTAAGAAAAAAGACAGAAATATATTCAGAGCCATTTTAATACATACACAAGAGTAGCAGCTTTGTTGGTTATAATTCACCACCCTCAGCTAAATTATCTATTGTAGTCAATAACATTAACTTTGAATGACACTCAAAGGATGATGATTGTTGACTGATAAGAATATATTTAAAGTATTCAGCAGGCTCTATAGGGAATTCTGATTCAGTTATCTTTTATTTCCAGAAGCCAGACTTCTATACTTCCCACACTAGTGGGAGATAGGTATATGAACATAACAGAGGAAAGTATGTATAACACATATGGACTCACTATGAAGATTAGTATAGTCTAAAGTACTTAATATGCTTTGTATTAACCCTTGGTAAAGTATTCATGCTAATTTTGCTTATAGACGAAATTAGGTAGTGTTCCACTAGAACTATACAGATATTCTTGTTTCTTTATTGAAGGTAACTGAAAGTTTGTTTAAGAAAATAGAGCCCGGCTGTTGTGACTCAGTGATTGAGCATTGACCTATGAATCAGGAGGTCATGGTTCAATTCCCAGACAGGAAAGATGCCCAGGTTGTGGGCTCGATACACAGAGGGGGGCCTGTGGGAAGCAGCCAGCCAATGATAATTTCTTATCATTGATGTTTATATCTCTCTCCCTCTCTGAAGTCAATAAAAAAATATTTAAAAATAGACTATTTTTTAACTTATGAGTACGACTGGTGAATATTTCTGTAAAATTAAAACTTTATGATCCTTCAAAATTCATTTACAAAAGATAGACTCATTTACATGCTTAAGTATGCAATAATTTTTATAAAATAGGCTCATTTTATATATTTCACCAAAGACTGAATGCCATGATGTGAGTTCTGATCATTTACTGGTCAGCTTGAGGAAATATGTAACATTATAAAATCTACCTATTTTATTATCTACCCTGACATCACTAAGTGTAACATCTAGATGTATCACCAGGTCCACTTTTTAAAAAATATATTTTTATTGATTTCAGAAAGGAAAGGAGAGGAAGGGAGAGTTAGAAGTATCAATGATGAGAGATAATCATTGATAGGCCTTTGCATGCCTGCAATTTAGGCATATGCCCTTGACCAGAATCGAATCTGGGACCCTTTGGTCTGCAGGCTGACACTCTATTCACTGAGCCAAACTGGCTAGGGATCACCAGGTCTAATTTTTAATTTTTTGAATAAGGAAATTAAGATTCAGAATTTGGATCAATTGCCCAAGATCACATAGCTAACATATGACCGAGCTTACTAGTAATTTATCTATATCATACTTTCAAGCCTCTACACTTCAGGGTTGACATTACTCTGTTTCTTCCCACTGGGTCATGGAAGATGGAACACTGAATCTGTGTATTACAGATATTTTCTTCTTAAGTAGTGTGACAATCACCACTACTTCTCTATCAATGTCCACTCTTCTTTTCCACAACTTCCAAGTTTCACTGGGCATGTGGCCACCCAACCAGACTGTATTTTCTGGTCCCACTTGCAGCTTAGTATGGCCACTGGGGTAAAATATCTGTGTCATGTTCTGTTCCCTATCCCCTTCCTGCTTGTTGTGAATGACGAGACTGAAGCAGACACCTTGGACTCAAAAGATGGAAGCTGCCCTTCTAGCTGTAGGTTGTCTATCTCTGGACTATTATATGTGACAAAAATAAAGTTCTTTGTTTAATCCCGTGTTTTAGGGTCTCCCTGTTTTAGGAACTGTGACTGTACCTTAATGAGTACATTTAATATCAGTCAAATAGTCCTGTATAATAGCAGGAAGCATACTCTCCCCTCTTGAAGTCCAATTTAAATTCACCAAGGTCACTTTTGCTTGGGCTCAAACTTTAAACTTACACCCTTGTTTTACATCAACTTAAGTACATTCATACTATAAGGCAAAATGGTTCACTAGAAAGGGCATTGGATTGGGGAGTTTGGTCCAGGTTTCCAACATTAGCTTGCTACTAACTTCCAGAGTGCCTCCATGGTTGTTTGCTCCTTAGCTATGGAATGGAGGTTATATTATTCATTTATCTCCCAGGATATTATAATTAATACTTCATAAAAAATGGTTGTAAAACATCTAGCACATGCAAGCCTCCTGCCTATAATGCTGAACTAATGCAGTGGCTTTCTTGGTACCCTGAAGCTCTAATGATTTAAAGATGGGCCTTTTTACTGAAGGGGGCTGGACTTTGGCATAACCTATCTAAGCTAATGAATTGCCTCGTCTTAATTTTTAGAACTCACTGGAAGCATTATCCTTCCCCTTATCTCCTTGCTTAACTGCTCCATGCTGAAGAAGGCACCTGAGCAATGGAGGGGGATCTGGATGTCCCTGGATGACATTCCAATCTTTTTCCAGGAGCGATGTTTGCATCCATGTTCTGGTGATTAGTTGAGCCTAGAAATGTTAAGTAAAGAAGACATTTCTGAAACCCTGTTCATGTAATCAACATCATGTTTGTAAGAAACAACACCAAGTTAAAATCATGCTTTAGAAATAAAAAAATAAAAGCCTAAGGACAATATAATTCCCATGTTAAGTCTTTGTCACATACATATAAGGTTGCTTATTGTGATGGCTGAACCTGACTCCCAATATTTTGACTTGCAGACTTAAGTAGATGACTTACTTAAGTAAATGACTTCTGACCCTTTTATATACACATTTTCTGAAATTTTCCAGAAAGTGCTCACTTGTGCCAGGCAGTCCTTAACATTTTCCTCTGGGCAGCCTCAGCTCTTAAATTATTATTGATCATTAATCCTTTTATTCTCACCATCTCTATAAGGAATAGATCTGGAGCACTTTCAAGATCAGACCTCTTTTTCCAAGGAGCATAAATCTGTTAGAATGTACTAATACTTTGTGAAAACACAATCCAAGCCCATTTTTCAAGTGAAGCATAAAAATATGTGTCAGGAAATGAGTGAATATTGTCATTATAATGGCCCCATCTGAAAATGATTGGTTGGTATCAGAACCCCCTTAGCAAGTTGGCATTCAAAAGGAATAGATTTCAATAAAATTACAAGGTAGTTATCTTTTGTCTTTATTTATTTATTTGAGAGAGAGAGAGAGAGAGAGAGAGAGAGAGACAGAGAGAAACCACCAATTTATTTATTTTATTTATTTTAATTTTTTTTATTTTATTAATTTTTATTAATTTTTATACATATCTCCCCATTGCCCCCCTTCCCTCCCAGGCGTACCCCGACCCCCCAGTGTCTGTGATCATTGGTTATGTTTATAAGCATGCATACAAGTCCTTTGATTGATCACTTATTTACCTCACCTAACTTTAATCTTTCTGCTATAATTTCACAGTCTGTTTGATGCTTTATGATTTTTGTCCTCCTGAGAATTATCAGTCTACTCCCTTTCTGTGCTCCTGATTCTATTATATTCACCAGTTTATTCTGTTGATCAGATTTTTAATTCACTTAATTTTTAGATTCACTTGTTGACAGATGTGTATTTGTTGTTCATAATTTTTTGTCTTTTACCTTTTTCTTCTTCCTCTTCTAAAAGGGTACCTTTCAGCATTTCATATAATACTGGTTTGGAGTTGATGAACTCCTTTAGCTTCTTCTTCTCTGTGAAGGTCTTTATCTGCCCTTCAATTCTGAATGATAGCTTTGCTGGATAGATTATTCTTGGTTGTAGGTTCTTGTTATTCATCACGTTGAATATTTCTTGCCACTCCCGTCTGGCCTGCATCGTTTCTGTTGAGAAATCAGCTGACAGTCGTATGGGTGCTCCCTTGTAGATAATAAACTGTTTTTCTCTTGCTGCTTTTAATATTCTCTCTTTGTCTTTTGCTCTTGGCATTTTAATTATGATGTGTCTTGGTGTAGTCCTCTTTGGGTTCCTTTTCTTTGGGGTTCTGTGTGCTTCCTGGACTTGTAAGTCTATTTCTTTTACCAGATGTGGGAAGTTTTCAGTCATTATTTCTTTAAACAGGTTTTCAGTATCTTGCTCTCTCTCTACTTCTGGCACCCCCACAATTCTGATGTTGGTACGCTTGAAGCTGTCCCAGAGGCTCCTTACATTATGTTCACATTTTTGGATTCTTTTCTCTTCTTGCTTTTCCAGTTGAATGTTTTCTGCTTCTTTATATTTCAAATTTTTGACTTGATCCTTGCCTTTCTCTAGTCTGCTGTTAGTACTCTGCGTAATAGTATTCATTTCAGTCAGTGTATTTATTATCTTCTCTTGGGTCTCACTAAATTTATCCATCTTTTCTAGCATATTCTTGCAAAACCTTATAAGCGTGGTTTTGAACTCTATATCCAGTCGTTTTTTTTCCTCCATTTCTTTTGCTTGTAATCCCTTCCCTTGTCTCGGCATTTTCACTGTGCCGGGGAAACTTCTGTGCTGGATTCAGCCG
>JAAGEH010000392.1:10372309-10403187 GCA_011751065.1 Lasiurus cinereus
TCTGTGAGCCCCTCTCTTTCCCTCTAGTTGTAGAACTTCCACTCAGCCAGCTTTCCTGTGGTTCTGGATGATGTCCGTTCTGTCTTTTAGTTGTAGTTTTGAAATTGTTGTGCGAGGCAGCAGTATAGGTGTTTACCTATGCCGCCATCTTGGATTTCTCCAAACCACCAATTTCTTGCTCTACTTACTGTATTTATGCATTCATTAGTTGCTTCTTGTATGTGCCCTGACTGGAGATTAAACCTGTGACCTTGGTGTAATGGATGAAATTCCAACCAACTGGGCTACCAGACCAGAGCTCAAGGTAATGATCATTTAATGGGATATACTGGCCAGCACCAATTTTAGATGTTCTGTGAGATCTAGAAGAAAAAAAGGTAAGGGAGGGAGGGAGCATTGAAGGAAGGTAATGGTGTCGGTAGGAGATGAGAAAGAGCATAAAGGTCTGGAATTTATATTAAGTATATACAATGCATACTATTCCATTTAATTCTCATGAATATTATGCCATTTAATTTTCTCCACAGCCCTATATGGTAGGTATTATCCCAAATGTACAGATGAGGAAGTTGCGATTCAAAGAGGCTATGTATCATTCAGTTAAAAGATGTTGGAGAGAAAATCTGAGTCTACATTTACTTGACTTAAAGGTCCTGACTCTTGTCATGATACCATATTGTTTTTCTGATGAATGGAAAATGTGCCAGAGGAAGGAAAAAAAATCCAGGTAGGAAAGCCTGTTATTCTGGCCAGTTTAAATAGATGCCAACAGAAGAATATAACTTGGAACACAGTCAACGTAGACAAGGGAAAAAAAGAGAATGATGAGCTACCTTGCAACATCCCTGGAGAAAACCAGATGCAAGAATAAAATAGTATGGCAAGAATGCTTGAGTTAAGAGAAAGGAGTTATACACATAGAGTATTTGATGTCAGCTTGGAAATGCACACAAGCTATAGCTGAATACTTACTGGTAGATCTGCAAAGTAACAAGATTTATTCTTATCTAAAAAGCTACTAATGCTTTAGTGGAATAAGACCCTTGGAATCCTTGTGAGAGGGTGAACATATTTTGCATTTAGGAAGGATATGAATATTTGGGGCCAAAGGACAGAATCCAAAAATGGCCCTCCAAAAGTCTGACTTTGCTGTATACAAACCTCCCAGCATTCAAGCAAACACTCATTTAGGTGCTCCTGTAATGGGGTATTGCAAATATAATTAACATTTCACATTAGTTGAACTTAAAATATGGAGGTTTTCTCTGGCTAGTTGCAGAGGAGGAAGTCAGACATACTCACTCTGACTTGCTTGAGAGAAAAAAATACCCAAGCTGTGAACTGCTTATGGAGATCACATGGCAAGGAACTATGGACAGCCTCTAGCACCTGACACTGGTCCCTGGCTGTGTGTGGAAAATGGGGACTTCTGTTTTAAGCTCACAAGGAAATGAATTCTGTCAAAAACTTGTGAATTCAGAAGACCAGAAACCCAGACGAGAATGAGGCCTCAGTTGGTGCCTCACATTCTGTCCAGTGAGACCCTGAGCAGAGAACCTAGTTACTCTGTGCTCAGACTGCTGATCTACAGAAACTAAGTGATAATAAGCAGGTGCTGTTTTAAGTCAGTAGTTTGTGGTGACTTGTTACACAGCAGTAGAAAAACTAATACACATGTACAGTTGATCCTTGAACAATGTAGAGATGGGGTTAGAGCCTTCGACACCCATATAGTTGAAAATCGATTATTACTTTTGACTCTACAATCAGACCTTCACATTTGCAGATTCAACCAACTGTGGATAGAAAATAGTTATTTTCGATCTTCCATTTCATATCTGTGGCTGGGAATCTGTGGTTGAGAATGTGAAAATACTGTTTTAAATACGAGATTGATTGAGTTTGCTGATATGCAAGCTGCATAAATGAAGAACTGATTCTATTTATTGAAGAAAAACCTGCCTAGAAGTGGGCCTGTGCAGTTAAAACCTGTGTTGTTCAAGGGTCAACGGCATTTCATTCTGTTGGTTTCCTCTATAAGCCTCTGAAGAAGGTACGTCCATTCCACATACCTATTCCACTGCCATATTTATGTTCAACAAATACTTTTATCTCCATTTAATATTGATGAAACCGATGCACAAATAGATTAAATAACTGGATCAAGTTTATTTAACTCATTAATCATAGAGCCAAAAGGAGATTGTTCTTTGACCCTTACAGCAACAGATTTTTGGCTCTACCATATTCTGCACATCCTATATGTTCATACATGTTCTCATTACTAGGGCAATGCATTTGTCATGTTTTGTTTCAATGAAAGAAGTGGTAATAAGAGGGAGAATGTTGCAGGGGGAGGAAGTTAGGAGAGGGGAAGTGATGGACAACACCATCCACCTCATCATGTGATTCCTACTTGCAGGAGACCCTGCTCCAGCTTCTTAGCCACAGACTTGGGGAACCTATGGAATGCTCTGATATATGGTTCTATAGTCTTTATCTTCTTTTTCTAATGAAACATTTCTGGTATTATATTTGTATGTGTGTGCACATGGATGTATATCAAACCCTCCAGTGATTTCCTGGGAAACCCTTTACTACTTGTGGCTGCTTCAGACAGGATGAGAGGAAGAGAAGGGCTCATATGTCTTGGCAGAGATGGCCAGTTTCTCCCTCAGATCCATTTCTATTTCTTCTATGTAATAGGTGTATTTAGGTATGTTCCTGGCTGCCCCAAACAAAGCCAACATGTATTTCCAGAAAGAATAAACATCTATCTGCTTAAGCCACTCTTATTTTGGATCTTTGTTACATCAGCCATACCTAATTCCTAACTAATGCATATACTTACTAAAGCATCTGGGAACAATATGTGTGACAGTGTGTGTTAGAGCTATACAAATGGGAGCTTTACTTTCTATTGTTCGTGATTTGGATGAGAACTTGCTGCTTTGCTCTTTCCAGTTTCTCTGACTGATTCCTCCTTTTTAAAAACTCAGCCCCAGCATTATTAACTCTGGTTCTTGTGGTTTCTTACTATCTTTTCCTGTGGGGTTGTAGACCCATATGCCTGACTCTGCAATAGTACACAGGCAGTACCCTGTGTTGAGATTTCTCCCATCTTGGCCTTTACCACATTGGATCAAAATGGCCAGAGTCCTGAGTGTCCTCCCCACAGGGCTGTAAACTCCCTCAGGGCAGGGCTGTCTCCTGGCCTAGCAGACACAGCCTGTTACATATTAAGTTAAATGAGCATCTCTATACATTTAACAAATGAGCATCTGTAGAAATAAAAGGAGGAATAGAAGAATGCATAAAAACCATGGTGAATTGGAGCACTTACAATGATGTTCTTCTGGTTAGAGTTGCAAACTCACTGCTCTGTATGTTTGATGTCAGCTCATGTGGGACTTTGCAATATGGATGCTTGATATAAAACGAGCTTTCATTTGGGAGAGACATATACATTTAAAGTTAAATTCCCTTTATTCTTTGTACAATCAGAGCTTTCAAATCAAGTCATAGTCTTATAACATTCCATCCTCTTTTTCTTCTGTTTCCTTCTACCCTCAGGAAATCCCCCTATCTCTGTCCTTTTATTTTCAAGAAGCAATCACGTAGTAAATCCCATCACACTGTGTCAAATTTAGGTCATCTTTTATTTGGTCAAAATATAGTCTTACTGGCAAGTGGTATCACTATTATTCAGGAACACACATATTGTTTTACTTACAGCTGTGTAGCATTTATGTTCTCATATAAATGTTATGCCTGGATTATAGCTAAGGCAAACTGGACTCCATTTATTTGAAAAAATAATGGGAAAGCAGGTTCATTCTATCCACCTTCCTGACAGTTTCCCATTTCTCAAAGGGGCCCTTGCATGGGCCCTGTGGTGCAGCTTTGCAAATAGGCTCTTCACAGATTCTGTAGATGGCTTTCCTGTCCTGTTGCTGGGCAGGAAGCCCTTAACCTGGTGGGGGAGGGCCAGGGAATCTGCCACAGAACAGGGAGGGAGGAAAAGTGCTTTATTGAGCTACTTGTAGGGAGAATGTTGGACAAAACTATCAGGTTCTTGGGTTAAGATCACGGAAGGGAGCTAGAAAAATGGTGACACTTTCTTTGGGGCAAGGTGTACAGTTCTGGTTATAGATGTGTGCATCATCATCACCATTATCCTTTAATCAAAGAAGCTCTGTTGTGTGTGTGTGTGTGTGTGTGTGTGTGTGTGTGTGTGTGTTACTTTGCCTCAGGTCCCCATCTCAGCTCCTCTAAATATATGATTATTCCATTTCTGTACTTATGTTACCTTGTACTTAAATGTGTATATGTATATACACACATTGCTATTTTTTCGGGGATTTGTGCAAAATGTAGTTCTGGAAATTCTTTTATAGAATTACACAAACTGGAATGGCATCCTGGAACCTTATTTTTAACAGAACTCAGCTGCCTGTATAATGAAACACATGCTGTATACAGATGAAATTGAATGTTCAAGTCAAATACAAAAATATGCTCATTTATGCAGTTTCTCTTATTCTGAAGTAGCAGGAGCTACATTTTCGTCAGATGCCGTGTTTGAGGGAGTGGACTTTCTTTGCGGTCTGAATTAAGGCCAGCACGTTCTTTAGTCAAGCCCACTGGGGAACGACCAGGAGAGGAGAAGGAGAGAGGCGAGCAACAGATTTAGGATTTATTGGATGATGATGCCACATGATGAAATGGTAACTTGACCACACCATTCCTCCCAACTCCTCTTGTCTTGGGGATGATGTATGGATAACTCTCAACTCAAACTCACATCACAGTGTCTACACTGACATAGAGAGAGAACCAGGGACAGAGGTTATAACTACAGGTAACATAGCAAGTGCTGTTTTTGGTTGGATTGGGTTCAAAACCTGGATCCATTACTTGTTTGACCTTGGGCAAATTACTGCCAGTATCTCAGTTTTATACTTGTGTCATAGAGTTGGTGTGAAATAAAATAAACATATGAATAGTACCTGAATCAGTGTAAGCTTCCAGGGAACATTAGCTATTATTATTATAGAAACATGATCAGAACGTACAATTTCTCACAGGTTATTGTTTATTAGGTACTATAAGAATAGAATAGCACTACATATGAAAGGTTATTTATTAACATTTTTATTTGTTAAGTTAAAAATTAAATATCCAATCTCCAGTAATTTTTTATTTAAATTGTTCTATTTCATAGTATTCTTAAGAATCATGTATTCACAGATCATAGATATATGCATTTATATGTGTATATACATATATACATGCACATAAAATTTACCATCTTAACCTTTTTTATTTGCTGCAAAAAGCTTTATTGTTTCCACTTGGTCCAATGCATGGGAGAGAGCTCCAAGATAGTTAAAAGGATGCCTAGTGGTTTTAGAGAGAGTCTGCTCAGGCAATGACCAATTTCTAAGTAAGGTCATATTTTGAGGTAGTGGGGACTAAACTTCCACATATATTTTTCTGGAGTTCACAATTCAGCTCCTAACACTCTGTGTTAGACACTTTCTAGAATTTAGACATCCCCTTTCAACACCCTTAAGCGATGACTGTTATTATCCTCGTTATATGGATGAGGGCATTGAGCTTTAGAGGAATTCAGCAACTTCCTTGGGTTTTCCAATTGAGGTGGCTGTCCTCTAGTCACTTACTTGCCTTGGAAGTAAACAGGCACTTTGACATTTACAGGGGAAAAGACCTCTAGGAACTTGTTGCACATTAGCATTTTAGCAATGGTTTCTGTTATGCTTCAGTTTGACCCAAAGATTTTTCAGATGGTCAGGTTACCTGGTCTAAGGAAGTTCCCCATAGACCAGAACAGGCCTGTCTGCTTAGATATCTCCCATTCTTTTTGGATACAAGTACAATGTGAACCTTTCGAGGTTATTTGTTCTTGCACTCAGCAGAAAGGTCCAGAATGCAGGACTTAGAGAATACCCAGAGAAGATTCAAGACACACGTTGGTAGTGACTTCCTGGTTGTATGGATGACATACATAGCAACATATACACAGCAACATATAAGACCCCAGATGAGCATATGTTATACTACCTTTCACAGAAGAGAGGGAAAATGGCCAGAAACCTGCCTGTTTCCATCCCTGGCCTTTCCCAATCTTTTCTGTCCCTAGTCTTCCAAAGACTGGTCAATTTTGGGAAATGGAGGCAATTCTGTGTTATTTTCAACCTTCACCTTAAAATTGTTTTCAGGAAAAAAAAAAACACTCAATGAAACCTGAGATACCTGTCTAATTCTTTTCAGGAACATTTACATCTTAGCAGAAGGCAAAGACAAATGAATTGAATTAGATAAATTCATCTCACCCCCTTTCTTAAAGCAACAAGGTTCTTAAAATTTTAAATTAAAATTTATATAGAAATCAACAAAGAGGTCCGTAGGTTGGATCAGGGCTGGGAATTTGGAGCTATCCTGTTTGCTCCTTCTTACTCCTTGGGACAGCTTGCAAGGACCATTCTATCGGTCCTCCAGAGCCCTGAGGAATCTAGTTACAAACCATTGGCCCAGATTACCTTTTAAATTCCTTGAGTGAAGAAAGATCTTTAAGATGCATTAAGAGACAAAAGTGAGAGACAAAATAGCTCATGTGTTTTGGTCCAATTCCTCTCCCCAATACTTGGCATGTTTCTATTACTTATGTGAATGTAAATATCCAGAAAAAGAACTAAAGGAACCCCCAATACATTTGAAAATAGATACTTCTAAGGAAGGCAGAGTTATTAGAGAGGAAATCAAGAGAGCTTTCAAACCTGAATTGTTTGATTTTTTGGTGGTGTTTATGCATTTAAATATTATTTGTATAAATAAAAATAAGTTGAAAAGAGTAAATAAATGAATGAATTCTCTCAATACTTACATGTCTGTAATGAAAGCATTTCAGTTATCAGCTCACAGCATATTAGGAGAGCATATTTGTTTGGATCAAATAAATATATTTATTCTTATTTATATACACCCATATTTGCATTTGGTAAACTTTTAGTAGTTTTGATCCATACATTTCTGATTTATTTATACTAGTATATGTTGACATGGTGATTCTTTAAAGGATAAACTGATACTGAATTGAAGGTGCCTTTAACAAAAAAACTCCTTTGCTTCTTCCTTCCTCTTTCCTTAATCAATAAGAAGCCACATTTTACCATAGGCAGACCCTGACCCAGGATGTTTGAAGCGACTTTATAGTGAAAGGCATTCATCTCACAGTGAAAGAAGGTACTTCATTTTTCACTCACCTCGCTAGGTGGGTCCAAGAATGAGAGCTTCCCTCAACCCAAAAGGAAACCAAGTGGACTACTGTTTTTTCTTTTTCTTTTTAAAATTAGATTAAATTAAATTTTATTTTTCCCATCACCACTTATTGTCTCTATGCCCTCTTCTAGCTCCACCACCTGCTTCCCCACCACAATAACCACACTACTGTCCATGTCCATGAGTTCCTTCTCTCTTTTGCCCAATCCCTCCTTCCACCCCCACACCCCACAAAAGTTGTCTGCTGGCTCTTTATCTATGATTTTGTCTCTGTTTTGCTTGGTAACTCAGTTTGTTCATTAAATGGACTATTGTTTTTTAAAGAAAGGTTTATGGCCTGCCATAGCTTTTACCACCTGCTGCCTAACACAGTTTCTATTTCAAAGAAGAGGTATTCAGGCCAACAATCTTACTGTCGCCCTAGCTGGTGAGGCTCAGTTTGTTGGAGTGTTGTGGTCTGTGAATGAAAAGGTTTGCGGGTTCAATTCCCAGTCGGGGCACATGTGGCAGGCAACAGTAGATGTTTCTCTCTCTAAAAATCAATAAAAATATATCATCTGGTGAAGATTAAAAAAAACTCACAGGAAAACAAAACAAAACAAAACAAAACAAAATCTCACTTGTTAATTCACGGTCCCCTATGTCGCTTATTTGCAGTTAAAACATACAATGATTCCAATTTGTTGTGATTCCAGTGGTATCTTGCCTCTGCCAAGCAAGGTCTAATTTTCTAAGTTCTGGTCCTTTTCCCCCATGCATTCATATTAAACTATCGTCTCAATATCACTGCAGCCAAACTGCAAGAAGGCATAGAACTCATATCTGCAAACTAGTAGAGATGTGGAAGGGACCAGAGCCTGCCCGAGTGCCCAGGAAAGGCACAATTCTGGTAGTTGTTTATTGTGTGTCTCTTATGTGCCAGTTATAGTCATTCATATAGTCATTTATTACTGAAGCTGAAAAAAAGATTGAGGCACCATCCATAAGCCTTAAAGAAGCCCATGGTTTAAACATGTTGATGTTGTCAAGGAATTACAGACCATGAATTTAGAATTAAAAAAAAATCTAAAGATACTTCTGTCTACTTCTTAGAAGCTGGTCTTGTTCTGGTTAGTAAAAGGAAATACAGCTACCTAGATAGTAGATACATATAGGTTTTTATTTGTTGAAAATTGATGTATTAGTATGTATGTCTTGATAAATTATAAATGATTCTTTTTAATAATTCTTTTCCTTTTCTCTGTTTCTAGTGACATGTGAATTCCTTGACAGGGAAACATAAATTTATTGGAATGTATAGAAAACTGAAAACAAAACAAAACAAAACAAAAGCAGGGATGTCCTCTCATTTGTAGAGCCCTGGTCCAGCTAAAAAGGCCAGTCTTTGGACAATTGGGGGAATTTAAGTATGGGTTGCTTATTTTATTTAGCATTGTGTTTGTGTTTACTTTCTTGATGTGATCATTGCCCTATGGTTATATGTCATGATTTTCTTATTCATAGAAATGATCAAGATTTTGTGAGTGAAGTGTCATGATGCCTGCAAGAAACACTTAAATAATTCAGCTTAAAAGTAAATAAATAAAAAATTAAAATGATATATTATCTGTTTTACATAAAATTAGAGAGAGGGAAAGAGAGAAAGAAAGAGAAAGTGATAAAGCAAATATACAGACTGGTAACAATTGGTGAATCTGAATGATCAACAGGTGGTTGTTCTTTATACTGTTATTCTTTTCTGTAGGTGCAAAAGTTTTTAAAATTAACTCGGGGGTAGGTAAGAATGAAAAACCCAAGTTGCATGATGAATCTATCCCACTGATAGAACTTTTACCAAGTCTGTGGCAGTACTTGGACTTGTAGGCACTCTGTGTTCACCTCTAGCAAAAAACTAGGCAGGTTTTATAGATTCTGGGTCCAGTGCATTTCTTCATTCTGACATGCTCTGCTGGTTCCATTCTTTAGAATGACTGATGCCCAGGTCACAATTTGAACTTGGAAGTACTAGTTGGCTGTTGCTTTTTCTAAGTACTATTGATTCTAGGACGCTCTTTTAAAAAACATATTACTAAAAAAGAAAGGAATCTATCAATTATAGGAACCATCAACTCTAAAATGCATGGTGGTATCAAAGATGTGAACATTTGGAAAAAATGGCATTTTCACATTGATGAGGCTTTGTGTATCACCAGGATTACAGGCAGAAGCAAGACAAAGTGACTGAGGAGAGCAGACCAATTAGTATTATGGGAATGACCCTCAGAAGAGCAGAACTCCTGGTAGGCAGTGCCTAGGAATGAATGCTCATCGTTAAAATCTAGGGAAACAGAACATGCTCCTAATAAGAACTCTCTTTATGAGTCTTGGTTTGGCCACTCCTAATCTTGCTTGTGTAATGAAAGGCATACATGACCTCATTTTATCTTTACAACAAATCTGTGGGAAGTTTATTATTATCCCCTCTTTGTAGATAGAGAAACCCAAGGCTAGAGAGATTGAGTACCTTGCCCAATGTCAAACAGGAAGGAGGAGGTGGAGCTGTGTCTCACTGATGTTGAATCTGTACTCTAACCACGGAACTGTACACACTTGAAATATTTTGGGGAAAAAAGGATCAAGGAAAGGGTTGTGGTCATATAAAATTTTATTATATTTTATTTATTTATTTATTTATTTATTTATTTAAATCTTTTTTCTCCTCCATAATTCCCCTCCACCCAGTTCCCACCCCTCCCTCTACCCTTACCTCCCCCCCATTGACCTCATCCATAGGTGTATGATTTTTGTCCAGTCTCTCCCTGCACCCCCTCACCCTTTTCCCCCTGAGAATTATCAGTCCACTCCCTTTTGTGCTCCTGATTCTATTGTATTCACCAGTTTATTCTGTTGATCAAATTTTTAATTCACTTAATTTTTAGATTCACTTGTTGGTTGATAGATATGTATTTGTTGTTCATAATTTTTTATCTTTTACCTTTTTCTTCTTCCTCTTCTTAAAGAGTACCTTTCAGGATTTCATATAACACTGGTTTGGTGGTGATGAACTCCTTTAGCTTTTTCTTATCTGTGAAGCTTTGTATCTGCCCTTCAATTCTGAATGATAGCTTTGCTGGATAGAGTATGCTTGGTTGTAGATTCTTGCTATTCATCACGTTGAATGTTTCTTGCCACTCCCATCTGGCCTGCATCGTTTCTGTTGAGAAATCAGCTGACAGTCGTATGGGTGCTCCCTTGTAGGTAATGAACTGTTTTTCTCTTGCTGCTTTTAATATTCTCTCTTTGTCTTTTGCTCTTGGTATTTTAATTATGATGTGTCTTGGTGTGGTCCTCTTTGGATTCCTTTTATATGGGGTTCTGTGTGCTTCCTGGACTTGTAAGTCTATTTCTTTTACCAGATGTGGGAAGTTTTCAGTCGTTATTTCTTCAAATAGGTTTTCAGTATCTTGCTCTCTCTCTTCTTCTGGCACCCCCACAATTCTGATGTTGGTATGCTTGAAGCTGTCCCAGAGGCTCCTTACATTATCTTCATATTTTTGGATATTTTTTTCTTTTTGCTTTTCCAGTTGAGTATTTTCTGCTTCTTTATATTTCAAATTTTTGACTTGATTCTTGCCTTCCTCTATTTTGCTGTTAGGTCTCTGTATAATATTTTTTATTTCAGTCAGTGTATGTTTAATTTCTAGTTGGTCCTTTTTCATCTCTAGTTGGTCCTTTTTCATCTCTAGTTGGTCTTTTTTTCATCTCCTTTTGGGTCTCGCTAAATTTACCCATCTTTTCTAGGATATTCTTAAAAAACATTATAACCACAGTTTTGAACTCTATATCCAGTCATTTGTTTTCCTCCATTTTTTTGTTTGTTTGTTTGTGATCTCTTTCTTTGTCTCTGCATATTCACTATGCTGGAGAACTTCTGTGTTGGATTCAGCCTTATGATACAAAACTTGCAAAACTGCAAAAGCCTCTCTGTTGAGCTTAGGATGGGTGAAGTCTCAGGGCTTAACAGACGCCTTGCCTTCCAGTTGGCCCCGCCCTCAATGGCCCCTGGGTCTCACATGACTCTGGGTAATCGTTGGAGTGGTCCCTGCACAAGCGCACAGTACCTCTAGACTGCTGCCCTTCGGGCTCCCCAGCTCTTCAGGACCATATGAGTCTGAGTCCCCAGGGTTTCGCCTGAAACTGGGGTTTAGTGGAGTTAGAAGTGGAGCAGTTGGGAGGCTCTGTCTCTCACCCACTCATGAAAGCCAAAGGCACAATCAGCAGTCTGTCTTCTGCGCGCAGTTTTGTACGCGCCACCAGACTTCTGCCCTTCTGTGGCTCCCCTAAATTTCCATGCACTTCTCCCTTTTCACAGTCCAAACTCCCCCTGTATGAGTTTTGGCTGGACCTGGGGTTTAGTGTCGTAAGTTAAGGGGTTCATTGCCGTTGGGAGTCTCTGTCTCCCTCCAGCCAGAGAAAGCCAGCCAGATACCCCGGCACTCGCTCTCTCCAGGTGTGCGTCTCCATACCTCAGCTTTTTGCAGCTCCTCTGCGTTTCTGTGAGCCCCTCTCTTTCCTTTTAGTTGTAGAATTTCCACTCAGCCAGCTTTCCTGTGGTTTTGGATGCTGTCTGTTCTGTCTTTTAGTTGTAGTTTTGAAATTGTGTGAGGCAGCAATGTAGGTGTTTACCTATGCCACCATCTTGGGTTCTCTGTCATATACAATTTTAAAAACAAGGACACAGATAGTGAATTACAGGTCATCTCATCAATAAGGCCTTTATAAATTGTCCTAAATTAAAAAGACAACCCTTCCTGTCCTCACATACTCATTACTTTTCCTCTATGTAAATTTTTTCTATAGCATCACCACCATCCACTATGTTGTATATTTATTTGTTTAGTGCCTGCACCTACAATTGTGTCTAACACAAAGTAAGTACTACTCAATATTTTCTGTGAAAGGGTGAAGGGTTTCTAGTCCTGTCTTTGTCACTTATTAAGTGGTCAGTCTGATTCCAAAATGTTTGGTCTTAACCTTCCTTTAAACTGCCTCAGAGCCTCCCTGCTCTCATCTAATGCAGTTGGTGTTCTGACCACTGCTGAGTGCTTGCAGACTGTCCCTAGCAGGTGTCTCCACATCAACCAGAACTATCCTATGTTCTCTAAAATGTTCCCTCTCCCTTCAGAGCTTTTTCTCCCAAGTTATTGACCCCTCATTTTTCAAAGATGACCTGCCTCCTACTTCTCAGAGTATGTAGCCCTTCCCCAACTTCCTGCCACCCAATTTAAGCACTGTTTTGTCCACACCCCATCCTTCCTCACTGTCAGATCCAATGAAACAGGACCATTCATTCCTACCCGAGGTTGATCCTCTGATTCTTTCCAGTCTACCCTCGGCTCCTT
Source organism: Lasiurus cinereus (assembly GCA_011751065.1). Taxonomy (NCBI): domain Eukaryota; kingdom Metazoa; phylum Chordata; class Mammalia; order Chiroptera; family Vespertilionidae; genus Lasiurus; species Lasiurus cinereus. The sequence continues at coordinate 10,384,993 of JAAGEH010000392.1, forward strand.
CAGTGACGCTTTGCTCTGTCAGGTGTTTGCAATGTGTCTTTCCAGGGTGTCATTCCCATCAGAATTTAAACCAACTTAAGTTTCTCTGTTAAAAAAAAAAAAGGACAAAAATCTTAGCATCACTTTTTAACCATTTTAAAATTTACATATACCCACATATGTCTGTGTGTGCATTTATATGTGTGTATAAAAATTTTTGTATATGTGATTTTGCACAAATATGATCATATTATCATACAGTGCCTAAACATTTCATTTTGTTAAAAGTATGCTATTTTTGCTAATAATAAATGGAGGCATCTACATTTCTTTATTATTCCACGTTTCTTGGCCTTTGATTTTTGAGATAGGGCTTTGAGGTTTATTGCTTCAGTGGAGGAAATAGCTGGCCCTTTGCCTCTTCAGCAAGGTGGTTGATTTGGTTGAGTAGACCAGTCCCACTGGTTCCTGCCTGCAGTCTCACCACTTCCCACTGCTGACCCAGGGACCTCTCTAAAGGACCAATTTGATCACCTTACTTAAAACTTTTTTGTGAATCATAATTGTCCTCAGAATAAATCCCTAACATCTTGATGTCATTTATAATATCCATCTTAATTGGGTTTTCCCCACTTCCTATCTCTTGGGACAGACTGTATTATTGTTCTTAACAATTTTTGGCCCCGACTTGGGGGAAAGATTATACTTTCCTGTCCCACTAATTTCAAGTTTGGCCACACAACTTGCTTTGGCCAGTGAAATGTGAGTAGCAATGGCACTTCCAGGCACAAGTTCAATAGCCAGTGTGTGGTTTACTTTTTGTCTCTCATGAGACCAGTAATGTTCCATATAGAGGTTAGTCCTGCCATCCTCTAGTTCCTGGAGTAAATACAAAATAAGCCCAACTCCTGCTGATTATCAGTGGACATGCAATATTAGGGACAAATCAACCCTTGTGGTAAACCACTGAGATTTGGTGGACATTTGTCACTGCAATATAACCTGCTCTCTTTACTGATGTACCTTTGTAACCTTACCTATTGCCATTTCCTTTTTCATCTCATGCTCTAATCCAGTGGTTTTCAAATGTTTCTGAGTCTACCCACAGTAATAAACATATTTTGCATCATAACCTGATACTCACTTCACAGATTATACATAAATAAGCACATAAATTAAATAAAAGCTCTATAAAAACTTCTTATTGCGTGCAATTCATTCTGATGCATTATATTCTATTCCACTTAAGTAAAAACGCTAGTCAGTACCCACTAAGTTGATTTCATGATTCATTAATGAGTCACAACTATGTTTGATAAACATTGTTCTACTCTATTGAAAAACTTGCATTGCCCTTTATTCACTCCTAAATGTTCTTCAGGGCTCTCTTTGGGAGGCACTTATTTTAGTAAAAACTCTTACTACTGCAAGGTAGTCTAGGTGGTTCCATAGTACCCAGTTCATTGTTTTATACTTGGCTTTATTTTGTTTTCATTTTCTTTCTTTTTAAAATTTGTGGTAAAAAAACACCCATAAAATACAACTTATTATCTTAACTGTTTTTAAGTATACAGTTTAGTAGTAAATATAGGGTTCTCTTCCCCCAATATATATGTATACATACACTTTGCATAATGATAAAGGCAGTGTTTATTAAATTAGTTTATTTTTATTTTTTATTTTTTATTTTTTTTGTGTGTGTTTCAAATTAAATCTTTATTATTCAGATTATTGCATTTTCTCTCTTTTTTCCCCTCCATAACTTCCCTCCACCCCACTTTCACCCCTCTCTCTACCCTTATCTTTCCCCCCAATTGATGAGTCCATAGGTGTATGATTTTTGTCCAGTCTCTACCTGCACACTCCTGACCCCTTTTCCTCTGAGAATTATCAGTCCACTCCCTTTCTGTGCTCCTGATTCTAGTATATTCACCAGTTTATTCTGTTGATCAAATTTTTAATTCACTTAATTTTTAGATTCACTTGTTGAGAGATATGTATTTGTTGTTCATAATTTTTTATCTTTTACCTTTTTCTTCTTCCTCTTCTAAAAGAATACCTTTCAGCATTTCATATAATACTGGTTTGGAGTTGATGAACTCCTTTAGCTTTTTCTTCTCTGTGAAGCTCTGTATCTGCCCTTCAATTCTGAATGATAGCTTTGCTGGATAGAGTATTCTTGGTTGTAGATTCTTGCTATTCATCATGTTGAATGTTTCTTGCCACTCCCATCTGGCCTGCATTGTTTCTGTTGAGAAATCAGCTGACAGTCTTATGGGTGCTCCCTTGTAGGTAATGAACTGTTTTTCTCTTGCTGCTTTTAATATTCTCTCTTTGTCTTTTGCTCTTGGTATTTTAATTATGATGTGTCTTGGTGTGGTCCTCTTTGGATTCCTTTTATATGGGGTTCTGTGTGCTTCCTGGACTTGTAAGTCTATTTCTTTTACCAGATGTGGGAAGTTTTCAGTCATTATTTTTTTAAATAGGTTTTCAGTATCTTGCTCTCTCTCTTCTGGCACCCCCACAATTCTGATATTGGTACGCTTGAAGCTGTCCCAGAGGCTCCTTACATTATCTTCACATTTTTGGATTCTTTTTTCTTCTTGCTTTTCTAGTTGAGTGTTTTCTGCTTTTTTATATTTCAAATTTTTGACTTGATTCTTGCCTTCCTTTATTCTGCTGTTAGGTCTCTGTATAATATTTTTTATTTCAGTCAGTGTATGTTTAATTTCTATTTGGTCCTTTATCATCTCTAGTTGGATCTTTTGCATCTCTAGCTGGTCCTTTTGCATCTCCTCTTGGGACTTGATCCATCTTTTCTAGCATATTCTTGAAAAACCTTATAAGCGTGGTTTTGAACTCTATATCCAGTCTTTTTTCCCCCCCTCCATTTCTTTTGTTTGTGATCCCTTCCCTTGTCTCGGCATTTTCACTATGCTGGGAGAACTTCTGTGTTGGATTCAGCCTTATGATACCAGACTTGAAAAACCGCAAAAGGCTCTCTTGAGCTTGGGATGGGTGGAGTCTCAGGGCTTAAGGGACAGCCTTGCCGTCCAGTCAGGCCCACCCTCCATGGCCCCTGAGTCTCACGTGACTGCGTATTTGCTGGAGTGGTCTCTATGCACGCATGCTCTCTTGCAGTGCCTCTAGACCGCTGTCCCTCCAGCTCCCCTGTGCTATGGGACCACACGAGTTTGGGTCCCCAGGGTTTCACCCGAAACTGGGGTTTAGTGAAGTTAGAAGTGGCACAGTTGGGAGGGTCTGTCTCCCGCCCTCTCGTGAAAACCAGGGGCACAATCAGCAGTCTGTCCTCTGCAGCGCAGTGCCGTGTACGCCACTCGCTTCTGCTCTTTTGCGACTCTCCTAAATTTCCATGCACTTTTCCCCTTTCACAGTCCAAACTCCCCCCCGAATGAGTTTCGGCTGGGTCAGAGGTTTAGTGTCGTAGGATAAGGAGTTCAATGCCTTTGAGAGTCTCCATCTCCTTCCCGCCAGAGAAGGCCAGCCAGGTACCCCGGCACCCGCTCTCTCCAGGTGTGCGTCTCCATACCTCAGCTTTTTGCAGCTCCTCTGGGTCTCCCTGAGCCCCTCTCTTTCCCTCTAGTTGTAGAATTTCCACTCCGCCAGCTTTCCTGTGGCTCTGGATGATGTCCGTTCTTTCTTTTAGTTGTAGTTTTGAAATTGTTGTATGAGGCAGCAGTGTAGGTGTTTACCTATACCGCCATCTTGGATTCCCCTCCCATTATCTTTTTTCAAATTATAGTTTATTTTTAAAATTGAGCTATCAACTATTAAGGTGTATACATTTTTTGGGATACCCTGTATATTCATATTGTTGATAAATAGATCTCCAGAACTCTCTTATCTTACAAATTCAAAACTATACTCATTAAACACTAACTCCCTATTTCACCTCTTCTCCTGAGCCTGTGGCTATCACTGTTCTACTTTCTGTCTTTGTGTATTTTTTTAAATATATTTTATTGATTTTTTACAGAGAAGAAGGGATAAGGATAGAAAGTTAGAAACATTGATGAGAGACATCGATCAGCTGCCTCCTGCATGCCCCCTACTGGGGATGTGCCCACAACCAAGGTACATACCCTTGACCAGAATCGAACCCAGGACCTTTCAGTTCGCAGGCCAACGCTTTATCCACTGAGCCAAACCGGTTTTGGCTGTCTTTGTGTATTTGACTATGCTAGGTACCTCATATAATTGGAATCATACAGTACTGTGTTTTTTTTTTTTTTTTTTTGTGACTGGCTTATTTCACTCAGCATATTGTTCTCAAGTTTATCTATGTTGTCACATGTCAGAATTTCCTTTCTTTCAAAGGCTGAAAGTATTCCATTATATATATATAATAATTTGTTCATTCCTTCATCTGTTGATGAACATTAGAGTTGCTTTCACCTTTTGGTTATTTTGAGTAGTGCTACTATGAATATAGATGGGTGTATAAGTATCTCTATGAGATTCTGCTTTCAGTTCTTTTACAGATATACTGAAAAGTGGGATTGCTGGATCAGATAGTAATTTTGTTTAATTTTTTGAGGAAACTCTGTACTGTTTTCTGCAATGGTTGCATGATTTTATATTCCCACCAACAATGTACAAAGGTTCCAATTTCTTCACATCTTTGCCTATACTTATTATTTTCTGTCTCCCACTTACTCCCCCTTAGTGTGAGATAACTTGGCTTTTGTCTTATGTATATTTCTCAAATGGTCTATAAGGTCTTGGAGAATAGGAATAATTATTATCCTTTGTAGTGCCTTCAATCTTAATGTGATATTTGCCATGTAGTATGTGCACAATAAATATGTATAATATGAAAATAGGTATTTCCTGACTGGTGGTTTTAAAACATGTCTGCAAATTATTTGTCATGCTTTCCTTTGAAAAGTAGTGACTAATTACTCTCCTGTCCTTTTTTTTTTTTTTAATTGAATTGATTACTTTTCTTTTGAATGTGGGTCAGGCTTACTGATCTTCTAACAAATAGAATGCAGGTGAAGTTATGCTATGTGACTTCTGAGGCTGGGTCATAAAAAGGCTTCTGTGTGGCTCTCCCTCTTACATCATTCACTGTGGATGAAGCCAGTTGCCATGCTGTGAAGACACTCAAAGAGATCTGTGAAGTGGCCTATTCTCAGCTTTTTTCTTGTTGCTCTTTGAAATGGGAGATGGTACTTTTTGCTTGCCATGTTAGTCCTCTCCATTCCCATTATGTGCAGAGGAACTAAGGCCTCCCACCAACAGTCTGGGCAAGCCATCTTAGAAGTAGACTTTCACTCATTCAACCCCAGTCAAGCCTTCAGATTCATAGGAAGTAAGGTGCTCTGAACCATAGAGCTAATAAGTGGAAGTACAAAAATATCAAATGCACAGCTCTAAATTCCTTGACCAGTGGCCGGCAAACTCATTAGTCAACAGAGCCAGATATCAACAGTACAACGATTGAAATTTCTTTTGAGAGCCAAATTTTTAAAACTTAAACTTCTTCTAAGGCCACTTCTTCAAAATAGACTCGCCCAGGCTGTGGTATTTTGTGGAAGAGCCACAATCAAGGGGCCAGAGAGCCAGCCGCATGTGGCTTGTGAGCTGCAATTTGCTGACCATGGTCCTTAGACTTCATGACCCTTGAAGTGTAATTGTTGGCTCTGGAGGAATGTGCTATTACTCTCACTAGAAGATTCCCTTTGGTATGGCACCATGTAGGAGGTTCATAACATTGTTACTCTGGGTTTGACATCTTGGTCTTGGTCTTGGGTTCTCTTCTCGTTACTAACCTTCAAAGAGTTGAAAAAATTAATTAGAAATTTTATTTTAACAACAATGACATTAACAACAATGACAAAACTCATAGCTTCCTTTTTTGGCCTTTTCTCCTTTACCCTTTCTTGCTTTCTCTCTTCTCTGTAATCATCTTTATCCTGGTCAGTCATTTAACAACAAACCTCTCTTATTCCTGGCTGGATTCTGCTGATAGTTCTGCAGAACAATTAAATTTCATTTCAGGGTGAGCTAATTTTTTGACAGCTTTCTGCAGTGGTGAACCATCGTCTGAATGGGATTAGAGCATTAGGGCTGTTGGGTTGAGGTTTGTCTTCATGCTTTTGTTTCTATATCTCCCTGCCCCTTTGTCCTCACTGGGGTTGGGTCATGCATTTATACTCTTCCCCCTCCTCTCCCATTGCTTTCCTCATAGTTTCAGTGCTTCGCTGACTGGCTCCTATTTCAGACACCATTGTGTTCCTGGAAAGTCAACCTCTTCTCTTCCAAAAATCAGTTTACTTACCTATATAATGGCAATCAGGAAGCTTATCTAGCAAGATTGTTATGATTGTTAAATGATAGGACATACGAAAAGTATCCAACATTGTGTCTGGCACAGGGTCAGTGTTCCTGAATGAGAGCTTGTATCATGGCAGTATTGCTGTCTCTTCTACTATAAACTCTGTTGCTAATGGGAAATAGTTTTCCATAATTCTCTCTTAGCCCATCATGAGAGATCCTATTCTATTTGTTATGAGGACTAAAGCTCCTTCCTTCACTCTTTTCTTCCTTCCTTCCTTCCTTCCTCCCTTCCTTCTTTCCTTTTTTCCTTTTTTCCTTCCTTCTTCCTTTTTCTTTGTTACTCTAGCAGCTGTTGCATTTTAGACCTGATATTTGGGTTCAGTTTACTTTTCTACTCTCTTAAGCTACTTGGCACCTTTCCATCTTTTGTTTTTTGTCTGGCCTCTTATCTATATTTTCATTGCCCTCCCTAAGGGCCATGAACTCCTTTGCCATCTGCCCTCACTTGGTCTAGCTGTTTTCAGGTCACCTAATCCTTTTACATTATTCCCTTCCCAGGTAACCAAAAAATGGTTATATTTTCCAAGTAACTCTCACAGATGCGTTCTCTGTCTCTAAAAAAATACTAGACATTGATTTTGTTGTTGTTGTTGTTAATCCTCACCCGAGGATTTTTAGAGAGAGTGAAAGGGGTGGGGTTGGGCAAGGGAGACAGAAACATCAGTGTGAGAGAGACACACTGATTGGTTTCCTCCCATACATGCCATGACCAGAGTCGGAGACAGAGCTTGCAACCAAGGTAAGTGCCCTTGATCAGAACTCAATCTGGGGCTCTGTAGGCCAATGCTCTGTCCACTGAGCCAAGTTGGCTAAGGCTAGATATTGATGTTTTAATACAACCCTGGCCCCTACAGATACCACCTCTAACTCCTAACCCTCAAACCTTTTTGAGAGGAAAGAGAATGTCTCACCAGCTCATTAAGGGGTGAGACGTCATTCACACTCCCAAAACACACCACCTATAGTTGAGTGCAATGATAATGAGTTTTCAAAGTTCTATCTGAGCTTTAGATTATAGAAGCAAAAAGCTCCTAGAAGTTCCCAGGGGCAGCCTGAGGACACATCTGTTAATGTAAGAAATCATTCAAACCTATAAAGAATTTTTGTGAGTTTATTTGAGCCAAACTCTTGACAATTGCTGGGAAGCAAAATCTCAATATATGGGATAATATTCTGGAGAATGCTGGTTTTATACATTACAATCCAAAGAGGAGATGTACTAGTAAGTGGGTTACATGAACTCCATTGGATTAGGGAGATGGGAGCAAAGCAGCGAAACCTCTAATATTGGATAAAAAGTAAAATGATAGACACACACATGTTTTACTTAGGTGGGTGCAGGATAGTTAATAGTCAACAATTAACTCAATAACCATGAGGGGATTTGTGGTCTCTGCAGAGCAGTGCCTGTGCTTAGAGGGGTCCAGAAAATAAAGGAAAATTACTTCGACATTCCACTGATACGTTATCATAGATGCAAAAAGACAATGACTCAGGTAAAGTAAAGACTGATCTTTGTTAGGGAAGATACTGGTCTTGGATATGACTACTCACCATAACTGCTTTTCTTTTTTCTTTTTTTTATAAATCTTTATTGTTTAGATTATTACAATTGTTCCTCTTTAATGACTCTAAAATAGCTCCCCTCCACCTGGCTCCCACCCCTCCCTCTACCCTTGCTTCCCCCCACATTGTCCTCATCCATAGGTGTATGATTTTTGTCCAGTCTCTCCCTGCACCTCTCTCACCCCTTTCCCCCTGAGAATTGTCAGTCCACCCCCTTTCTATACTCCTGATTCTATCATATTCACCAGTTTATTCCATTCATCAGATTTTTAATTCATTTAATTTTTAGATTCACTTGTTCACCAGTTTATTCTGTTCATCAAATTTTTTTAATTCACTTAATTATGAGATTCACTTGTTGTTAGATATGTATTTGTTGTTCATATTTTTTATCTTTACCTTTTTCTTCTGCCTCTTCTTAAAAAGTATCTTTCAGCATTTCATATAATACTGGTTTGGTGTTAATGAACTCTTAGCTTTTTCTTATCTGTGAAGCTCTTTATCGGCCCTTCAATTCTGAATGATAGCTTTGCTGGGTAGAGTATTCTTGGTTGTAGGTTCTTGCTATTCATCACATTGAATATTTCTTGCCACTCCTATCTGGCCTGCATAGTTTCTGTTGAGAAATCAGCTGACCGTAGTATGAGTGTTCCCTTGTAGGTAATTAATTGTTTTTCTCTTGCTGCTTTTAATATTCTCTCTTTGTCTTTTACTCTTGGCATTTTAATTATGATGTGTCTTGGTGTGGTCCTCTTTGGATTCCTTTTATTTGGTATACTGTGTGTTTCCTGGGCTTGTAAGTCTATTTCTTTCACCAGATGTGGGAAGTTTTTAGTCATTATTTCTTCAAATAGATTTTCAGTATCTTGCTCTTTCTCTTCTTCTGGCACCCCCATAATTCTGATATTGGTACACTTCAAGTTGTCCCAAGGGTCCTTACACTATATTCACATTTTTGGATTCTTTTTTTCTTCTTGCTTTTCTAGTTGAGTGTTTTCTGCTTCTTTATATTTCAAATTTTTGACTTGATTCTTGCCTTCCTCTATTCTGCTGTTAGGTCTCTGTATAATATTTTTTATTTCAGTCAGTGTATGTTTAATTTCTAGTTGGTCCTTTTTCATTTCAGTCAGTGTATGTTTAATTTCTAGTTGGTCCTTTTTCATCTCTTCTTGGGTCTTGTTAAATTTATCCTTTTCTAAGAAATTCTTGAAAAACCTTACAAGCGTGGATTTGAACTCTATATCCAGTCTTTTGTTTTCCTCCATTTCTTTTGTTTGTGATCAATTCCTTTGTCTCCACATTTTTAATATGCCGGGAGAACTGTGTTGGAATTAGCCTTATGATACAAGACTTGCAAAACTGCAAAAGCCTCTTTGTTGATTTTGGATGGGGTGTAGTTTCAGAGCGCCTTGGCTTCCAGTCAGCCCTGCCTTACGTGGCTCTGGGTCTCAAGTGTCTCTCGGTAATCGCTGGAAGCATCTGTGTGCGCACAGGTGCGCATACCTTTAGACTGCTGCCTTTCCTGTTCCCCTGTGCTCCAGGACCCGTATGAGTCTGGGTCCCCAGGGTCTTGCCCAAAACTGGGGTTCAGTGCAGTTAGAAGTGGTGCAATTGGGAGGCTCTGTCTCCTGCTCACTAGTGAAAGCCAGCGGCACAATCAGCAGTCCATCTTCTGAGAGCAGTGGTGTGTGTGCCCCCAGATCTGTGCCCTTTCGTGTCTCCCCTAAATTTCCTTTTATAGTCTAGACTCCCCCCTTATGAGTCTCACCCAGAACTGGGGTTCAGGGCCATAGGATAAGGAGTTCAGTGCAGATGGGAGTCTGCATCTCCCTCCTGCAGAGGAAGCCAGCCAGGCACTCTGGCACCCGCTCTCTCCAAGTGCGTGTCTCCATACTTCAGCTTTTTGCAGCTTCTCTGAGTCTCTGTGAGCTTCTCTCTTTCCTTCTAGTTGTAGAATTTCCACTCAGTCAACTTTCCTGTGGTTCTGGATGATGTCTGTTATGTCTTTTAATTGTAGTTTTGAAATTGTTGTTCAAGGCAGCAGTTTAGGTGTTCACCTATGCCGCCATCTTGGTTTCCTCTCTTCCATAACTGCTTTTAGTTAATGTTTTAATTTCAGACCATCCTTTATCGTTACTTTATGTCTTTGAGTTTGCAAGACTGCAAAACAGGCCTTCTCTGAGCTTGTCAGGTCAGCATGTGGCCCCCTTTCGTCCACATATCTGACTATTCTGAATTTTATTACTAGTTTCCAAAGCACTCAAGGACTGTTCTTTTCTATCCATTTGACTGGGGAGCTCATACATGACAGGCTAACATTGTAGATTGACTTTAAAAATATATATATTTTTTCCTTTTTCAATTCACTATTCTTAGAATTAGAAGTTAGAGATGGTATCTTATAGAACAAAATGTTTATATATTTGCCCATCCCTTTTCAAATTGTCAACGTACGAAACATTCAAACCTGCAAAGAATTTCTGTGAGTAGTTTATTTGAGCCAAATTCTCCACAATTTCCGGTAAGCAAATGTCAAGGAACTGAGTTAATACTCCAGAGAATACTGCAATTTTGCATCTTATTTTATACATTACAATCAAATGAGAAGATGGAAGTGGACTACAGGAAATTCATGGTTGATAGATTAGGGAGGCAGGAGAAAGCAAAGCAAGGAAATCTTTGGGACTGGGTGAAAAATAAAATGATAATCTTTTACACAGGTGGATATAGGATAATTAGTAGTCAACAATTAATGAATGGATTTGTAGTCTTTTCTGATGCATTGGTCGTACCCTGAGCGGTCCAGAAAAGGGAAATTATCCTGACATTCCAAAGTATGCAAAAGACAATAGACAGGCTCAGTCCAGGTAAAGATTGACAAGATTGACTTTTGTTAGGGAAGATTCTAGCCAAGGATGGGATTATCTTTGATAGACTGCTTTTAGATAAAAAGTTTTAATTTCAGATCATCCTTTGTGGACACTTTATGTCTATGAGTTTGCAAGGCCACCATGCAGGGCTTCCCTGAGCTTGTCAGGTTTGTGTGGAAGTTGAGATACTGTCAAGCAAACAAAAAAGTCCCAGATGAAAATACGAAAATAAAAGAAATTCACTCTCATTTTTGGAGGGAATTTTTGCTCCAAGTGCTCCAATAACCCAATGACCACAGGCTGCATTGGTGTTCTGAGGTGACCAGAGTGGATTAGTGGATATAGGAAAGGGGCAGGGGCGCAAGGTTGTCATTGTCACAGGAAGGCAATTGAACAGGGCTAAACCTCCTTCATTTTTGCTTCTGCCAAACAAACCAATTGTCTGATGTTGGGCAAGTTACTTCACTGGACTAAGCTTTAGATTCTTCCTTTGAAAGGGTGATAATGATTCCTCCTTCACTTGGCTGTTTAGTTGTGTAGATGTAAGAAACATCCAAATCTGATGACACATGCTAAGAGCAAAATCTCAAATGCACCGGAGAGTAACAGTTTTGCAATTTTTAAAATCCATTTGGAATTAAGAAGAGGATGTAAGAAAGATTACATGAAGGTTGGAGAAAGCAAGGCAAGAATTTAATTATAGGATACTGTATTTAAGACTTTGTGCTCTGGCTCTAGCCTGTGTGGACTGGTTGGAGCATCGTCCCATACACCAAAAGATTGCAGGTTTGATCCTTGGTGGGGAAATGTGCAGGAGGTAGTCCCCCCCCCCTCTCTCTCTTTCTCACCAATAAAAGATTGTGTTCTCTTGAGGGTAGTCTGATATAGAAGGAGGGGTCTGAAGAGAGGTATTTCAAAAGTGTTAACTTACATTTACAGAAACAGTGGACAGGGCTTACTTAGGGCAAAGATAAACATTTCACTAAAGAAATTATGCACCCAGAGTGTGACTACCCACCATGACCTGGCCAAGTAGGAAATTTTGATTACTTTACTCTGTGAGGTTCCTTTCCTAGAACCCTTTTTTTTTTTATTTTCACAGTCAGAATGATGTCACACACAAGGAGCACCTGGGACTGAGTGGGTGCCCAGGGCCTGGTTGTGGAAGTGAGGGTAGGTAAGCTCCAAAGGGCAGGCAGATTTCTCCTTTGGAGTTGCTTGGGCATTTCTAGCCATGGATGAACTGTGTTTGTCTGATCACTCTTGAGCTTGAATAAACAGCGAATTTCAAACAAGGTTATATGATTCTGCAGGGCAAAACTGAACAAAGCCCACTTTACTGCCTGTTTTATAGCCTGTGACTTTTAATGGCACCTGCAGTTGCTAGTCCTTCTCCCTGAAGCCAAAGTGAACATGTTATCCTGCAGTTTGTTTTGCATTTAAATAGCACTTAGCTTTTTTAAGTCTTTTGACAATCGTTAATTCATTCTTGGTCCCACTTTCTCTTCTGTTTATTTATTTATTTACTTAAGTTTGCAGAGTGGGGAGCTGGCTGAACTCAGATCTGCCCGAGGTCACACAGATCTGTTCAGGGAGTTGCAATCCTGTTCTTTTTCACATCCTGGTTCTGTGCTAAGTTTACTGTAGCGTATTATTTCTCACTGCTCAGGGGTCATCAGGCAAGATCAAAGGACTTTTGGGTCTTTGGGGAACAATTTCCAAAGTAGGTGTCTGTTAGTATTGCTTTTCCTTCATTTTTGGAACTTTTGGAGGAAATGTTCATGTCCTGGCCCTCAGACCTTAGGAGTGAGTACTGCCATATTAATTCTAAGGGGTTATCTTCATCAGTTGAGGTCTTCTGTCCGAGGCCACTTTGAATCAATCTGACCATTGCTTAGATGTAGACCTAACCATCAGGGCAAATAGCTGGATCAGATTCTCCCCTTCTGTCACAGAAAGTATTCATTTGTTAAGAAAATTTTTTTGCACTCTGAAGTCAGAAATGAGCCACCTACTGCTCCCTAAATACACCTACTTTGCTTTCCCCTTCTTCTAGATCTCCAACCCTGCTGTTTCCCATTTTACCTCCCCTTCCACTAGTGTCACAGTATTGGGCTCAACTTAAAAAATATTTAATATTCATATCAGAATCAAATTATTTTCCATGAATAGTCAGTTCAGAGGGTAATTTGTAGTTTTATCCACATGCCAATACTATGAAAACCATGTTAAGTATCTCTCTGTAGTTTCCACTATACAGTTTTATTGAAAGTATTTCCTTTTGTATCATTTGCTCTTCTGGTTCATTCTTGCTTTCTCTCTCTTACCCCAAAAGGCCTACACCAGAGACTTACTGAGGAGCTAGGAGCGGCAGTTAGGGATGGACCATGGGAGGGAAGTATTGAAAGGGTAGTATAGCTGCATACTGTAAAAGTGGACAGGATGTAGCTAGCCAACCTCACCCTGTACCAGAGGGAACCTGTGAAACATAGAGAAAAACAGCCCTGCCCTAGAATTAATTCAGGTAGAGTGGGAAGAATAGGTGGGAACCCTGAGCTTTAAACTGTATGGATGTTATTAGGGCTGACTTTTTTGAACCAACCAATGGGAAGTTAGCAGGACACATTTTAACCTTTAGACAAAGGAACTGCCCCTGCAACCTGCTTGGGTCTCCTCTGTCTAACAGGGAGTTTTTCTGTAATAAACCTTTACTTTTGCTCATCTCTTTGTACATGAACTCATTCTTTGATTTTGTTAGACAATGAACAAACAGATATTTTGGATATCATTACTACCTCCACTTTTAATAGTGAGAGCTTAAGTACTACATCTTAGTTTCTTTGACAATCTACTTCTGATAGAAAGAGATAGAAGGAATCTAAGCTAGCCCTCTAGGCAAACCTATCAGCAGAAATACTAAAATGCTAGAATGAGGGGCTCTGGCTACTCCTTGAATCTAGAATTGTGTCTTACCCGCCCCCCTTTGTTACTATCATATTCCCATGGTGCCTTTGCTAAGGTCCAGTATCAACTTTCTATTGATATTTTTATTTTCTGGAGATTATTCAACTATAGTTAGGAGAGTTGATCAATATCATTCACCAAGCACTTCAGGGTCTTTGAACTGTTGTTTTGGTATTATATATTTTTCTCTCTGACAGCAAACTCCAAGGACAAAGGTGGGTATTCAGAGAATGACAGGTGAATAGTAGCAAGATAGGTTAGAGAGATTAATGTAATTCTTGCTTTTTACAAAAGGACAAGGACACAGTCACACTGTTCCTGAAAAGGGGGTTAAATACCTCCAGAATATCTAGTATTTAAAAAGATGTGAGAAAGAAAATAATTTGGGTTATACATTTGCAAGTTTCCTGAGCTGTGTTTAAAGATAACTTCCAGGTAGACAAAATGAACTAAGAAAGGGAGGAGGTATTAAAATGAACACTTCATAAACTGATAAACACTTATCAAGCAGTTGCCATGAGTTAAGCATTGGGAACACTCAGATGAATAAAACAGAATTCCTGCCCTCTAGTTCTCAAGTAAGTGATTGTAGGATGAGATAAAAATTATGACAGATAAAGCACAGAGTAACTTTTTCCGGAAAGGGAGGATTATGTACTTAAAATTCCTAGGGAGATGGTAATTCTGAACTAAGTCTTGAAGGATAGATATGAGGGCACCAGTTAGGCACAACAGGATATTATTTATAGACACAGAATTTCATGTCATGTTAAGGACTCTATGATTGAATAGCATGGTGGAATGAGGTGGGAGGAGATGAAAGTAAAGCCATACTAAGATATTTGTACTTGATTCCTTTAGGTGAGGGAGAATTAATGAAGGACTTAAAGTGATATGATCAAAATTACTTTGCTTTAGTTTACAAAGCAGCTCTATACCAAGCTTGAAATAGAATTCATTTGTAGTTTTTGTCTAGTAACTTCTCATTCTACTTTCTATGATGATGGTTCCGTTATTAATAGTATATTTGAGTTTTTCTGTATATATACATACCCCTAATGCCTTTATAGTCATGGATTGATATGAGCTTTGAGACTTGCCTCAGCTTTAATGGGGCATTTGTCTAATTCTTAGAATCAGATGAAGGTGAAGTAAATTACAGAATTTAATAGGAATTTGAGCTGTATGTTAGAAAATAAAGGATGGAGAGAAGAGAAATAATATTTATTATATTACTAATAAGTATATTTGATGGCAACTCTGCATATACTATACAAGAAGGTGACTCATTAATTTTTTTTTATCTCTGAAATAAAAAAATTCAGCACTGCACTCTCTTTATAGTCTTCAAATAGCATGCACAAGAAGGAGATGCTGCTGAGAAAATACTTTATTTTTAAATTTTAAATAGTTTTTTTAATAGATCTCATAATCTAGAGCAGTGGTTCTCAACCTTCCTAAGGCCGCGACCCTTGCATATAGTTCCTCATGTGGGGGTGACCCCTAACCATGAAATTTTGCTACTGTTATGCATCGTGATGTAAATATCTGCATTTTCCAATGGTCTTAGGCGACCCCTGTGAAAGGGTCGTTCGACCCCAAAGGGGTCGTGACCCACAGGTTGAGAATCACTGATCTAGAAGATTACACATTACTTAGAGGAATATTCTCACATAGTGATCAGTTGAAAAATACATATATAAAAGTGTACAGGTTATGTAGCAAATTCTTATTTCTAGATGTAATGCCAAATGCACAGAAAAATTGATTTTTCTTTGGTCAGATGCCAGATAAGTGTTACCTTTAAATAAAAGCTAGCCCAATTGGCATGACTTAATAGTTGGGCATTGGCCTATGAACTAGGACAGTACAACAATTGAAATTTCTTTTGAGAGCCAAATTTTTTAAACTTAAACTTCTAATGCCACTTCTTCAAAATAGACTTGCCCAGGCCATGGTATTTTGTGGAAGAGCCACACTCAAGGGGCCAAAGAGCCGCATGTGGTTCTTAAGCCACAGTTTACTGAGCATGGAACTAGGAGTCACGGTTCGATTCCTGGTCAGGGCACATGCCCGGATTGCGGGCTCCATTCTCAGTGGGTATGTGCAGGAGGCAGCGATCAATGATTCTCTTTCATCATTGATGTTTCCATCTCTTTCTCCCTCTCTCTTCCTCTCTGAAATAAAGAAAAGAATAATAAATAAAAGCTAAAATAAAACTGGGAAATGTTATTCACCACGTTTCCAAAGGACTCAAGACCACCTACCCCCAACTTTTCCATGTTGAATAAAAATAATAAGGCAAAATACTCCTAACCTAGGGAAATGGACAAAACAAATAAAATTACACTGATATGTGCTAAATGGCATCCAGGTTACTAGAAAAGCATATTGTAGGGGTTCCTAATCCACCCCAGGGAGGGTTCAGTTAAAGGCATTAGTGAGAAGGTATTACTTAATTATTGAAGTGCTGCTGCAATTTTCATGAAAAAATATGAGGAAGATATAGTAGAATGCCATGGTAGAAAAGAGAACTACTATTAAACCCAATCAATTTTTTAAAATTGATTTTTAAAGAGAGAGGAAAGTATACAGATAGAGAGAAACATCGATGATAGAGAAACATCATAGATGGGTTGTCTCCTGCATGCCCCTGACTGGACATTGAGCCTGAAATCTGGGCATGTGCTCTGACTGGGAATCAATCAAATCATGACCTCTTGGTTGATAGATCCACACTCAACCACTGACCACACTGGCTGGGCAAAGCCAGCTGTTTTATATATTTGCAATCTTGGGAAAATTGTCTCACCATTCAGAGCTCTGTCTAGCTCAAATGGGTATGAGAAGACCTAGCTCACTGGAGGATTGTGAGGACTAAATAAATTATTATTAAGGTAGTTAGGGGTCATAGGTGTGGGCTCTGGAATCAAATGATGTGCTGACTTAAATAGTATCCCTCCAAAATTCATGTCTATTCAGAACTTCAGAATGTGACCTAATTTAGAAATAGGATCTTTGCAGATGTGATTAGTTAAGTTAAAATGAGGTCATACTCAATAATAATAATAATAATAATAATAATAATAATAATAATTTAAAAATTGCTTCCATATATGCATAACTCATGGACACAGACAATAAGGTGATGAAGGCCTGGAGGGAGGTCAATAGGGGAAAAAAGGGGATCTATGTAACACTTTCAACAATAAAAATTTATAATAAGGAAAGAAAAATAAAGATTTTATTTTTATCTTCAAAAAACAAAAAAACTGCTTTCTTTACCAGCCTGAGGATTGGAACCTTTGTGCATTCCTGGTGGGAATGTACAATGGTGTAGTTGCTATGGAAAATGGTATGGTGATTCCTCAAAAAGTTAAATACAGAATTACCCATGTGACCCAGCAACTCCACTCTTATGTATATACCTAAAATAATTAAATATAGAAATTCAGATACCGGTATACCAATGTTCAAAACAGAATTATTCCCAATAGCCAAAAGGAGGAAACAATTCAAATGTCCACCAACAGATGAACGGATGAACAGGTAAACAAAATGTCTATATTTAAACAATGGAAGCAATAAAAAAGAATGTGGTTTTGATATGTGTTACTTGGACGGACCCTGAAAACAGTATGCTAAGTGAAATAAACTAGACACAAAAGGACAAGTATTGCATGATTCCAGTGATATGAGATACCTAGAATAGGCTAATTATTGAGACAGAAAGTGGACTAGAGAATACCAGGGGCTGGGAGGAGGGGAGAATGAGGAGTTATTGCTTCATGGGTGCACAGTTTCTGTTTAGGGTGATGAAAGGGCTTTGGAAATAGGTAGTGGTGATGGTTGCACAACATTGTGAATATAATTAATGCTATTGAATTACATGGTTAAAATGGCAAATTTTGTTATTCAGTAGTCCCCCCTTATCCACAATTGCGCTTTCCATAGTTTCAGTCACCTATGGTTAACCATAGTCGGAAAATATTAAATAGAAGATTCCAGAAATAAACAATTCATGAGTTTGAAATTGCATACTGCTTTGAGTAGTATGATAAAATCTCAAACTGTTCAGCTCTATCCCACCCAGGAAGTGAGTCATCTTTTGTCCAGCATCTCCAGGCTGTATACGCTCCTGTCTATTAGTCATTCCAATCAACTGTCATTGTATTGCAGAGCTTGTATTCTAGAAGCTCTTGTTTTACTTAATAATGTCTCAAAGCTAATGTCCCAAAGCACAAGACTAGTGATGCAGGCAAAGAGAAGCTATGAAAAGGTATGTATGTACAGGAAAACACAGTATATATAGGGTTTAGTACTATCTGTGGTTTCAGGCATCTACTGGGGTCTGGGGACATATGCCCCATGGATCAGGAAGGACTACAATATGTACTTTACATAAAAGAGAGAGAGAGAGAGAGAGAGAGAGAGAGAGAGAGAGAGAGAGAGA
>JAAGEH010000392.1:10409951-10506504 GCA_011751065.1 Lasiurus cinereus
GAGAGAGAGAGAGAGAGAGAGAGAGAGAGAGAGAGAGAGAGAGAGAGAGAGAGAAGTCATTCTTTTTGTTTACTATCTGAATTCCTGACTCAAAATCCTTGAGTGTGATAAAAATGGTTCTTGTTTTCCTCTGATATGTTTGGGAACATTGTCAGGCATCAGTAGATAAATGGAATGGGCACCAAAGACATTTTAATGACATTCTATCAGAGTCTTTCCTAACTTTTTGAACTTGTATTACGTGGATTAGTTTCTCCTACAGATGAGAAGATACCATTTGATTGGATTCTGCATATCTCATAAAGCTTTTGTTTTATTCTTCAATAGTAACACCGTTAATGACTATAAAAATTGGTGTTGTAATTAGTCTATTTCTTAATCAGTTGCTTAATATTTATTTTCCTTACCATATTTTCTGCATGAAGGAAGGTTTTATTTCTATCTCATTACCAAGCATCTAGCAGAGGGTTGGCAAACATTTTTAGTAAAAAGCCAGATAGTGCATATTTTAATTTTGCTGATCATACTGCCTGTTGCAACTGCTCACCTCTGCTGCACAAAAGAATATATAAACAAATGAGTGGGTAATGGAATTTATTTTATTCATTTATTTTTAATTGATTTTAGAGGGAGGGAAGGAATGGGGGAGGAGATTGAGAGGGGGTAAAAAGAAAGAGAGAGAGAAAGAAACATCAATGTGAGAGAGAAACATTGATTCCTGCCTGTGTCTTGACTGGGGATTGAATTTACAACCTTCTCGTGTATGAGACAATGTTCCATTAAAAAATGTGTATTTGTTTTCCAGGGCTGCCATATTAAATTACCACAATTGGTGGCTTAAAACAACAGACCTTATTCTCTCATAGTTCTTGGAGTCCTCAAGTCTGAAATCAAGGTGTTGGCAGGGCCACACTCCCTTTGAAGGCTCTAGCAAAGAATCCTTCCTGCCCTTTCTTAGCTCCTGCTGGCTCCCAGCAACCCTTGATGTCCTTAGTATGCAATTGCATCACTCTAATCTCTGCCTACATCTTCATGTGTCCTCTCCTGTCCCTAAAAGAATACTGGTCATTAGATTTAAGGCTCATAGGATGACTTTGTAGTATTATTCTTAACTAATTATATCTGCAATGATCTTATCCCCCAAAAAAGTCACATTCAGAAGTTCCTGGTTAACATGAATTTTAGGGGACACTATTCAACCCACTACAAAGAGTGAAAACTATTCTTAGCACCTAGTTGTACAAAAATAGCTGGCATATTTTGCTGATTCCTGTTCTAGCACAGTCTTGAACATAATAAATGCTCCAAATCCTTATTGAAGGAGCAGGGAGTTCCTCAAGTAGACCTAGAAACATAGGGTCTTAAAAATTGACACAAAAGAGAAACATCAAAAACCCTACCCATTTTTTAATACATATAAAGTTAAGTATTATCAAATACTACAATAACACTTTGCAATATTATCTGACCTATTCCTTATATCAACTCCATGAGGTATTTTTTATTCCTATTTATGAGTTGAAATAGATTTAACAAGATAAATGACTTTGTAAGGGTCATTGGATGAAGTAGTATAAGTGGACAATCAATGGATCTGGGCTGCCTGTCACTGCTTGAGTCAGTTAAGCAGAGACAGTCAAGACAGTCTCTTTAATAAACAGTGTTGGGAAAATTGGACATATACATGTAAAAAAAAAAAAGAAAGAAACTAGACCACCAACTTACACCATACACAAAAGTAAACTAAAAATGAATAAAGAATTTAAACATAAGATAGAAAACCATAAAAATCTTAGAGGAATCCACAGGCAGCAAAATCTCAGACATATGTCGAAACAATTTCTTCACCAATACATTTCCTAGGGCAATAGAAACTAAAGAGAAAATAAACAAATGGTACTACATCAAAATAAAAAGCTTCTGCACAGCAAAATAAACCATCAGCAAAACAACAATAAAGCCCACTGCATGGGAGAACATATTTGTCAATGTTATCACAGATAAGGGTTTAATCTCCAACATTTACAAGGAACATGAGTTGTTCCTTAACAACTTAACAAAAGGAAGATAACCCAATAAAAAAATGGGCAATGGACATAAGTAGATATCTTTTGAAAGAGGACATAAGGAAGGCCAAGAGACATATGAAAAAATGCTCAAAGTCACTAATTATCCGAGAGAAGCAAATCAAAATGACAATGCAGTACCATCTCAGACCTGTCAGAATGGCTATCATCAACAAATCAACAAATGACAAGTGCTAGAGATGAGGATGTGGAGAAAAAGGGGAACCTTCCTTCACTGCTGGTGGGAATGCAGACTGGTGCAACCATTGTGGAGAACAGTATGGAATTTCCTCAAAAAACTAAAAATGGAACTTCCATTTGACTCAGTGATTCCACTTCTAGGACTATATCCCAAGAAACCAGAAACACCAATCAGAAAGGATATATGCACCCCTATGTTTATAACAGCACAATTCACCATAGCTAAGATTTGGAAACAGCCCTAAGTGTCCATCAGCAGATGAATAGATTAAAAAACTGTGGTACATCTACACAATGGAATACTATGCTGAGGTAAAAAAGAAGGAATTCTTACCATTTGCAACAGCATGGATGGAACTGGAGAGCATTATGCTAAGCAAAATAGCCAGTCAGAGAAAGATAAATATCACATGATTTCACTCATTTGTGGAATATAATGAACAACGTAAACTGATAAACAAAAACAGATCCAGAGATAGAGAAGCATCCATCAGAACATCAAACCTCAGAAGGAAGGTAGGAGAGGGTAGGGGTAAAGGGGAGAGATCAACCAAAGGACTTATATACATGCATATAAGCCTAACCAATGGACACAAACACCAGGGGGGTAAGGGCATGAGTGTGTGGGGGGGTGTTGAGGGGAATGGTGGGATATGAACAAATATGTAATACTTTTATCAATAAAAAAAAAGAAGAAAAAAAGCAGAGACATGGTTGAGTAATATATGAGTACTAGAGGCCTGGTTTATAAAATTTGTGCCTGGTTAGGGTCCCTAGGCCTGGTCAGCTATTAGGGCTGATTGGGGATTTCAGCTGTTGGCCAGGGCCTTCCTTCCCTGGCTGCTGGCTGTTGGCCAGGGCCTTCCTTTGTTTCCTACCACCCCTCTGGTGGTTAGCACGTGTCATAGTGAGCGATTGAACTTCTGGTCTCCTGGTCAAACTCCTGAGGGGAAACTTTGCATATTAGCCATATATGTATGTGTGTATATATATATATATATATATGTGTGTGTGTGTGTATACATATATATATGTATATATACACACATATATATATATATCTCCTATCTAATAAAGTAGTAATGCCAATTGACTGTACCTCTGCTACAACCACAAGCCACACCCATCAGCCAATCAGGAGTGAGTATGAAAATTAATCCAACCAAGATGGCTGCAGCCACAGAGAGAGCAGGAAGCTTGAGTTTACCTGGCAATGGAGGAAGCCAAGCTTTCTGCCTGCCCTAGCCTGCCTTGGCTTCTGCTTAAGGCTGCAAAGTTTCAATTATAGAAAATAAATAAATCCCAACAAAAATGGCAGCAGCCACAGAGTTGGAGATAGCAGGAAGTTTGAGTTGCCCTTGGCAATGGAGGAAGTCAAGTTTCTGCAGCCCTGGCCTGCCTTGGCCTCCACTTAAGGCTAAAAGTTTCAATTATAGAAGATAAATAAATCCCAACAGAAATGGCTGCAGCCACAGAGCGAGCAGGAGGCTTGGCTCTGCTCAAGGCTACAAAATTTCAATTATAGAAGATAAATAAATCACAGATACCAGGACCTCCGTTTTGGTCTCTGGAGGGTGTAGCTGGTCTGCAAACTACCAGAGGCCCCTCACCCAGGCTGTCCCATGCTCCAATGGAATCCCCACCCTGATCCAGGACAATCTTCAGGGCAAACTAGCTGGCCCTCACCCATATACCAGTGCTCTATCCTATCTAATAAGAGTAATATGCAAATTAATCATCACTCAAACACACAAGATGGCTGCCCCCATGTGGTCAAAGATGACTGACTCCATGTGGACACAAGATGGCCACCACAAGATGGCCAGCAGGGGAGGGAAGTTGGAAGGGACCAGGTCTTCAAGGGAGGGCAGTTGTGGGCCATCAGGCCAGCAGGGGAGTGCAGTTAGGAGGTATCAGGCCTGCAAGGGAGGGCAGTAGGGGGCAATCAAGCCTACAGGGGAGGGCAGTTAGGGGTGACCAGGCTGGCAGAGGAGGGAAATTGGGGGTGCCTGAGCTTGCTGGGAAGGGCAATTGGTGAGGGGGGGAGGGCAGGCCTGCAGGGGAGAGCAGTTAGGAGTGACCAAGCCTGAAGGGGAGGCCAGTTAGGGGTGACCAGGCCTGCAGGGGAGGGCAGTTAGGGGCAAATAGGCTGGCAGGGAAGTAGTTAGGTATCAATCAGGCTGGCAGGGGAGTGATTAGGGGGTGATCGGGCAGGCAGGCAGAAGCAGTTAGGGGCAATCAGGAAGGCAGGCAGGTGAGCAGTTGGGAGCAAGCAGTCCTTGATTGCCCCCTACTGGGATCGGGACTAAATGGGCAGTTGGACATCCCTCAAGGGGTCCCAGATTGGAAAGAGTGTAGGCTGGGCTGAGAGATACACACACCCCTGTGCACAAATTTTGTGCACTGGGCCTCTAGTGTGTATATGTATGTATATATACACACACACACACACACATTGTTGGTAGTGTGAGAGCAGAAGGTCATCTACAGAAATTTGCTCTGCAGACCCCCATAAGCCAGCTGCTTACATAGGATAGAACAAAGATTACAGGGAAGTAGGGATTACAAGCATAGGAAAGTAGGCAATGAGAGTTGGGGTGGGACCCCATTGTTTGGGCAACAAGGTTGCTAATCTTTCCATAATAATATGCAGTTCTTGAATGAGAATGGGCCACATTCTAAACTTGACTCTCAGGTAAGGGAAGGGGGCGGTGAAGTGGGGAGGCATGTACAACTCCTAGCTAGGTCAGAATGTCCTTTCTTTAACCAACACAAGACAATCATGGTTAACAGAGCATGCTTATATTTTCCATAATCATAGCTAGTTCTCAATATTCTATTTTTTGCCGCTAACACTAGGACTCAGACCTATTGCAAAGCAGCAAATACTGTAGTGTGTTTAGGGAAGATGAAGCTGTTATAAAGCAAGTTAGTGAGTTGTGGTGGTGGGGAAGGAAAAATGGAGTGGAGACATCACATTATAAAGACATTGATTTATAAAGCTAAGACAACATTGTGTGGTTATTGGATATGCAACAGATCCTAAGACAGGGAAGATACTGGCTGACCTGAGAGAGACTGTTGGAGGCACAGGTGCCTTGTGGGAGAAAGCCAGAGCTTAAAGAAGGACAAATGGGTTCTGTCTGAGAGTGAAGGAGAGAGACTGAGTCACCCTCGTAACCTGGGTAATGGTTTGAAGGTTCTGAACTTGAGTTATAGAGTACAGAGAAGATTTAATGATGGAAGAGATCAGAATATGCCACTCCCAAATATGTCACTTTGGCAGAGGATTATTTTGAGCCGAAGGCAATTGAGAAACAGCAGACACAGGAAAAGCACTCTGCCCTCCCCGATCTGCTTAAAAACAGAACATAAATTTGCAGTGAGAAGGCTGCCCTCCTTTTACCAGGAAGGGGAGAGCACTCTTATCACTGGAGAAGACGTGTCAAGACTGAGGTGAATTTACATAAACAGACCTTACTAAAATCACTCTTATCTTCCATTAGTTTCCCCCCTACATTTCCTACTCACCTTCCCACAATTTATCACTACTTGAAACCCACATCCCTTTCCTGTGTCTAGTTAATTCTCCAGTTCATCATTCTTTGTTAAAATAGTGTTTTTAAAAATGTGAAGCCCCTGTATGCATTAAAAATATTAACATCAATAAAACGTGTATGCCTTTTCTTTCATTACTTGTCATTGGTCAATTTAATTCACAGGCTCCATCCACTGAACCTAAGAAGACAGAGGGAAAGCTTTTCTTTCCTTATGTGACTTTTCCTTAATTTAAGATTTTAATTTAAATGGCCCAAATTAATTGTTTTAAACTCTTAGATATCTTCATTCTATGGAGAACTCCATGTGAGGATTTAAAGAAGGACTGGATATTTGATGAATTAAAATGGAGCCTGTGGGCCCTATGATATTGGCTGGCAGGTAGTGATTGAATTTTTAAAGGCTTTATCAGTGGAAGTCAAGTGGACAGTAATCCAGGTTGGGCTCTGTGTATTTTAGTATATCCTTCATTGTTTTCAAACATTACAATATTGACTAAGGTCTTGCCTTATCTTGGCTTAGGCTGGTATTAGCAACCAATGGCACCATGCCAAAAGCTTGAGACAGGTCCAATTTGCTGAATCTCCAGTCCTGCAGGGACAGACTGCACCTTGTTCTTGCATTCCCAGGCCCTAGCCCAGTGCTCAGCACATATCAGGTTCCCTATTCAAATTTGCAATGTTGCAATTGTGGCAAATTGATCTTTTACTCCCTTCTACCCAGCAGCACTCTCCCACCTGTTGACCTTTCTCCTATGGAAGTCAAACCCTTTGCTGCCCTAATTCCTGCCAAGGCCCTCCGGACAGATCTCCCTTCTGGTTCAAGCCTCCTCCTTCCCCATCCCCTCCCCTATCTGGGTAGGGCTGAGTTCAGTTAAGAGGACAGCAATTTGATTAAATTAAGTCACACTCAGCTTTCTTTGGGGTGGGGTAGTATTTGCATTTTAAAAGAGATTTTGGTGTTCTAAAATAGCTTGGTAGGCTGTGGGTAAAACTGACTATTGAGTTTGAGCAACTTCCTGGTGCACCTTATTTGACCCAGGCTATTGGGGTCATAAACTAATCATTCAGCTGTATTCAAAGCATTGGCAATGGCAAGCAGCACCTGGAAGTTTATTAGAAATGCTCACTTTTCAGCCCACATTGAGCTGCTTGTAGCAGAAGCAAGTGGATCAGAGTGGCATTTATATGTTGTTTGAGAAGCAGTGCTCTAGCCTGGCTTCCCCACGTGCAATCATCTGAGTATGCACTCCTACGGGTGAACACAAATTGATTCCTCCTTGTGAGAATTCTGTGACCCTTGCCCTAGAGTTATATACTTTCTATATCAGTAGTTTTCAAATTTTATTATACACAATACTCATCTGAGGGCTTTAGTTAAAAAAGCAGAAGCCCTAGAAAGTCAGATTCAAAAGGTCAGGGTGTGGTCTAGGAATTTGCATTTTTAACAAGCTGCTCAGTTGATTCTGAAACAGATGGTTCTTGTTTCACGTTTTGAGACACCTAGTTCTTCCACTGTCCCAGTGTTTCATGAGAAAGGCTACAGAACACCAAAGAGCAAAGCCTCCTTATTCCACAACAAAGAGGATGTACTGGGATGAAAGTAGAGTGTCACATAAAACCCCAAATTTAGAGTATAAAGTCCTTGTTATTTACATACTGGATATTCTGTCTGTTTGTTGACAAAAGAAGGTAACTTTAAATTTCAGGATTCATTTAGGCAAGTAATTGGAAGTTATATTTACCACCTGGGCACCTGTTTCATTCTTTGCAAGAGAAATGTAACTTTTTTCATCACCCTGGCTCCCTCCCTCCATGGCTTCTCTTCCTGCCCATGGTACCCACTCCCTTGGACTCGTCACACTTTTCTGGAGTCTGGGGAATGGCTGCTGAACACAGCTGGTGAAAGCTTTGCAGGTGGTTGATAGAGGAGATTGCATCACTTACTCAGTCTCTTCAGAGTTATTATAGAAAGAAGTCATTGCTGCAGGGAATTAATTGAATATGTTGAGCCCAGAACTGCTAAGAAAATATCTGTCTGGAGACTTTCTGGAAAAGAACACTGGAGATTGCTTTTCCAATTTGCCATTCTTTCTCTAGAGTTTTGGTCTGTGGGGCTGGGGACAGTCAGTGTAAATGTGATCACACTTAAGATTACAGCAACATAGAGACTACAGATGGGCAAAAACACATAGACCACTTGTTCCTCATGAATTTCATCCAGGAATCAATGTGTTAGGATTGTTCCCCTGCGATTCTGAAAGCTGTGGTTGTTTCCTAGGTTTTGGGGTCTAGGAAAAGCACTTGGATATCCCAGAATGCGTGTTTTATTAGGAATGTGATGATTGCAACCATGTGTGATGTGGCAGTTCTTTTACCTGATGAGAGGCCCTGGGAGAACAAAGACCTTAGAAAGTACATGTGCATTTGTTGTTCAAATGAATTAAACAAATTCCCAACATTCTGTCATGCCTCAACACTGAGCCAAAATGCAGGCATCCTGTGCCTCTTGACATCTGCCTGTATGTCTTTTCCTAGTGAGACAGGTAGTTACTATTTTGTAAAAATGCCCAAGATAAGGGTCGTGCAGAAAGCAGCTGATTCATGTTTTGCTCTTACATTGATGTGTCTTCCTTACCTTTTCCTTCCTCTCTCTCTCTAAAACAAAACAAAACTCAAGATAAATAAATAAAAATGTCACAAATGTCTATATTTTGAGGTATTCTAATACAGCAGAGAAAATCTTTCTCAGTCTCATTTGTTTGGACCCTTCTGCCCAATCTTTCCCTCGGAGCCCCAAAATTTCCTTGGCCTTCTCCTTGATGGATTCATTGTTTTGATTTAAGCCCCTGTGGCAGAAAATCTGATGTCATCTGCAGCTGCTACACTGAGATTCAAAGAAGCAGTCATTAACCCTTAAAAAGATCCACATGAAGGCACTGTGGCCTTCTCAATATTCCACATGTCCAAGAAAGGCCCAGAGAAAGTAGAAGGAAGGAAATAATAAAGATCAGAGTAGAAATAAATGACATAGAGACTAAAAAAATAATATAAAAAATCAATGAAACCAAGAGCTGGTTCTTTGAAGAGATAAATAAGATTGATGAACTACTAGCCAGACTCATCAAGCAACAAAGAGAGAGGACCCAAATAAATAAAATCAGAACTGAAAGAGGGGAAGTGGCAACTAACACCACAGAAATACACAGCATTCTAAGAAAATATTACTAACAACTATGTGCCGGCAGGTTGGACAGTGTGGTGAAAAGGAAGAGTTCTTGGAATGTGCAATTTTCTGAGGCTGTGTCAGAAAGAATCGAAACCTGAATAGACCATTGGCAACAAATAAAATTGAAGCAGTGGTCAAAAAACTCCCAGCAGATGGGGTTCCTGGACTGGATGGCTTCACAAGGGAGTTTTACCAAATATATAAAGAAGAGCTGGCACCTGTCCTCCTCAAACTATTCCAGAGGAGGGAAGACTTCCAAGCTCTTTTTATGAGACCAGCATTATCCTAGTTCCAAAACCAGATAAAGACACTATAAATAAAGAAAATTATAGGCCAATAACCTTGATGAATATAGATGCAAAAATTCTCAACAAAATATTAGCAAATTGGATCCAGCAGCATATTAAAAAGATTATCCAGCATGATCAAACAGGATTTATATGTTTTCTTTTTAATTTTTAATTTTAGACAGAAAGGAAAAGGAGAGAAATATAGAAATATCAATGAGAAAAGAACATCATCAACTGGCTACCTCCTGCATCCACTCCTACTGAGGATCTAGTCTACAATCCCGCCTTTTGCCATGTCGAGGAATTGAATTGCGACTGCTTGGTTCCCAGGTTGATGCTCAATTGCTGAGCCACACTGGCAGGGCTTGAACAAGTAGGATTTTTCTCAGGGATGCATGGCTGGTACAATATTTGCAAATCAATAAATGTGAATATCACATAAACAAAATGAAAGATAAAAATCATATGATCATATCAATAAATGCAGAAGAGCATTTGATAAAATCCAGCAACCATTTTTGATTAAAATTTTCAGCAAACTAGGAATAGAAGTATCATACCTCAACATAATAAAAGCCATATATTACAAATCTATAGCCAACATCATACTCAATGGGCAGAAACTGTGTTTCCCCTAAGACCAGGAACAAGAAAGGATGTCTACTTTCACCCTACTTATTCAACATAGTACTAGAAGTCCTAGCCATAGCAATCAGACAAGGAAAAATAAAAAGCATCCAAATTGGAAAGAACATGTAATTATTATTATGTACAGATGACATGATATTGTACATAGAAAACCCTAAAGACTCTACCAAAAAACTAATAGTTTTAATAAATTAATTTGGCAAAGTAGTAGGATACAAAATTAACATCCAGAAATCGATGGCCTTTAAAAAATACTTTTCTTGATTTCATAGAGGAAGGAAGAGGAAGAGAGAGATAGAAACATCAATGATGAGAGAGAATCATTGATCTGCAGCCTCTTGCATGCTCTGACTGGGGATTGAACTCACAACCTGGGTATGTCCCCTCACTGGGAATTGAACCATGACCTTGTGGTTCATAGGACAATACTCAACCACTGAGCCACACTGGCTGGGCATCAATGACATTTTTATACACCAATAATGAACTCTCAAAAAAAGAGAAACTAAAAAAAAAAAGTCCCATTTATCATTGCAACAACAACAAAAATAAGATACCTTGAAATAAACTTAACCAAGGATACATATAAAAGACCTGTACTCGGAAAATTATAGGACACTGAAAAAAGGAAGTAGAGAAAGATACAAACAAATGGAAGAATATACCATGTTCATGGATTGGAAGAATTAACATAATCAAAATGTCTACACTACCCAAAGCAATCTATAGATTCAACACAATCTCAATTAAAATGCCAATGTCATATTTCACAGATCTAAAATAAATACTCCAAAAATTTATATGAAACCAAAAAAGACTATGAATAGTTGAAGCAATCTCAAGAAAAATAAACAAAATAGGAGGGATAACAATACCAAATATTAAATTATACTACAAAGCCATTGTATTTAAAACAGCCTAGTACTGGCAAAATAACAGGCATGTAGACCAATGAAACAGAACAGAAAACCCAGGAATTGACCCAAGTCATTATGCTCAATTAACATTTGACAAAGGATGAAAGAGTAAAGACAGCTTCTTTAATAAAATGGGGTTGCGAAAATTGGACAGGTACATGCAAAAAATAAAATAAATAAATAAAACTAGACCATCAACTTACACCATATACAAGAATAAAGTCAAAATAAATAAAAAACTTAAATGTAAGCCATGTAGCCATAAAAATCTTAGAAGAAACTATAGGCAACAAAATCTCAGATCCTTCTCATAAACTATGTTTGTTAATATTCTGCATGTCAATAACTATTATGTGAGTCAGGTTTCTGCACTGTATTTAATATTTTTTGGCATTGGCATAGGAGCTTTTTGCCCTTTCATACATTTAATAAATGCACATTATACCCTTACAATGTACCAGGTGGAGGGGATCAGGATAAGAACCCCCAAATACACCACTTTGGCATAAGAGTTATTTTGAACTGAAAGCAATATAGAATCAATGATGTAGGAAGAATTCTCTACTCGTCCCTTTCTTACCCAAGCTCAGTATTAATTTTTCATATTAGGAAGAGAGCAACTTATCACTGGAGATGGAGAGTTGGCATTGAGGTGAATTTGCATACACAAACCTCATTAAAGTAACCCTTATCTTCCATTAGTTGCCCCTTCTATTTCCGAGTCTTTTCCCTATAATTTATTATCCCTTGAAGCCAAAATTCTATTTATTTTGCTCCTAAATCTCATCACTTCTTTGAGTTTTACTTCTTTTCTATGAACTCCTGTGCATATAAAATATGAATAAAGTTTATATACCTTTCCTCCTGTTAGTTTATCTTTTGTTAATTAATGTGCAGTTCCCCAGGTTATGAACATGAGAGGGTAGAGGAAAGTTTTACCTTCTTGACATAGGCAAGCTTGGTCATATTCTTAGAATCTAAACTCTAGATGCCTTAAGTATCCTCAGCCTTTGGGAAAAGTTTTGGTTCATGAGCACTGACTAGGGAAGGAAATCTGCTTTCAGAAAAGTGTTGGAAACTTTCAATGCTGCCACTTGAGCTTCTGCCCCTCAGATCCACGGCCCCGAGAGCCCTCCTAGAGTAGGAGGGGAGGATTTTGGCATGGACAATGATGCCATAAACAGTCATATGGTAACCGGAATCTCTCGTGCAGTTGGAGTAATATCTGGGGAGTCCTTAGGATCCATCTTAAATATCAGGAGCAGGGCCCCAAATATTAATCTTTTACATTTGAGTTTTTGGATATCTTCAAGAGCTATTTATTTTGTATATGGAAGGAAATTCTATAGTTTACTTAAATTTTATGAATTGACATTTTATTTACTTAAGTTACAAATTCAGAAATCTAGATCCTTCTGAAGTTTTAAAGTTCAATTTAAGACTCTTATTTGAGTTTTTACTCTAGGATATTTTAGCACTATTTTAAAGTGGCTTTTGAATTATGTTTATCCCATATCATAAGCTCAGTTAATTGAACCCCTTTATGCATTTTAAACAGCATTTATAAATGTAACATATGACATTCCTTATTGTCTTAAATTATTAGGCTGATAAATCTTCTAAAACATTTATGTAATTTTATAAATCTAATAAATGTATAAATATGGTGGACCTTAAATACTCTTAAACCTTCCAATAATATATAAACAGTAGGATTTCAATGTAAAATCATAAACTTAAATAAAAAGTTACTCAAGTACATATTCCTAAATTGCAGAACTGTTACTATAATCGGCCATTTTATCTGAAACTTTGCAAAATTTTAAAACACTGCTATAGACTAAATGTTTGTGTCCCCTCACCCCCAAATTAATATATTGAAGCCTAGTCTCCAAAGTGATGGTGCTTAAAGGCAGGGAATCGGGGAGCTGGAAACCTCATGCATGTCCTTATAGAAGAGACTCCAGATAGCTCTCTCACTCCCTCCACCAGAGGAGTACAAGTGAGAAGACAGCCATCAATGAAGCAGGGCCTGGGGCCTGAACCTGCCAATGCCTTGATCTTAGATTTCTCTGTTTCCAGCCTGTGAGAAAGAAAATTCTCTTGTTTATATGCCACTCAGTCTATGGTATGCTATTATAGCAGCTCAAGCAGGGTAAAATAAACACCAAATAACATAGCTTACAACCTAAAACTAACATATTAACAGTTTCTATACTAAATTTTCTAGGATTACAAAGTGTTGACCCACTAAGGAAACAATTGTGCACTTCAAGCAGTTTTGGGAGAATGTTCTCAGACACTTGATTCATGAAGACAAGATAATTAGTTGGAACCTTGAGTACAATTTTGTTTGTGACCCCAATGGAGCCTATGGACACCTACGCACTGTCTATGACAGAGACCTCACCCCTGTGATCAATGGACTGGATTTTGCATTTCTTTGGCTCTTAATAGAAATGTCTTTCCCATCTAACTTCTAAGAACTTTTGAACAGAAAGTAAACCTGCTTTCTTTTCAAAAACTGTTGTTTCTTAGGATTCTGCAGGTCTCAAAGTATAAAACAACACCTGATTTATTTCTGCATCTCTCTTTGCTTTGCCTCATTACTTGACTGATAATTGTCTGAAAATTTGGCCACAACTTTCATCCTACTAACACATCCCAATTAAAAATGGAATATTTTCATGCATATAAAAGCATGTCCCTAACCTCGGGCCTGGCACCTAGTCGATGTTCGGTCAATGGTAATTATTATTATTTGAGATTTATGAGCAGGATCCCTAAACCATTAAGAGGACCCAGTGGTTATACTAGGTCTTCAACAAATATTGGAAACTAGACAAGTTGTAAAAAAAAGGTTCCTAAATAGGAGGTGTGAAAACTCAAGGGAAAGGGGATGGATAAGAGGGGGAACATAGGCAGAAAATAACCTATAACCATATAGGGATATTTATATTGAGTAAAGTATTTTCAGCTTCAGCTTACACAAAAAAGCCAGCGAAGCATCCAGCTGAATGCACGAATGTGTCACTGCAGGGAAATGGTGATTCACAGAGATTTTCTTCCTAAAGAAATGGAGCCTAGCCTATTCAAAAGCACTTCCATTTAATGCAACACTGCATTGAACAGGCCTCCTTTTCAAGGGGCTACTATTAAAGGCAAGATTATTATCTTCAGCATTTAGATGGCATGCTGACTGGGGCCATAACATCAGGGCACTTAGATGCTCCCATTATCAATGTACAGTATGGTCTTTGGAAGTTTAAAAATAGCATTCACAACCTTTTGTGGCTTCTGTTACACAGGCAATACCTCTGTGCTCTCGAGAATGCTGGCACCCTGCAGGGAAGGCTGCTGTGTTGTGGAACCTTGCTAGCACATGGACCTTAGGGGGTCCAGGC
Source organism: Lasiurus cinereus (assembly GCA_011751065.1). Taxonomy (NCBI): domain Eukaryota; kingdom Metazoa; phylum Chordata; class Mammalia; order Chiroptera; family Vespertilionidae; genus Lasiurus; species Lasiurus cinereus. The sequence continues at coordinate 10,424,264 of JAAGEH010000392.1, forward strand.
TGCAGGACCACCCTGGATGTATGACCCTCGTAACAATGTCCTTTGAGACCACAGGCAAGCTAGAGTTTAGAAGAAAGAAAAGTCCCAGGAACATGATTTGTGTTCCAACCATGACATTGGGCGCATCATTTATCTTCTCTCAGTTAGATAACCAGTTAGGGACATTGTGTGATTTAGAATTCTCTGTTTAAAAAAGCCTCAGTTCTGTTTAATAAATACATTTCAAACACCTACTATGTTCAAGACTTTACACTTGGAATGTAAAGAGGAATATGACTTTCTCTGCCTCTGGTGGGTTGGAGGTGGGAGAGGGACATGTAACGGATCATTTCAATGTGATTCTTCCTCTCCAATGGAATCTCAAATTCAAATGACTCCGGGGAGAGTGAACAAGCCTCTAGGGACTGACCAGAGCACGTAGACAAGGTGTGCTCCATCTTCCTGGGGACAGTGGCTCTGTTTCAGCTGTTGCTAGGCAGGAGTGCAGGCCCAACATTGCCTGGACTTTCCCTGTCTGAGAGGGAGGCTGAGACCTGTATTTTTATGAGAGAAATCTCAATTTTTCAATATTGGAAATTGTGCAGGCAACCCCCAATATATCTGTAAGTCAGGTCTGGCTTGGAGTCACTAGTCACCTCCCCTCTTAGTGTAGAGAATGATGATTGGCAATTTTGCTCCAGTCTTTCCATTATTAGGCCTTTCTTCAAGATCTTTTATTTTGACAGGTTTTGCTTGTTTGTGAAGAAAAGCCTTGCTAACAGTTCCAACACTACACAGGATGCTTTTGATGTGATGTGTTACTGGGTACTTAGACAGATTTGAGTAGATACTGGCTGCTGCTGGGTGGGCTGCCTAGGGGTCCTTCAAGAAAAACAATGCACAGAAGGAGAAAGAAAAAGCCATGAGAAGTAACCATGAGGGTGAGTTTGAGGAGAGGAGCTGAGACAGAGTGTTGAGTCACGTGATGGTAGAGCCTGGAGCTCAAGGCAGCAGGTGTCTGCTACTGAGGGCAGCCACTGTGATTGTTACTGAGACATCAGAGATGCTGTGTGGTCCAAACAGGGCCTGGGATCTATGACTGTACAGATCTCTGCTGTCCAGTATGCTAACCACTAGGCACATGTGGCCATTTAAACTTAACACAATGCAATGAAATGGAAAATATAGCTCCTCAGTCACACTTGCCACATCAAGTGCTCAACAGATGGTGGGGGTAGCGGAGGGGGGTGGGTGGAGAAGCCTATCTTCTTTGCCATTGGAAAGAGACTCCCTAGTACTGTGACTCAGAGGTCCCTTCAAAGCTCATATTCTATGAGAAAGATATATATGGTATGTCTGTTATGAGATGTTCTGGGTCCCAAGGTAGTCCCCTCCTCTTCTCCCCCACCCATTTATTTATTTTAATATTTTTTATTGATTTTTATAGAGAGAGGAAGGGAGAGGGGGAAAGAGAAACATTGATGTAAGAGCAGAATATTGATTGGTTGCCTCCTACATGTCCCCCCATAGAAGAGTTGAGCTAAGACTCAGGCATGTGCCCTGTTGCTATGAATAAGGGTGTATATATCTCTTCACAATCAGGCTTTCAATTCTTTTGAGTATATACCCAGAAGTGAGATTGCTGGATCACATAATAATTCTATGTTTAATTTTTGAGGATCCTGAATACTGTTTTCCACAGTGTTTGTACCAATTTGCATTTCCATTCACAGAATGTAGAAGAGTGTCAATTCTTCTACATTCTCAAAATACTTGTTATTTATTTATTTATTAATAATGATTATCTTAATGGTCATCATTGTGGTTTTGATTTATATTTCCCTAGTGACCAGTGATGTTGAGGACCTTTTTATGTGCTGATTGGCCAAGGTGTTTTGCACAACGTAAGTGTTTAAAAGTAGAAAAATGCCACTTTTAAACTTTAAGCAATTTTTTAAAAATATATATTTTATTGATTTTTTTACAGAGAGGAAAAGAGAGGAACAGAGAGCTAGAAACATCGATGAGAGAGAAACATCGATCAGCTGCCTTCTGCACACCTCCCACTGGGGATGTGCCTGCAACCAAGGTACATGTCCCTGACTGGAATCAAACCTGGGACCCCTCAGTCCGCAGGCCAATGCTCTATCCACTGAGCCAAACCGGTTTTGGCATAAGCAATTGTTTTTTATGGTTTGTTTTATTTGGTTTCTGTTTCTCTGGTTGGGGGCTTTACTTCTCCTTGAGGCTAGATTGCTCTTTGCTTTTTAGAAAATGAATTTAAAGGCCTTTGGTTAAACAATGGTAAAGTAATAATCCTTTTCAGGCATGCAAAAGTTTGAGATGAGATGGACTAATGATATAAGTTTGTCTTTTTAGGTAGAAATGAATTTCCACAATTTTTTTCTTTTCTAGGAAGTCTTCCTTCTCTTGGATCTTGGGAAGGTCGGAGTTTGGACTTATAAAGTAGGAATAGGGTGAGGGAGAGCTGACTCCTGAAAAATAAGCCTGAGTCCAGAGCTTAAGATCAGAACTTTCGGATCAGAAATACTCAGCAGGTAGACTTCAAGGCCAGCCAAGTGATTACCACTCCCACTCTCAGGGACAGTGTCTGGTGAACCAGTAGGGTGCCCAAGCTACAAAAAAGTGAGAACTAGCAGAGTGGAGGAGCAACTGCAGTTGCCTTGAGTGTTAAAGAAGGGTAGATTAGTGACCCAAGGCACTATTAAGGCCAGGTGGTGGTTGAGGTAGCCAGTGATGAACAGGATATATTTGTGGAACATGTAGGCAGTCCTTGGAGATCCTCAAGAAGGTTTGGGGAGGGAACCTGGTAAAGGCTTGCTTTCCTGCAGTGAAGTGCAACGAGTCTCAGGCTGTGATGGTTTGGGTATAAGATGGAAGTGTTTTGCTTTGTAATCACAGGCTGTATAGGTTTCAGATAGGTGGGTTACATGTCCCTCCCATGGTCACCCCTTAGGGCTGGTTGCTCTGTGGCATTCTTCTCCTCTGCTAGTTCTCACTTTTTGTAGCTTTGGCACACCAGTGGTGCACCAGACATTGTCTCTGAGGGTAGGACTGGTAGTCATTTGGCTGGCCTTGAAGTCTACCCGCTGAGTATTTTAGTTGTGTGTGATAGTACATTCTTTGAGGTCCTATAAGAGAAAGTATGGAGGGTGGGGCAGATATAGACGCACAGGCAAGACTAGAGAAAAAATTAAGAGAAGTTAAAAAAAAAAAGAGGCTATAAAGAGGGCTTTTCATTTATTTGTTTGTTCATTGGCATTAAAAATGCTTTGTTAAAGGTTGAATTTGTTGGCAAATCTTCATTTTGGCCTGAGCCTGGGGTCTCTTATCTGTAAGTGAGAGGGTTAAATCAGATCAGCTATTTTCAATTTGTTCTCCTGATTCTGGGGTTCTGAGGAGTTCCCTGGGGGCCTCAAAGGAGGAAGTTGAGCAAGTCTTTAACCAGAGGCACTTCACTCTTCTGACTTTGATAAAAGGTTTCATTTTAACAACGATTCCACAGCTAACAAGGTTTTAAAATTAAGCACCAGATACTCTCCAAACTCATATCTGGACACACTGAATTGATTTTTATGTTGTATAAATGTTGCAGTTGTGTGAAATAATTATTTTGTGTTTATTATCTTTCTATGAATTGATTTGTAAAATTACACTTAAAAACTGTAAGCAAACATTTACAAATAACTTACAATCTGGCTTCCCTTATAACATTAGTTTTTCTTCTCAGTGCTGAGGATATCCAAGGATATCCATTTCAAGGATTGCCTAAGAGGATTCACAAGACTCAGCATACTAGTACACTTATACTCATGACTGTGATTTATTACAATGAAAGGACACTCAGCAAACTCAACAAAAGGAAAAGGTACTTGGATTAAAGTCTGGAAGAAGCCAGGCACGAGCTTCGGAGACTCTTTTCCCAGTAGAGTCATGTAGGATGTGCTTAATTCCTTTAGCAACCAGATGTGATAGCATGTGTGGAATGGTGTTTGTCAGGGAAGTTCATTAGAAATGAAGTGTCCAGTGTTTTTATTGAGGGCTGGTCACGTAGGCAATTTTCAAATGGTATGTTCCAAAATTCTTGACTCCCAAAAGAAAAGCATAAACTGCATTGTTTGTGTAATTGGTTCAGGCATAATGAGTCATTCTGAGCAGGGAATGGTGGAGTTCTCCAGCCAAGGGCCAACCTTGGGAGCATGCTTTCTAAGACAGCAGTCAAACTTGTGTTGCTAACTTTTTTATGCATATTTTCCTTCTCCTATTTTTCTTGTCTTATCCTTCTTATTTTTCCTCTTTTTAATAATATACTTATTGAAAGCCTCAAAAAATTGAAGCAGTCCTGGTTTCTCTCAGTTTCTGAAATGCCCAGTCATATTGGGTGTGTACAGTGCTACTCCTCAGGAACACTCCTCCTCCTGGAAATGGCTATGAGGAGTGCTGTAGCAGCAAGACTCTGCAGGAACCTGAGGCTGGGTTCAGGTGTGAAGTGATGGATGCACACCATGAGGTTAGTGAGGGTATGGAAAGGAAACAATTTTGAAAGCCACCTCCAAAAAAGGACGGATGGATACTTCCTGGGATAGTTTTTTAGTTGTTTTCCCCATAATTTATCATGCTTCTGGGCTGTCTTCCTTGGCCTTAGATTGATAGTGTTCATAAAAGGTGGGTTCCTCTCCCTTCCCCAACAATGACACATAAAATAAAACTTTTAACTCAAACAACTATTGCTTTTCCATATTTTCTTTCTTTTTTTTATTGGTGGGGTTGTCCTTTGAATGTTCATTTGTTACTTGTTCATTTAGCAGGCACAATTTGCTTAGTTTGTAAGAGAGTATTTTTCCCTTTCTTTTTTTTATTTTATTGTCTAAAGTTTTACAAATGTCTTCTTTTATCCCATTGACTCCCCACCCCCAGCCATTCCCACCCTGGGCAAGCCCCTACTGCCCCAGTGTCTGTGTCCATTGGTTATGCTAATATGCATGCATCTAAGTCCGTTGGTTCCTCTCTGCCCCCCTTCCCCATCACTCCCATACAATTTGTCTCTGGATCTATTCTTGTTCATCAATTTATGCTAATCATTATATCCCACATATGAGTGAGATCATGTGGTATTATCTTTTTCCAATTGGCTTATTTCACTTAGCATAAGGCTCTCCAGTTCCATCCATGCTTTTGCAAATGGTAAAAGTTCCCTCATTTTTATAGCAGCATAGTATTCCATTATGTAGATGTACCACAATTTTCTTTTTAATTTTTAATTTTATTAATGTATTACATGTGTACGTATCTTCCCATTTCCCACCTCCCCTACTCCCATGCATGCCCTAACCCCCCAGTGTTTTGTGTCCATTGGTTATGCACATACGCATGCATACAAGTCTTTTGATTGATCTCTTATCTACCCCATCTCTTCCTAACCTTCCCACTGTAGTTTGACAATCTGTTTGATGTTTTACTGCCCCTGTATCTATCTTTTTGTTCACCAGTTTATAATGTATTTTATTATCCATAAATGAGTGAGATCATATGGTATTTTTCTTTCATTGACTGGCTTATTTCACTTAGCATAATGTTCTCCAGTTCTATCCAGGTTGCTGTAAATGGTAAGAATTCCTTCTTTTTTATGGCAGCATAATATTCATTGTGTAGATGTACCATGATTTTCTGATTCAGTCATCTGCTGACACGCACCTAGGCTGTTTCCAAATATTAGCTATTGTAAATTGTTCTGCTATAAACATAGGGATGCATATATCCTTTCTGATTGGTGTTTCTTAGTATATATTCCTAGGAGTGGGATTACTGGGTCAAATAGGAGTTCCATTTTTAGTTTTTTGAGGAAACTCCATATTGTTCTCCACAGTGGCTGCACCAGTCTGCATTCCCACAAGCAGTGCACAAGGTTCCTTTTTCTCCTCATCCTCACCAACACTTGTCATTTGTTGATTTGTTGATGATTACCATTCTGACAGTTGTGAGATAATATCGCATTGTCATTTTGATTTGTATCTCTCTGATAATTAATGACTTTGAGCATGTTTTCATGTGTCTTCTTTTGAAAAGATTCTATTTAGGTCCGTTGACCATTTTTTATTGGATCATTTATCTTCCTTTTATTCAGTTATATAAGTTGGCTGTAGATGTTGGAGATTAAACCTTTTTCAGTGATAACATTTGCAAATATGTTCTCCCATACAGTGGTCTTTCTTGTTTTGTTGATGGTTTCTTTTGCTGTGAAAAAGCTTTTTATTTTGATGTAGTCCCATTTGTTTATTTTTCTTTAGCTTCCATTGCCCTTGGAGCAGTATCAGTGAAGAAGTTCCTTCGGCATATGTCTGAGATTTTGCTGCTTGTGGATTCCTCTAATATTTTTATGGTTTCCTGTCTTATGTTTAAGTCCTGTATCCATTTTGAGTTTATTTTTGTGTATGGTATAAGTTGGTGGTCTAGTTTCATTTTTTTGCATGTAGCTGTCTAATTTTCCTAACACCATTTATTGAAGAGACTGACTTGACTCCATTGTATGTTCATGCCTCCTTTGTCAAATATTAATTGAGCATAGTGGTTTGGGTCAATATCTGGATTCTCTGTTCTATTCCATTGGTCTATATGTCTGTTCTTATTCCAGTAGCAGGCAGTTTTGAGAACAGTGGCTTTGTAATAGAGCTTGAAATCTGGTATTGAGATTCTACCTACTTTATTATTCTTTCTCAGGATTGCTGTGGTATCCAGGGTCTTTTTTTGTTGTTGTTCCAGATGAATCTTTGGAGCGTTCTTTCTAGGTCTGTGAAATATGCCATTGGAATTTTAATGGGGAGTGCATTGAATGTATAGATTGCTTTGGGTAATATGGACATTTTAATGATATTGATTCTCCCAATCCATGAGCATGGTATGCTCTTCCATCTGTTTACATCTTCCTCTACCTCTTTTTTCAGTGTCCTGTAGTTTTCTCCATATAGGTCTTTTACCTCCTTAGTTAAGTTTATTCCTAGGTATCTTAATTTTTTTGGTGGGATGGAAAATGCAATTGCTTTTTTATTATCTCTTTCTGTAAGTTCATTATTAGTGTATAGAAATGCCATAGATTTCTTGACGTTAATTTTGTATCCTGCTACATTGCTGAATTCATTTATTAAGTCTATTAGGTTTTTGATGGAGTCTTTTGGGTTTTTTATGTACAGTATCATGTCATCTGCAAATAAGGACAGCTTTACTTCTTCTTTTCCAATTTGGATGCCTTTTATTTCTTCTTATTTAATTGCAATGGATAATACTTCCAGTACTTTGTCAAACAGAAGTGGTGATAGTGGGCATCCCTGTCTTGTTTCTGTTCTTAGAAACAAGATTTTAGTTTTTGCCCATTGAGTATGATGTTAGCTGTGGGTTTATCATATATGACTTTTATGATGTTGAGGTATGTTCCTTCTATGCCCACTTTGTTGAGAATTTTTATCAGAAATGTATTACAGTTTTTTAATCCACTCACCTGCTGATGGGCACTTAGGCTGTTTCCAAATCTTAGCTATTGGGAATTGTGCTGCTCTTAACATAGGAGTGCATATATCCTTTCTGACTGGTGTTTTTGGTTTCTTGGGATATAATCCTAGGAGTGTGATTATTGGGTCAAATGGAAGTTATGTTTTTAGTTTTTTGAGGAAAGTCTGTACAGTCTATACATTTTTGAAAATATATTTTATTAATTTTTTACAGAGAGGACGGGAGAGGGATAGAAAGTCAGAAACATTGATGAGAGAGAGACATCGATCAGCTGCCTCCTGCACACCCCACACTGGAGATGTGCCCACAACCCAGGTACATGCCCTTGACCTGAATCGAACCTGGGACCCTCCAGTCCACAGGCCGACGCTCTATCCACTGAGCCAAACCGGTTCTGGCTATACATTCTTATTAATCATTGTCACCCCAATAAATTCAATAAAAAATTAAAAACACACAACTGTATGTAATATGTGATTTTTAAAAAATCATTATTGTTGAGAGTATTACAGATATCCCCCATTTTCATCTAATGAACAAAATTACCAGAGGGAAGGGGGTAGGGGGTAGTAGAAGAGGGTAGAGAGGAGATCAATGGTGACTGAAAGAGATGTGACTTTGGTAGTGAACACACAATGCAATATACAGATAATGTATTATACAATTGTAGACTTGAAGTCTATACATTTTTATTAACCATTGTCACCCAATAAATTCAATGAAAAATTAAAAAACACACAACTATATGTAATATGTGATTTTTAAAAAATCATTATTGTTGAGAGTATTACAGATATCCCCCTTTTTCCTCCCATTTCTCCCCTCCACCCAGTTTCTGCCCCCTCTCAGGCCTTCACCACTCTATTATCTGTGTCCATAGGCAATGCATATATTCATATAAGATCTTTGGGTAATCTCTCCTTACCCCTCTCCACCACTCTTCCCTCTGAGATTAGTCAGTCTGTTCCATGTTCCCATGCTCTGATTCTATTTTATTCATCAGTTTATTTTGTTCATTAGATTTCTTGTTCATTTATTTTGATTTTTAGATTCAATTGTTGATAGATATGTATTTATTGCCATTTTATTGTTCATATTTTTGACCTCCTCCTCCTCCTCCTCCTCCTCCTCCTCCTCCTCCTCCTTCTCCTTTCCCTCTCCCTCCCCCTCTCCCTCCTCCTCCTCTTTCCTTTCCTTAAAGAATACTCTCTAACATTTCATGTAATACTGGTTTGGTGGTGATGAACTCCTTTAGCTTTCTCTTGTCTGTGAAGCTCTTTATATAACCATCAATTTTAAAAGATAGTTTTGTTGGATAGAGTAATCTTGGTTGTAGGTCTTTGCTACTGATCACTTTGAATATTTGTTGCCACTCCCTTCTGACCTGCAAAAGTTTCTGATGAGAATCAGTTGACAGTCTCATGGGAGCTCCCTTGTAGGTAACTAACTGCTTTTATCTTGCTACTTTTAAGATTATCTCTTAGTCTTTAACCCTTGGCATTTAATTATGATGTGTCTTGGTATGGGCTTCTGTGAGTTCTTATTTGGGACTTCCTGGACCTGTAAGTCTATTTCTCTCACCAGGTAGAAGAAGTTTTCTGTCATTATTTCTTCAAATAGATTTTCAATATCTTGATCTTGCTCTTCCTCTGGCATCCCCATAATGCAAATGTTGGTATGCTTGAAGTTGTCCCAGAGGCTCCTTACACTATTTTCATGTTTTTGGATTACTATTATTTTTTTTGGAGAACTTCTGTTTGGGTGTTGTTTTCTTCTTCTTATTCCAAATTGCTGATTTGATTCTCAGAATCCTTTACTGTTGAATCCCTGTAAATTATTTTTTATTTCAGTTAGTGTGTGCTTAACTTCTGACTGTTCCTTTTTTATCTTTGAAAATCTCACTAAGTCCTTTGATGCTCTCATTAAGTTCCTTGAAGCTCTCAGTAAGATCCTTGAGCAACCTTATAATGATTGTTTTGAATTTTGTATCCAGTAGTTTGCTTGCTTCCATTTCTTTCATTTGTGAGACATTTCTTTGTCTCTGCATTCTGGCTGTTTCCCTGTATTGTTTCTATGTATTAGGTAGAGTTGCCATGTCTCCTGGAATTGGTAGAGTTGCCTTGTATAATAGGTGTCCTGTAGGGCCCAGTGGCTCAGCTTCCCTAGTCACTTTAGCTGAGCACTCTGGGTGTTGGCAGTGTTCACAGTTTTGTTGTAGTTGAGCCTTCACTGCTGTTAGAGTCACTGGGAAGAACTGATCTCTAGACCAATTGGCTGTGAAGATCAGCTGTGACTACAATGGCAGAGTTGCTGTGGAGACACAACTATGGAGCAGGACTTGCTTCAGTAAGGTTTTAGTGCTCACTGAGCCTGCTCTTTGAGTGTGTCACTCATGAATGTAAACTGTTCACTGAGTGCACTGGCTCTGGGGCCTTCTGGGTGATGCAAAGTCAGCTACTACCTGGGGCCACCCAGCAGGAGCTACAGATGGCTGCTACTTGTATTGGGCTTGGAAGTGCCCAAGTGAAGCCCAGCGGTAAAGCAAGGCAGACTGGTGCTAGTTCTAGGGGTTGGGCTTCTTATTGATATGGGGCATGCTAACATCAGTCAAGTCTGAAGTCTGAGCAGGGACAGGCCATTCATATTAAAAAGCTGCTGCAAAGAGCTTGGGTGGGCCTGAAAATTGGATGGGTGAAGTCTCAGGGAATCATATGGTATGTGATTTTTATTGGTGACAAAGTCATAGTTAATGCTCACACCACTGTGGTTTACTGCTTACATTTACCAGTAAAATAGGAGAAAATGCTAAATTTCCACTAGAAGCTAGTGAGAATAAAAATAAATATTTTCCTTCCAATCTTTGAATCCCCTGAATTCTTTCAATGGGTCCCTTGTAGGGAGAGGGAGTCCAAGGATCACAGGTTAAGAAACTTTGCTTTAGAAAATTGCAGATTCTTAGATTTGTAATCCCTATTTTGTTAAAATATTTACTTCTTCTTTTGGTATTTCTTTAATTGAGGTTCTAAGATGAGGATCCTGAATGTATATGGATCCTGTTTGTCTTAGTACAAAGCTCTCAAGGTGTGATGCCAGCTTACTAATAACCTGCAGCTTGAGTGTCAACATCAGCATGAACTGGTTAGAAATTCAAATTCTTGCTCCCCATCCCAGACCTAACCAAGTAGAAGTTCTGCAGTGAATGCTGCAGTCATCCAGGTGATTCTGATGCAGGCTCCAGTTGGAGTTTCAGTACCTTAGTAGCTGGGAAAAGGACAGCTCTGATGCAGAGTTGGTTCAGCTGTAAATTCTAATCATGCTATTCCCAAGCCTTGTTCTAAAGGATGACTCTCCTGAGACATCAGGTTATGATTGATGGCCAGATCTGTCAGATAGCAGCATTTAAATCAATGCTCATCTGTCTTATAGTATCATTCAGCATTCAAATATCATCTGCTCATTTGAGGACTTATATAAAGGAGGCAATTTTCAGTAGAAAGCATTCTTATTTGAGGAATGAAATTCTTCACTAGTCTGGGGCTCCGTTTTATTATCTCTAAAATGAGAAATCTGGATTTTCTTTCTAGTTCTACAGTCTGTGCATCTGCACAAATGACTCAGAGCAGCTAGTGGCAAGTGGTATGATTTTCTGGGATTCTGAATGGTTATACTAAACAACCACAACTTTGTCAGGCAGAGTGTCTCAAGTTAGAAGTCCCCAGAAATTCTCCAGCTGGAGCAAAAACACATTAGCAAGAGCAAAGCAAAAACATTTATTAACATGTGCATGCCACATAGATGCCTGGGAACACCCAGTGGTGAGTTACTCAAAGGGATGATCAGAACTTGGTTTCTATGCCATCTTAGGCTGAGAAAGAGAAAGTGTTTGGGGGCTTCTAGGTGGGAGAGACAAGTTATGGAAAGGTGACTAGGAAAAGTATGATACACAAGGGTGATTTAATTAAGATTGTTGTTCAGATTTAAGGAAATGTCTTCTCCATTGGTAAGAATTGTTAAGAGTTCTCTTCTTTCTGGTATGGGAGAGTGTGACATCTTTATAGGTTTTCTTTATAAATGTAAATTTTTGGAAAATTGTGCATTTCTAGGGATTTTTCTGTCTGCTAGTGCTCAAAGAAACCGTCAATTTATCCCCAATCATTGCTGTCCTCCCCCGCCCCCCAACTCCTGGTTGAGTGCATGCAACGAGTGTTTGATTAATATAGAAGATTTAGGTAAGAATCAACTAAATTGCCCCAAAGATCCCAAACTGCCTCAAACCCAAGAAGTAACCTCACCTTGGGGGTGGCCTCAGCAGAACTATGAGGCTCAGTGTTGCTACTTCATCTGTAGTCATCATTATTGTATTTCATATTCTCGGTGAGCTGTGCCATTTCTTTCTCATACATAATTTTTTTTCATCTCTTTCTCACAACTTTATATAGTCAGCAAGGAAGATTTAGGTATGCCCATTTTAATGCATTGTGGCATCCTTGCCCAAATTCGTAAATTGTTTAATGAAGAAATTAGGAAGAAAGCCCACTTGGCTAGTGCCAAACCACTTCCTGCTACCCCAAGTCCTTGTTTTAGACTGGAATAGGAAAGAAAAATATATATACACAACAACCAAACTTTTGAAAAATGAAGCATGCCTTGGAATTTCTGCTGTGAATGGTCACAAGCCCTGGGCAGTTTCTCTTTCCTGATATGATCAAATTTTTTTTAAACATGTTGAGTTGATTAAAGTGTCAGGATGGGATGGAGTGGGTAAGCAGGCATAATAAAACCTGCTTGGATCCTATATTAATTTCCTGCTTATAGCTGTAGAAAATCCAACTGACCATGTTTCTGGGGAAATTTAGAAGGCTATGGGTTATCCTTTCAAGGGGAATTGTGGCTTGGGCTGCATGGAAGGAAATCAATAGGAGGCTGAAGAACATTGTGGGCAAAGCTGGTTCTGTGTGAGATTCATATGAACAAAATATTCAGCATCATTACATGTATGCCTACAGGATAGCAATGCACTGTACGCTGTACTGATGGATTGCCTGTGTATTACTGTTAATTATTTTAAAATGACCATAACTACTATTAACATGTGACTCTGCCTCATTAGAATGTATAATTGTGTCTGTCAGTAATGATATTGTTATGTGTCTTTTAACAGAATATGGAACATTAATTCTAGTCTTTCAGACTCTTCACTACCAATTCTCCAGGTAGAATCCTAAGCCCCAAGCAGTCAATTATGTATGAGTGGGGTTGTACTTAAAACCATTTTAGGAAGATGGAAAATGGTTATTTTATGTATTAAACACACACACACACACACACACACACACACACACACACACACCCTCACCAGTCTGAAAAGTCTATAGACATTCTTTAGCAATTTGCTATAGTGTTTTACAAATAACTCCCAAAAAGGTTTCTGCCCAGCTCAAACCTAAATTCTTTTTGATATGCATAAAGCTGTTCTTTCTCTTCTCTTTCCCAGAAAACAGCTATTCTCAAACTATACGACTATCCTTGTGGTATCTAGTTCCAGTTTCTTCTCAGGGTGGTACTCCCCCAAGAGGGCATTTAAAACTATGTGGGGGTGTTCTGATTTGTTGCTTTTGTTGCTGCCACAGTATCAAGGGCACAATGGGCATTTCCTAGGCTGAGACTGGAGCTGCTACCACTTCACAGCTCAGTCCCAGCCCCCAACATGTTGGTCTGCTCCACACCCCAGTGTTGAGAAATACCTCCTTATGCCTCTCTATTGCTGGGCTGTGGTCACCTTGAGTCTTCTCAGTTTCCTAGAGCAGTTTAACCTCCTTCCTAGAACTCTTCTCAGCTTTGTGGGCAAACTCTGGACTGGGGAGGTTCCTGCTCTTGCAGAAAGTGTTCTTGTTTTTTGCCAGGTGAGATTGGGACTACAGGTCTCAGTTTTTTGTCCTAGGCTTTGAAATTACAGAGAGTCTTCTTCAAAAACCCAACTCAATCCTATGTCCTGTGGCCCTGCCAGTGGGGCTTGTAACTAGTGACAAGATATCACACTCTGATTTTATAAATAAGAATGTTGGGAAGTCAATAAAACCGAAGGCTCTTGCTTGGTTTACCATTTTTCTCTTCCCAACATCTGGCTTTGAGGAAGTCGTCCCTAACTAGGACTACCTAAGTGCAGAAGACAATGCTGACTGGATCCAAGATGAACACCTGAGGGGAAGGCCTGGCCTATTACCTTGACTTGTAAGGCTCAGATCAAACAAATAATCTGAACCATAATCAGTTCACTTTTTGAACATTTGAGATTTTTCCAGTTGACCATGGCCCTAGAATGAAAAGGTATGGTGATGTAGGTAGGGTCAGCATTCTGGATTAGGCTTCAGATAACCAAGCAGAGGAAACTTGTTTTGAGTGAAGAAAGGGGAAAAGAAGTGCAGAGAGAAGCAGAAAGAGACAGAGAACAGCTGAGAGGCTGAAGTGTGGCTTCACTTTCCAGTTCCCAATCTGGGTCCCTTAGTTGAACTATGTGAATGGCTGTGATTCACTGTTTTATTCTCACAATACCGTGTTCTCCTTTCATTGGAGCCAACTTGAAGAATTTTGTTTGCAACCTCGTGTAGTCTTATTGGAGACACTGCTGCAAAAAAGGGAGTGGATTTTTATTCATTTTCCATTAATATTGCTTATGTTCCTGAGGATATTTGGGGAAGGAGTCCTTTTTTTTATTTTTTCTTTTTTTAATGGAAGAAGGCAGCCTGAGAGACTGTATCAGAGAAAGATTATTTCTGGTGCTTTCGAAGATTTTTCTAGTTTTTATGCTTGCCTAGGGTTACCTCAAAGCATCCATATCTCCCACAATTTAAGACTCCAGTTGCCTCCCTAAAGCAACATCTCCTGTCATCCATGTTTTCTTTACTTTAAAACAGAAAAACAAAACACTAGTGTTACTCTCAAGATTGGAAGAGCTGTTTCTAAAAAGGATCTTAGTCCCAGGTCTCAGTGATGCTATTGCAATATAAATGCAGAACAGACACCTACTTGGAGGAGAAAGAAAAGTATACCTGTTATGTGTTTAAACACAGATGCACTTCAGATGCTGTTATTACTATACATTGATGGTCTTTCCAGTCATTATTGTAAGAAGTAGAAACACCTGGCTTACATTATCAGCACTTGTATTTAGAACAGTTCACAGGCATTTGGGCTGTGGATGTGCGCATGTTCAGGAAAGCAATATCTGGTCCTTACTGGAGATTTTTTAAATTTTTGTTTCCAGTCTTTTTTCTGTTGCAGTTCTTTGAAATTGGCTTCTCTCTTTGCAGCTTCTGGTGCCATGGGCCTGGGTTGGTATGGTCTTCTTTCGATCCAATATCTTACAGTGGCCTTTTGCTTATGTGCCATTTTGTTTAATCTTTTAGTAATTAGTAATTTAGACAAGGCAAGATATGAGTATCTGTCTTCTTTTCTTTGATGTCCTTGTCTATGTGCAAAATAAGAGAGCAGACTCCTGAATTCTGAGGAGATTTCTGGACACAAATCATCCACTTTTTGGAATGTTCACTAGTTATATCAATGGGGGGGATTGTTGAGTCAATTTAGTGCCAATTAGCTACAGAGGTTCCTTGCTCTGATAAGAAGGGCAAGTTTCTGAGAACAAGAGTGTTTGGGGAACATAAGTTTTGAACTGGGTATTATGAAAGTCTGTTAAAATATTCCATTAGTATGGTTGAATCTACCAATGTCATGATTGAGGAATTCTGAGTGTGGCACCATTGACAAACCTGTAGGTCCCTGTGTCTTTCCAGTGATAATGGATAATATTGCACTGAGGACAGTAAAGCCATTTGCCTTGCACTATCTGCTCCCCAACATAGAAACTTCGTTTCATCAGATGATCATCTTCAGAGGGGCTGATCCAATCTAATCTCTAACTCCCAACAGGGTGATTTATGTCACAGAATGCTGCAGTGTTATTTTATGATGGGATTGTACTTAGGACGACTACCCAGAGGTTCCATGCCCCTGCCTCTCTCCTCTAGGTGAAACACCAATGTCCACTGCTCTTCCTTTACTCCCTACCCTGGATTGTACAACTCCATATGTAATCTTTGCACCAAGCTGAATGCAGGGTTTAGAACTTCCTTTGGTAGCCTAAAAATAGCAGCAAAAACTTTATTCAGGATAGTTGGTAGAGGAAACTTAAACCATATACCCCATAGCAAATAACTTAAAATTTCCATTAAATAATTTATTCTCTCCCAAGTCTAACCTACCTAGTGGCCAACATATTTGGCTGCTCTCTTCTCTCTTCACCCCAATCCTACCTCCAATTCTCTGTAATTTTCAAATTCTTCACATTTTCATCATGCAGAGTAATTAAAATGTGATCAAACTAATTGTCAAGTTTACAGACCCGGATATGTTGAAATGTTCACAAAATAAAGGATTGTAAGGTTTTGGGACACGCATTTAGAAGGCAGATCAGCATTAGCATTTATTGCTTGGGACTTCATTCCTCAACCCATGTGCTTAATCTATGGATTTCTTTATGGTAAATATAGGACTTTTCCCAAGAAGAAATAAGTCTTATTCCAGTTGCTAAAGGAGGAAAATGTCCTCTTTCTCATTATACTAGAAGTTGAAAGCAAAACTACTCATTAGAATGTTAATAAGTATTCAGGAATCAGAACGGAAAGAGTTGAACAGTTTTCAGAGATTTCAGTCTAAGTGAAGGGCAGGCCTGGCACTTTCTCTGCTGTGGTAGAGTGTGTCATTCTAATGGTATTGTGACTGTGGCCAGATTCCTGGATTGGTGAATGCTAACTATCTTTTTCTTCCCAGCTCTCTTTCTTGGCTCCAATTATACTTCCCCTTCTACTTAATCTGTCATTATAACATCATTTGTTACTTCAATACTTTCCCAATAGAGTCTGAATATTATTGGTTTCATTGTGCATCAGTAGGTTGCTTTCTGATGGCAAAGAGAGAGGCACCTTTATCTCACCAGTTAGGGTTTCCCACATCTCTTTTGTAGGGCACATTCCTTCAGAAAGCATTGTTGGCAGGCACCAGTCTGCTCATAGACTCATTAAAGTTATTAGAATGAGGAGACACTTTTACAGCATCAGTCTTCCTTGTACTGAGTATGAAACTGAGGCTCAGAAGAATAAAACTACTTGTTCAAGTTCACATAGTTGGTGTTGGAGCTAGGACTAAATTTCGGGTCTTTTGATGTCTAGTTGCTGTATTTCTAACCCACCTGGCAGTCTTCTTATCAGTCTAACTTGTGATTGTTCTCTTCTCCAGTGTCTCTGTAATTAGAGCTGAAGTTCTTTGATAACAGGAAATGTATCTTCTCTAGGATATGGTTAGGTTCCTCCTGGGTACCCAATATTGTTTATACATTATATTAAGATGTAATATTTTACATATATAAGTAAACAATGTGTATACATATACTAGTAGCATAATATATATTATTAATATAGTCTATATAGTATCTACATGAAGAAAAAAGAAATATGCAAATTGACTATCACTTCATGACACTCACCAGCCAATCAGGAGTGAGTATGCAAGTTAACCAACAAAGATAGTGGCAGCCATGCCCTATAGCTGCTCTGGGCCTCTGGGCAGCATGCATGCAGATGAGGAGCAGCCAGCAGTGGGGGTTGGGGGGAGGGTAGGACTCCTGCTATGAGGAGAAGAGCAGAGGGTGGAGGGAGCTATAGGAGCGGCGCTCCAGCTGGTGCAAAGATGGAAAGTGGTGGCCAGAGTGAAGGCCTGGGTCCTGGGTACCAGAGGGAAACTGGTGCCAGCATCCAGGGGAAGGAAGGCCTATTGCACGAATCTTCATGCAACAGGCCTCTAGTATAATATATATATGTATATATTATACTAGAGGCCCAGTGCACAAAATTTGTGCATGGGGGTGTGTGTCCCTCAGCCCAGCCTTCACCCTCTCCAATCTGGGACTCTTCAAGGGATGTCCAACTGCCCATTTAGGCCCGATCTCCCAGAAAAGATCAGGCCTAAATGGACAGTCTGACATCCCTCTCACAATCCAGGACTGCTGGCTCCCAACTCCTTGCCTGCCTGCCTGCCTTCCTGATTGCCCCTAACTGCTTCTGCCTGCCACCCTGATCACCCCCTAAACACTCCCCTGACAGCCTGTTTGATGCCTAACTGCTCCCCTGCCAGCCTGTTTGCCCTCCCCCACAGGCCTGGGTCCTCCCCAACTGCCTTCCCTTACAGGCCTGGTCCCTGCCAACTGCCCCCCCCTGCTGGTCATCTTGTGGTGGCCATCTTGTTTCCACATGGGGGCAGCCGTCTTTGATCACATGAGGGCAGCCATCTTGTGTGTTGGAGTGAGGGTCAATTTGCTTATTACTCTTTTATTAGCTAGGATAGGGGCCTGGTGAATGGATGGGGGCTGGCTGGTTTGTCCTGCAGGGTGTCCTGGAGCAGGGTGGGGTTTCTCTTGGGGCATGGGTGGCCTAGGCGAGAGACTTGTGGTGGTTTGCAGGCTGGCCACACCCCCTGGTGACCCAAGTGTAAGATCTGATATCTGGAATTTATTTATCTTCTATAATTGAAACTTTGTAGCCTTGAGTGGAGACCTGGGC
The DNA here is from genome assembly GCA_011751065.1 of Lasiurus cinereus. NCBI lineage: Eukaryota > Metazoa > Chordata > Mammalia > Chiroptera > Vespertilionidae > Lasiurus > Lasiurus cinereus. The sequence continues at coordinate 10,442,380 of JAAGEH010000392.1, forward strand.
CTGCGAGGGTGTGTGGAAAACTCAGCTTCCTCCATTGCTGGGAAAACCCAAGCCTCCTGCTCACTCTGTGGCTGCAGCCATCTTGCATACTCACTCCTGATTGGCTGGTGGGCATGGCTTGTGGATATAGCAGAGTGATGGTTAATTTAAATATTACTCTTTTATTAGGTAGAATATTACACACATACACACACACACACACACACACACACACACACACACTAGTGCTGGGGATGTAGAAGAAAAAGACATACTTTCTTTTCTTAAGAAGACCACCATCTTTGAGAGCTGCTACAATAGGAATAGAGATCAAGTATTTACAAACATGAGGGAAGGAGACAGACATTTCATCTAGGGGCTCTGAAAGCTTTATGGAGAAGAGAGGATTGAGGCTCAGCCTGCAGAAGTAGAATTTTATCAGAGCAGTAGAAAGAAAGACTTGTTAGTAGCAGCTTGAACCAACAGAGGAAGGAGAGCACAAGGGTATAATAATGGCCTGTAGATCACTGGGGCTGATGCATATGAGCTGCCAATGGAAGGTTTAAGGTAGAAAAGGAGGACACTGTAGAACACTTTGAGCATGAGACTTGGAACATGCACAGAGCAGTGCACTAATACATCTCTCTACCATCTGCCAGAGACAGAACCTGGCTGAGAACAAACATGCTATAAACATGTGTGTTTGTGGGTTAGATGAATAATTATGCTGTGGTTCCACTAATGGCAGAAATTATGGTATCAGAGGCAATATATTGTTGAAGAACATAGATTTGGGTTTAATTCCTAGCTTTGCCAGTTACAAGCTATACAACTTGGGAAGCTTTTTAAAACTCTCTGGACCTTATTTCCTTTCTTTTTTAAAAAAATTAAATTTATCTTTATTGTTAAAGTATTTCACATGCGCCCCCCTCCCCTGCTCTGCTGCCTTTTTATTTTATTGACCCCCTCCACCTCACACTTGCCTTCCCAGGCCTTCACCACGCTATTGACTGTGTCTATGGGCTATGGACCTCAATTTTCTTATCTCTGAAATGGAGTCTACAATAGTATCTACCTCATATGTTTGTTATGGTGATTAAATTAGGTAAGTTAGTAAATGCAAAGTACTAACAATTTACAATAGTTTCATAGTAAGCACCATATTTCTTAATTATTTGTATTATTATAATTATTACTGGCTTTGTATGCTGTCAAAATAGGGAAAAACCTGTCTTCTCAAAAATGTCTTTTACTACATGCCCTATGTCTGAAATTAGTCTATTAGGCTTTCTTTAAAAATTCAAAGGTCTTAACTAAAATACATATGTAATTAGGAAGCCAACTATAGGTATATTAGTCATTAACAATTTTGCAAAAATTCAGATAGCTAATAGAGTCCAGAGGAAATGAGCCAAGTCAAGAGAATTAATAATAGTGCAGCTAAATAAGCCACTTATCTGGAGAGAAAGAGACTTATGGAAAATACAACTGCCCAGACTCTAGCAGTGTTTTACAAACTTTATGTTTTGGGAAGGCTCTTAAGAGGTTCTATTAATGTTTTATGACATTTCATTTAAAAATAATTTAAGATATTAAAAATATGTGTTGAAAAATAATATAAACACAGTACCAAATATTAAAAAACTGGAAATTATCCATATGTTATCATTTACTATCAAATTAATGCACTTTTGTGTAGAACTTTTAGTACAGCTTCTTCTAAATCTGTTGAATTGAAAAATTTCTTAGATTGTAAGGTATGTTGGGAAGTAGTTGCAAATGGTGTCTCTTTTTAAATAAATATTTTAACTCAATTTTTTTTGATATTTTGTAACAAACAAAATACAGAAATCTACTGGATAATAGGGTTATAGAAGAATGCCAGTATTTTCCATAATTTCTCATTTAAAACACCATTGCTCTGACTTAGTTTTTTTCTCCCTCCTTCAATTCAGCAAGTTGAGTGTGGATTTGAGTTGTCCTCAGAGCCTGCCCTTTTCTGAATTGCGCAATTTTAGGAAGCCTTCACCAGTGCCTGAGATTTATGAGCCTGACAAAAATTAAGCATCCTTGCAAATGTCATTTGCTGAGACACTCTGCAAGAGAATGTCTCTTCTCTTTCTTCCTCCATTGGCCTGCTTATTGAGAATAGCTCTGATCCTTCCATCAGTCCCAGGGGAATACTACCCACTTCTGTAGAGAACAGTACAGGGAAGAAGAAGAAAGTCCAGGTCAAAAAAACAAGATCAGAACCACCTTCTCACAGACCCAGCTCAGTGTATGCACTGAGAGATTTCAAAGACAGAAATGTCTCAGCCTCCAGCAGATGCAAGGACTTTCCAATATCCTGAACCTTAGCTACAAGCAGATTAAGACCTGGTTCCAGAACCAGAAAATGAAATGCAAGAAGTGGCAGAAATACAACTGGCCAAAGAAAAGCAACCGTGTGACTCAGATGAGCTTAGCAACCACAGAGTACTGGGCTTCTCTTCCTGTCACCAGGAAGAACCTTTTAGAAACCTTTCAATGTGGAGCAACCTGGACTGCAGTAACCTAACCTGGAGCCACCATTCCTGGAATAACTCTTCTTGGACCTACCACTCCTGGAGTAGTAAGGCCTGGTGCCCCCACGACTGGAATACCTAGGCTCAGAACAACCAAGCCTGAAACAATCAGTTCTGTAGTTATGGAGGGGGATCCCTGCAGCCCCAGATCCGGTTCCAGCAAAATCCTGTCAGTGATTTGGAGCCACATTGGATGCAATACTGCAAAGCCCTAAGTGTTGTAGTACCTGGAAAACCATGGATTTATTCCCAGATTACTCCATGAACATACAGCCATGAACACAGTGTGAGGATGGCTAAGTTATTCAATCTCAGTTTGGGAAGTGGCTGCATTACCTCCCCTAGGATTTTTCTATGTATCTCTGCCTTGACATGCTGTGTCTCATTATGCCTATTGTGCCAATTAGAGGGGTGGGGTGAGGGGATATGACTGGAGACTAATCAAAGAGATTTTTGTAGCCTTGCTGCTGTAGACAAATGATAAAGGATGTTTCTGGCTATAGATAATTAGATATAATACTATTCTGGATAATTCTGGATCTAGAATTTTAACTTCAAGAATGGAAAGTGAAAGTATAGCCAAAACCGGTTTGACTCACTGGATAGAGCGTCGACCCGTGGACTGAAAGCTCCCAGATTCGATTCCGGTCAAGGGCATGTATCTCGGTTGTGGTCACATCTCCTGTTGGGGGTTGATCGATGTCTCTCTCTCATCAATGTTTCTAACTCTCTAACCCTCTCCCTTCCTATCTGTAAAAAATCAATAAAATATATTTTTAAAAAAAAGAAAGTAAAAGTACAAAGGTATGTGATAAAGGGTTATTTGCATTTTCTGGGATTGGGAAGCTTGTTAAAAACTTCAGTTCAGGTGAACAGTTGAACTGTATGTAACATGCTGAATGTTTTACTACAACCACTAATTCATTTATTACTCAAATGTTTGTTTTGTATTTTGCTGTACTATGATAATAATACCAACTTGGCTGGTTGGCTTATAAATTTAAATACAAATAAATAAAACATCTATTTAAAAATAAATAAATAAAACACCATTATTATTGACGTCATGCTAGGTAAACATCATTAATTTGTGATTATAAAACAAACGCCTATTAAAAATACCACCTTTATCACTTTCATGTGTTAAATTCTCTATATGATGATTTCATAGGAAAAAAAGAGCTCCATTATCAAAATGTTTAAAAATCATCAGTTAGGAAAGTAGCTTTGAACTTGGAGATGGGATAATGAGAGAAGGAAACTATCTGTGATGAAGCCTGAACAATGGTTACAGGAGAGGCCTGGTGCTGCCCTCAAGCCCAAGGATGCTGACTCATACTGGATGTAGAACAGAACAGGAGAGCAGGGTACAATGGCTGGGACACAGAGTTTTTGTATCTCTGAAGTTATCATTTGTGGTTTTTGCTATTTCTAAACAATTCTAGAAGGACCATGACATGTAGCATGTTGTAATTTTACTGAGGCATAAGTTTTAAAAATAATTCTGTATAAATGCATTAGTCAAAAAAATGATAAGATATTATAAGATAAAATTTAAGGCATGAACTTGATAACTTGTCACCAGGCTGCAAAGGGGGTGTGGTTAGCAAGAAGCAACACTAAGGGGGTGCCCATCAAATCGACCACCAAGCTCTCCATTCAGCTTTGTTCTGGATTGATCTTGTTTGTACTCTAACTCTTTTGTATTGTGATAAAACTTCAATTTCTTTGTAAAAAATGGTTCTGGAGTTCCTAGGAGAAATACCTGAATCTAGGGAAGAGGCAGAAAATACATAAAGTGAACTGGAAGCATATTTTAGTGTCAGCAAATAAAGAAGTGCTAAACAAAACAAAATGAAACACCAAAAACCCACCACAATAATGGGGTGTGTCAAAAGACCAAAGTTGCAACAATTTGGTCCACAAAAATAATAAAGTAGTATTGAGTTATAACCAAAATATAAAAGAAACATCCATGAGGCCATATGATATAAATAAAATAGAGGCATGGTGCACAGATTTGTGCACCGGTGGGGTCCCTTGGCCTGGCCTGTGGGGTTCGGGCTGATATTTCCCAAGGGGTCCTAGATTGTGAAAGAGCTCTCAGGTGATGCACCCCGGAATCCGGCTTCCTCCTCTCTGGTTCTGGGTGTGTCATAGCTACCAGTCAGAGAGTCTGCCTCCTGGTGGTCATTCCATGTGATAGCTACTGGTCAGATGGTCGTTTAGGCAAATATATATATGATTGAATACATCAATAACTGTGAAAGGATAAATCCTCAGTCCATTAAATTCCAAATAATTCATATAAGTACTCCACCCTGCAGGAAGAGGAGCATAATTCTTTACTCCTTAAGTGCGGGCTGGGCTAGTGAATTTCTTCCAAAGAGCATAGTATGAGAAGGGAGAAATAGTGGAGAAGCTTGACAAACACAACCTTAGCCAGACAATCAAGGTCAACATCAGCAATAATAACTCATGTTGATAGTATGGACCATGAAATGATCTGATGAAATGGCACTTCACCTCTGTGATCTTCCCACTCACAACCCATAAGTATCATCTAATTTTGACAAAAGTGGCAGACAAATTCCAATGAAAGGATAGCTTACCAAATACCTGACTGGTATTCTTCAGAACTGTCAAGGTCATCAAGGACAAGGTGAGTGTGAGAAACTGTCGCAGCCAAGAGGAACCTAAAGAAACATACAGCTAAATGTGGTTTCTTGGATGGGAACTGGACACACAAAAAGGACATTTAGTGAAAACAAAGGAAATCTGAGTAAATATGAACTTTAGTTAGTAATAATGAATCAGTCTTGATTCACTAATTATAACAAATGTACCACACTAATGCAATATGTTAATAATGAGCAAAACTTTGTGTGGATTGAGCATTTACTCACTTTTTAAAAAATAAATCTAGCCGAAACTGGTTTGGCTCAGTGGATAGAGCATTGGCCTGTGGACTGAAGGGTCCCAGGTTCGATTCCGGTCAAGGGCATGTACTTTGGTTGCGGGCACATCCCCAGTAGGAGGTGTGCAAGAGGCAGCTGATAGATGTCTCTCTCTCATCGATGTTTCTAACTCTCTATCCCTCTCCCTTCCTCTCTGTAAAAAATCAATAAAATATATTTAAAAAAATCTAAAACTGAATAATACTCCAGTTCTGCCCCAAAATAAATTCTAAAAAAACAAAAAACACCCCCCCTTTTTTAAAAAAAAAAAAAAGCCCCTAGAAACAAGTGCAACTGCTAATGCTGCCAATGGAGTGAAGGGGTCTAAAGAATATGGTTCTAAATAGACAGTAGAAGTTTCATGGGTCAAAGTATATCTGGGGATTTATGAAGATCAGGGAATATTTCCTTTTTGAATGTCAAGGATTTACTGTTTTCAGTGGAAGTTCAGTAACTTTGACTTGAGTCAATACTTACCAGTTTCTTAGTATCTTTCATCATGAATTCTGTTTTTTTCTACATCTATCCTTTATATGATTTGTCATGTCAGAGAGAAAAAAAACTTTTTCTCTACCCTCTTAAATTTTGTACATGAGGTACTGCAAGTGAAACTGACAAAAGACAGATCAGCAAGAGAAAAAAGATTTTTCTTCACATACATAAATGGTTTCCCTGAAAAATGTGACTAAAAATGGCAATTACAATTTGGAGCTTAGGTACCATGATAACAGGAGAAGGGGAGGGGTAAGAAGGGCACTCTAGAGAAAACAAATGACTCTTAGGAAAGATAAAGGCGCCCTTAAAAGAATAGATGGGAGATTGGAGAATGTTGTGAAATGTCTCTTTAGGTGACTTCTTATCAGAGTTACAGGTTTCTTGTTTCTGGTGATAGGAGTCCATTTTTGCTGGTTGTGCAACTTTGGGGGAAGGAATTTATGACAGCTGAATTCTTTGGGAAAGCTTTTCTTTTAAGCAGATAAAAGGAATTTAGGAAAGCAACAACAGAAAACCTCAAAGCCCTCCTCACAGTGCTGTGTTCTGGATCTCTTCCATAGAATGCAGAGAATGAAGGCTTCTCAAATGGCTCCATCACAACCTGTACTTTCCGTGATAAAAGAAACATCATTTAGAGCTTTGGCAGGGTCTCTGGAGGGACCTGCAGACTGAAATGAATAGGGAATTAGAAATTTAGTTTAAGGCATGTCTTTCAGTGTGGAGCCTTGATTAGAACTGGGTAAGGATCATGCTCCAACAGGATTGGTGGAAAGAACAAGTAAGGGTTTTGAGATGAGGGCTTCAAAATTGTAGGCCTCATATTGACTGTTTTTCATTGAAGAGTTAATGAGTTTTTCAGAAATTCCCGACTAGAGTCTGCATGAATTGTGAAGTCATGTTAATGGAGACGATGGAATAGTAAAGTCAAATTGATGTAGAAGGTTAGATGGGGGTTGGTAGGTGTATTTGCGGGGTAGTTTTAGTGCTCCACATCCAAAGCTGCATGTAAGGATAAGGGGTTTGATTCTCAGATTTTACTGAAAGATTCAAAGAAAAAACAATCCATAATATAGTGAGCAAAAATGGGATGCATGCTCACTACACTTCCACTGCTTTCTCTCTTAACATGGTGGTCTATCATGGTTTGCCTTCCAAATCCTACATTCAGATCGTGGTTCTTTTGGATGGCAGTTTTATGGCAAGACTTTGAGATCCAATGGCTTTGTGGTCTGTGGCTCTATCATCTGATCACTTACTTGAAGGCAGAACTGGCCATGGGACAGATTCTTAGGCCATTATCTCCATTGTCTTATTTTTATTTTTAAGCAAAACAAATGATTCTCTCCCAGATGATAATGGCAATTTTTCCAAAAGAAAGAAAGTTCATTTTACCCAAATCTTAGGTATTTTTGATCAATGTAGTCTTGGATTGGGGGAAAGCTACCCCTCCACTGCTGGGTGCCCTAGGGTTGGGTTCCCTCTGCAGGTTTGGGGACACAGGATGGGGACACTAGAGGACTTCAAAACTATAAAGCTGGAAATCACTTGGCCAATACCACACAGGCAACCCTCTAGTTTAAAAATGGACTGCTAGATTAGAGTTGGTTGAAGTTTACCTTTGAAAACATGTTTTCTCCTAAGGAGTGACTAAGTCAGCTGTCTTGCTTGTTGTACCAGGCAAGTTCTGAGCAGTATTTTAAATTTTATTTCATTTAATAAAGTTATATATTATGATACAACATATGCATAATCTATACACATGGCTGCTCTGGTCACCCTGGGTGTGCTGAAGCCAGTCTGATTATCATTTTTCTCCCAATCTGCTGAGGGGTTAAGGATATGGTGCCAGAGTTTTCCAGAAAGTTCCAGACAGAGTTTTTTAATTTAGCCACCAGGTCCCATTGCATTTTCTAAATTGCCACAGAATACCAAGCCTTCTCCTCTCTTGCCTCCTCTACTCCAACACTGTTTCCCTCTCTTAGCCCTTGGCAACCTTAAATCTTTCTCTTACTCTCCCACCCTCCTCCTCCTCCTTCTTCTTTTTTTTTTAAATAGGACACAATATTTCTCTCCTAAGTAGGCTTTGCAAAGCAGCTGACAAAGAGAACAAGTAATTTCTTAGTCTTTCAGCTCCACACTGCCTCTGTTTTTTGTGAGTGGCTTGTGCACCTGTTGTGATAAGCAATACTTCCTTCACAAGCAATTTGAAAAGAGGGCAAGTTCTGCACCCCACTCCCACTCCCTTTCTTTTAAGTGGGTGTTAATTATTTAAGAAGAAATTGGGGTGGGGAGGTGGGCGGAGGTAAGAGACAAGTTCTTTGGATTGATTCTTTAGCACTCTCAGTCTTGCGGTGAAAGCTAATAATGATGGGATGGATTTGTCCTCACTGGTTACCAAGCTGCGCTGAGCTGGGCTTGAGCAGGACTGAGCTGGATGGAGGTTGGCTCCATTGGCAGCAGGGGGCTTCTCTCTCTTTGCTCTCTGTAGGCTGTTTTGGTTGATTTGTTCTCTGGTTCTCTAAGCCTCTTTGTTTAGCCCTGCTGATAGAGAGCCTGGAGGCTTGGTGAAATAAATTTTGGCAAGAGGAGAATGAAGGGCTTCCATTTTACCTAGGCTGGGTAGAAGGGCATGCATGTGACCTCTTAGTTTTTCTTTTCTTTTTAAAGGTCTGTTGAACTGGTGCTGGCAAAAGGTATTGCCCTGACAGGCTGGAGAGAGGCAATTCTCTATTTAGCCCTGGACTAGTGGCCCACTGGGCTGCCTGGTCATGCATACCTCTGTGGTCAATGATGGCACTACCTCTCAGGGGAGAATGGCATCCCAACATTCTGTCTGTGGAATTTAAGGGGGCCATTTTCCTTTTGTCACCACTATCCTCTCCTGCTTAGCTTAGGTTGTGGGTCCTGAAGGCTTCCATGAGCCTGCACTTACTGTTAGGTGCTGTGACTCTCCTGTACCTGGTAGTGTTTGTGAGAGGGCTGAAGGTGCACAGTGTCTGGCCTTTTCTGCATTAACTGCCCTGAGTTGTTATTGACTGTGTCAGGGAAGAAGTTTTCCTTTATCTTATTAAATTCAGCATTTGGGGGTCTGCAAATTAAACTAACAAAAGACAGGTTAGCAAGAGGGGGGAAACAAATTTAATTAGAATTCACAGAAAAATGTGACTGTGATAGCATTTGGGACTTACATTCCATCTTAATAGGTAATAGGGACACTTGTGGGGGAAGAACAAACAACTTCTTGGAAGAGGGATGTGGAGAAAGGTCACTTTTGGAAAAGCAAGTGATAGATGAAGGAACCCTTATGAGATAGATGGGAGATAGGATAGTGTGTGTCATCTGTGCAGGTATGATACTGACTTCTTTCAGAGAAGAGAAGATTAGTTTCTCCAGGTGATTTCTGAGACTTGAGTTCCTTGGGAGGCTCTGCTTTTAGGTAGATAAAGAATTTCAGGTACTCAAACATCTTTAGCTCAAGGTAATTTTTATGCCACTGTGGCTGATTCTAGCTAAACACCTTCACCTGTGTCCTTGTCTAGAACTCTCTGTAGTTTGGGAAGTCTTTGAGGACACCAGCCATCTTCTTCCCCCACTCTTCAATCCCTAAACACAGCCCCTAAATCCTCAAAGCCTTATAAAAAGATTTGGTGAATAAAATCTATATTATTCTGGATAATAGCATTTAAATACAAATGGTAGTAAGGAATTTGTGTCTTAGTCGTGAGCACTGTGGAGAGGGCGATGAGGTTTTGAGGAAGATAGGGGCATTTGGAGGGATGGGCCAAGTCTCTTTGTGTACATCTTGAGTTGAAGTTTAAGGTGGGGTAGGGTCAAATTGAATGCCTATTTGGTTTGTTAGCAGTTTATCAGAAGTGTGCCTCACATTAGGATTCTAGGTGTGCTTCCTCTAATATGGTGTTTTTTGGCCCGGCACTCAGTGGGCTGACCAGAAGCCATGAGATCTTTCCTTATCTTGTACTGGGCACCAGGAAGTTGAAAAGATTTGAAACCCAGGGTCTAAGTTCCCAGTGTTTAGACATTCAGTTACCTGTAGAAGGCTGTGATTTGAATCTGATTTCTGATCTGCTATTGGTTCTGCCACTGGCTATGCCCAGAAGCTGAGCTTTTGTCCTCATTCTGTCAACTTTTCCTTATGGGTTTGTCCTGCTTAACTGCCTGCCAGTGTCAACTTCTTGGTAATGCCAACTTTCAGGTATTTTGGAAAATGGGACTTTAAAAAAGGTTTCACCTATCCTACCCCAATTGATATGTAATTGTTATTGAACTTAAGGAGTACATTCGACTGGGTGTATCAAATCACAATCAAACTCAAACAGGAATGTAAAGGCTTATTTTTTAGAAAATGGTGCAACACCTGGAGTTACAGGAGACGTCATGCTCAAAGACCTCAATGCCTTCCAGGAAATGGGTTATATAGGGGGGAGGGGGATTACTAATCGTGATGGCTATAGGAGTTGGAGTCCTGAGATCTACTGATTGGTTGGGGCCAGGGTAGGGAATAGTTGATCACTAAGTCAGGTCCTGAGATCAGCCATGATGTTATTCTGTCTGGTTTCATGAGGGTGTGGTCCATAGGGTTCTGCTTTCATGAGCCTGAGGGTGAAACACAACTGAAGTCAAGATGTTATCTTCAGCTGGACCAAAACTGTTTCTGTGGTCACCTGACCTGAGGCTTCATTCTTAAGACAGTTTGGCCTGCATAGTTTCTGTTGAGAAATCAGCTGACAATTGTATGGGTGCTCCCTTGTAGGTAACTAACTTTTTCTCTTGCTGCTTTTCATATTCTCTCTTTGTCTTTTGCCCTTGGCATTTTAATTATGATGTGTCTTGGTGTGGTCCTCTTTGGATTCCTTTTGTTTGGGGTTCTCTGTGTTTCCTGGACTTGTAGGTCTATTTCTTTCACTAGGTGGGGGAAGTTTTCTGTCATTATTTCTTCAAATAGGTTTTTAGTATCTTGCTCTCTCCCATAATTCTGATGTTGGTATGCTTGAAATTGTCCCAGAGGCTCCTTACACTATCTTCATATTTTTGGATTCTTTTTTCTTTCTTTTTTTTCCAGTTGGGTGTTTTTTGCTCCTTTTCTAGAAAATTCTTGAAAAACCTTATAACTGTGGTTTTGAACTCTATATCCAGTCATTTGCTTTCTTTCATTTCTTTCATTTGTGACCTGTTTCTTTGTCTTCACATTTTGACTGCTTCCCTGAGTTGATAGAGTGGTTTTGTGTGCTAGGTGTCCTAAAGGGCCCAATGGCTCAGCCTCCCCGGTTACCTAGGTGGACACTTTTGGTGTACAACTTTGTGGGCTGTGTACACAGTCTTGTTGTAGTTAAGCCTTGATTGTTGTTGGTATCACTGGGAGGAATTGACCTCCAGGCCAATTGGCTGTGAGGATCATCTGTGTCTATGCTGGGAGAACTTTAATGCTGAAGATACCCTTATGAGACAAGACTTGCAAAAGCCTCTGTGCTTAGCTTGGATGGGGCAGAGTCTCAGGGCAGAGCAGACAGCAATGGCTTCTCATCAGCCCTGCCTTAAGAGGCCCCTGGGTCTCAGTGTCCTATTGTAATCACTGCAAGCACCTCTGAGAGAAAGCCACCCTCAAGATTTGCCTGCTGCCAGATAATCCATTTTCTCCCCGAATGAGTCTGGGTTCTCAGAGCTTATCCGGAACTGGAGTTCAGAGATGTTGGGAGCTTTTGTCTCACTCCTGGTTGAGAAAGCCCGCTGTGTATTCAGTTGCCAGCCCTCTCTGTGCACTTGCCTCGGTACTTCTGCCTTCTGCAGCTCCTCTGAGTCTCAGTGTGCTTTTCTCTTTCCTTCCAGTTGTAGAATTTCCACTCAGCCAGCTTTCCTGTGGTTCTGGATGATGTCTGCTTTGTCTTAGTTGTAGTTTTGAAATAGTTGTGCAAGGCAGCAGTTTAGGTGGTTACCTATGCAGCCATCTTAGTCTCTCCCAAAATATTATTTAACATAAAGAATATTTATTTCTGACTCATGTGGCTCAGTTGGTTGGTTATCATCCTGTGCACCAAAAGGTTATCTGTTTGACTCCTGACCAGAGCAAATGCCCTGGTTGCTAACTTCAAGCTTAGTAGCAGGGATGCAGGAGGCAGCTAATCCATGTTTTGCTCTCGCATTGATCTTTCTCTCTCCCTCTCCCTTTCTAAAAAAAAAATACTTAAAAAAGAATATTTAAGATGAAATGTGAATTGATTTTTAAAAGATATTAACTGGCTGATAGAACTTGGATGTGACATAAATTTTGACAGTGCTATGCTGGACTATAGATGAGAAATAGTGGCTTAGATTTTTTCTATTCTTTTCTGATGGTAGTATTTATTCCTTTATCTCCTAATCTCTCCTATTCTTGAGGGATTATTTTTCACTACTACCAGCTTCTTCTCCACTATCAGTTTCTGCTGCTTGGAGATTTTCTTTCTTAAGAAGATGAATTATTACTTTATGAAAGAGTTCCTCTTTTTTTTCTTTTGCGGCCAGTGTCCATTCTTCCTGAAGTTTGCTATGGAATGTAGACTGGATAACAGGGCCAACAATATCAGTGGAAGCAGGCATGCTCTCTCTCTCTCTCTCTTATCTCTTAACATTTTTAACATTTGTTTTGCACCTCTCCTTGAGCACTGATCACTTATTTGCCTTATCCTCTTTCCCGGATAGCCTTACAAGTTTGTGCCCGATTTACTCATCTCTGCATCTTGTACAGAGCACATGGGAGGTCTGTAAGAGTGGAGGCAAACCAAAGGTGGCATTTCAGCATCTGTCAGATACATTGGGTCAATATTGGCAGCCTCAGGCAGTGAGCAACAGGTGAAGGTTAGAAAGCTTATTCCCCACAACCTCATCACTGGGTTGAAAGGCAAGTCTTAGATCAAACACATTAGCAAGTTCCTGTAGGCAGGTGAAGTGCTGCTCTCTGTGCTCAGGCACGTGGATAAACACTTCCTATTATATGTTCACTCTGAAGTGACAGTGGCCTTGTGTTGGGGTTAGGTGACAGTGTCTCTGACGAACAGAGTGACACAGGCCAAAGCAGACTTGAAGACCCAGTGTACTGCTTCTAAAATATGATCAGGACTTCCCGGATTCTTATGCCTTATTCATACAGAATGATAATACCTGAGCAACATTTCTATCACCTCATACATTGCACACTGAATATGTCACCAAAAGAAAGACACAGGTTAATCTTTCATGCTAATAATGACTCCTCTGGTGTACATTTTTATTAGGTGTTTGGATGTACTTCTGCAGTACTTTTGTTGGATTCTAGATTGGGGAAGTTCAAATGGTAACCACCCCTAGACTGCAATGAACATATACACACAAATATTCACAGTTAACACTGAAATATTGTAGAATACATTATCACAAAGGCAATGTAACTGTTGTTCCATCCGCCCAAACCCTCAAGGGAAGAGGAGTAGCACCTTCATGGGGCCTCATAGTTCTGCTATGATGACTTGTACCAACCCAGCCAGTCACAGACGTGCTCTTCTCATGAATGTCTTGGATTGTTTCCTTATCTGTAAGATGGGGATTGTGAGCTCACTTAAATCTCAGGTGTTTTTCTCCTCTGAGGAGCTCATGAGGACACACGTGTTAAATTGTCTTGTAAGCTGTAAAAATGTTAGATGTTCTTATTGTTACCACAAAGGTCTGAGCAGAATCAAAGAATGATGGGAATTGTCTCTTACCTAGGATGGATAACTAAATCACCTGCACCTACTAAAATCATGAAGCAAACTTAAGTCTTTCCTTCAGTGATGTTGAGCCAAGTTTAAGAAAATGATCAGAAATGGGGTATTTTCTGTTTCAAATGAAGATCTCTCTTTTGCTCTGAGCTTCTGCATGTAGTCCCAGGTTTAATAGCCAGTATTACAAAGCACAGAGAAAAGATTATTTATTAAGGCTAGTGTTGAAGCTATGGATGGTTGGTTGGTTGGTTTGTCAAAAGTGAGGTCATATCTCTGCGATCCTCCTGAATTTGAAATTTGAACAGATCTTGCTTGGCTTATTCCAAATCAATGTGTTCTCTTCTTTCTGCCTTCATGTATTTCTGCCCACAATACTCACTTTAAAAAAACAGCCACACATGAACTAGGGACTCTCCTATGAAATTAGATTCTCACAGAAAGCAAAAAAAGGGGAGTAAAAGGAAAATAGATGGAGCATGTTGAATTTCTTTTAGGCCAATGCTTTTTTTCTTGGATGGCAAATGTTTTTTTTCTCACCTTTTGACATAATCCTAATGGTCCCATTAAAATACATTTAGCCTCCTCTCCTGGCTCCATCTGCCACTACACCATGTCATTTGGTGAATGGCAGGCAGGTTTTAAGTTCCAAATAGCAGAGAACAGGCTAAGTATTGGAACAGGATCATGTGTCTCCTGTTTTTATTTTCAGAAATATCCTATTTTATTGCTGAGTGTTGAGTTGCAGCTGGATAGAGAAGGCTGGGACAGCAGAAAGACAGCTCTGCTTCTGAGTTTCGTGTGATACCAGGACGGGTTTTCCAAGGAGAAGGAGGAATCTCTTTTATTAGGAATCTTCTGGAGCAAAGCATTCCGACTGTGTTATTTTTGGAAATTCCAATTTAGCCTTGTTTAGATGTCTTACAACATTCCTTCCATTTCTCTGAGTGGGTGATTTTTGTGGCAATAGCTTAGGTTCAAGTTCATAAATAAATGTAAGTGTGCCTCCGCCTCATACAGGCTTTCTGCCAACAGACAGAGCTGGAAAGAGCCAAGGTGGTTGCATATTAAGGGTAAATATAGTTCATGTACAGTGAAAATGAGCTGTATTTACTCAGCTTTTTCTGACTCCAGCTCTTTGCCTAACAGTGGGCAGCAGCAGCTGGGGTAGGTAAATGATACTACACTGGAGAGCCTCTTAAATTGCCTTCTTTGTCACCAAGAGTGACATACAATCTCTTCCAGGAAACAACATGAACCCGTCACAGCTGGCCAGGGGGAGATTTCTCTTCTGGTCGGGAGGTTTGCGCTGTGGTTTTAGCAGCCTCACTGTAGCAGCCTGTGGTAAGTTTTACATGCTGCCCAGCAAAGCAGGCGGGGAAGAATGGGCAGGGAAACTTCAAGGGCCCAGGAATCAAATCCAATTTCTAACTCATGGATTGGGGTTGGGGCTTGGGGAAGCCTCAGAAAATGCCTATCATGTCAGGCTAGAGCAGAAGTGGTGGAAGAGCTTTCTGGTAGGTAGCTGGTCCTGGGGTGATTATAGATCAGAGGTAGGTCACAGAGGCCAGGAGTTGCAGCTCCAACCTGTCTCAGAACAGGAGGCACACACACTGCTGTCTTTAGGGCAGACAGAGCTGCATTTTCAATGTTAGTGCTGAACTCACAGCTGAAGTTCTGAGCAGCACTCGGTACCTTGGTTTCTCAACCTGGACGGTGCTAGGGGGCAGGATAACGCTCTGTTGTAGGGGCTGTGCATTGTCAGATGTTTAGCAGCATCTTTGGTCTTTCTATCTCCTAGATGACAGAAGCACTCTCCACCCCATTGCAACAACCAAAAATGTTTCCAGACAAATGTAGATGCTGGTAGATGCTGGTTTTCTAAAGTGAGCATTGTGGGCAGAAATACACAAAGGCAGAAAGGAGAGAACACATTGGTTTGGGATAAGCCAAGCAAGATCTGTACAAATTTCAGATTCAGGAGGATCGCAGAGATTTTTTCCCTGGAAGGGAAAAATCACCCTCAATTGAGAAGCACTGCATTATCCAGAGAATAATAAACACCATCGACCCCTTTCCTCCTCTTCTTCCCTCTCCCCAACCTGCAAATTTATATATACTCTTTAGGAGATAGCAGGTGGGAAGCCAGATAATATGTTTTTAATATTTGGCTACCAGACTCCTTTATTAGATTGAAGCTCATGAAAGTGTTATTATTTTTGGATGTCAACATTGTTGAATAACGACAATTTCATATGGCTCAACCTAATAGCCTCTGAAATCAGATTTGTAAAAAGCTTGGTCACATGGGGCTTCAGGACAGGGTCATGACCTATGTTGTTTATTAAACGAGAGAAGTGCCCTCTCTGTAAGGAATTGCATTATATGAGGCCCATGGGTGGGGTGAGGGGAAGGAGAGCAGGGAGAATGAGCTAGAGTGAGCCTGAGAATGGAGCAAAAAACATTTAAGAGTAGCTGAGAAGAGAGTGGGGTCAGATAAATTTACATGTCCCTGGCTGTGGGAAAGGAAGATTCCCACTGGGGTCATATGGTAGAAGAATCATTCTGGAGCTCATGAGACATGAGGGGGTTTGGCAGAAGAATGGGATTTCTAGAGGGAGGCTGACTTCAGGAGTCTTAGAACAAAATTTAACTGGATCCTTCTTACTGCCTCTATGATTTATGGGCAGAGGTGAAGCACAGGTGCAACTCTAGGGGCAATCAGGGACTTTCCCTTGAGACGTGGGAACAAGCTGAGTTTACATTATTTTGGAAGAAAGAGACTGGCTGTGGCTGATTTTGCCCTGCACATTTTCCTTTGGCTGGTTAGTATTACAGGAGCCTGCCTATCTGGTTTGATAGAAGTTATCAGACCCTAGGAAGAGCTTGGGTACCTCCTCTTGTCCTTGGCACTGGCCTCTTTGGGTGCTGGCCCTTTTGCTTTTGTATTATTTTTGTACATAGCTATCATTACACCAAGAGCATGAGTTCCTCAAAAGAGGTGGACACTTGGTCTTTTTTTCTCACCTGTTCCTTCATCCCTGACTCTCTCTCTTGTCTCAGTTTGCACTTTTGAAAGTTGGTGCCCTAAAAGCTATTTTTCCATTTTATTACAAAACTAGAGGCCCAGTGCATGAAATTTGTGCATGGGGGGGTGTTCTTCAGCCAGACTGCACCCTCTCCAATATGGGACCCTTCGAAGGATGTCAGAATGCCCTTTTAGGCCCGATCCTGGGACTGCACCCTCTCCAATATAGGACCCCCTGAAGAATATTCAACAGTCTGTTTAGGCCCTATCCTGGTAGGATTGGGCTAAAACAGGCAGTCAGACATCCCTCTCACAATCCAGGACTGCTGGTTCCCAACTGCTCGTCTGCCTGCCTTTCTGATTGCCCCTAACTGCTTCTGCCTGCCAGCTTGATCATCCCTAATCACTCCCCTGACAGTCTGATTGATGCCTAACTGCTCCTCTGCCAGTCTGTTTGCCCCTAACTGCCCTTCCCTACAGGCCTGGTCGCCCCCAACTTCCCTCTTCTGCTGGCCTAATCACCTCTAACTGCCCTCCCCTTCAGGCTTGATTACCCCCAACTGCCCTTCCTTGCAGGCCTGGTACCTCCCAAATGCCCTCCCCTGCTGGCTATCTTGTGGTGGCCATCTTGTGTCCACATGGGGGCAGCCATCTTGTGTGTTAGAGTGATGGTCAATTTGCATATTACTCTTTTATTAAATAGGATCATTTGTTTGCAGTTTGATCAGATAGATGTCCTGTTTGGGGCAGGAGTCGGTAAAGGGTGGTGGAAGACTGGAGCTGGGGCAAGTGAGGTAGGGGCCTTGGTGACTGCATGAGGAATGAGATGGCTTGAAAATACAGTGAATCCCAAGATGGAAATCCTACAAATTCTCAGGAACCTCAGACACACTCATTTCCGCAGCCCCATTTCACAGATGAAATAATTGAGGTCCAGGATAACCTCTTGACTTGCCCATACCACATAGTTAATTTCAACATGGGGCACTTAAGTTTTTTTTTGTCCTAAACCCCATTTTTTCTCTGACTTACTTTAGCACAATGTGCATAATCAAGGGTTGCAAAGCTCCCTGGACATATGCTTATCTAGTGCCGACGTGGGTGAAGGACGACACCATTAGGCTGCCTCCTCCAGCCAGGAGCTCATCAGGAGTGCAGCCAGGCAATGTGGACCAATTACAGCTTCTCTCAGGGTGATAAGCACTGGCTCAGACTCA
Organism: Lasiurus cinereus; assembly: GCA_011751065.1. Taxonomy (NCBI): domain Eukaryota; kingdom Metazoa; phylum Chordata; class Mammalia; order Chiroptera; family Vespertilionidae; genus Lasiurus; species Lasiurus cinereus. The sequence goes on from JAAGEH010000392.1 coordinate 10,460,350, forward strand.
GCGAACATCTGTATCCCTTTGTACACCATTCAGGTGGGAGGGAGGAAGCAAAATGAAGAAGAAAGAAACTCAGAGGGTAGTTCCTCCAACTCCTGTGAGTGGCTCCCTGGTATTCACCTGGCATTTGGGTCAGATTTACTTGTCCCCTTCTAAGGAAACCAGAATCTGACAAGAGGTTTCATGCACATACATCTATCTAGGTGCAGTTTAGCAGGAAGCTAAGGAAACTACAGCTTCAGGGCCTTTCACTTGCATGACCTCTGTTAAGACCCCACACCTAATTTGTATTCAAATATTGCATGTGCTTTGCATTTTAAAAATTGTACATGCTTCAGGTCGTGCAAAATGTGGACCAGCTCCATTTGTCTTTGCAATAAGAAACCATAGCCTTTGATAGACCAGTATCTCATGTTTTTACTACACCTGGATGGAAAAAGGCACAAGGCAAAAGGTTCAGCAGGGCCTTAGGCCCAGGTGTGTGGATGATAGAGGAACAGAAAATGTGTACCAACAGGAGCCATTCTGCATGGGATCTTTCTACCTCCCACCCCATTTAAATAAGTGTCAGCTCTGTCAGTGAAGGCAATGTGAGTCCCCTTGAATTGAGCTTCCTTTTTCCATCTTGGGATGTGGGAGAAACCAATTGAGTGGGGACATTCAGAAGATCAGGGCTCAGGATGGGAATTCAGGCTGAATGAGACCTTTGGGGACTATGGAAATATACAACACAAGAAAACTCCCCAGAAGAGGAGTGTTGAGAGAGCTTTGAGGACTCCTAAAGCTGGAAACTAGCAAAGTTTGGGATGCTGGTACACAGGTCATGGGTTGGAGCCTTTACGTTGCTTTCTTTCTGTGCAGCACATAGGAGCACAAATTTCAGTGTCTTCTGAGGGAATGGAGACCAAGCTAGGATTGCTTGGGGGTAGTTTTGATCCATTTCCCCTTCCTTCTCTGAGTTCCCTTTCTCCCTCATTTGTGTGTGTGTGTGTAATTAAGCCACTGGCCTGCTTACAAGGGGAGGAACTTCCTCCTCCTGCTGCCTTTGTGGTAGTGTTAAGTGGACACTCTATTCTTCTGTGCTTCCTGCCTTGAAAGTACTGACTAGGGTCACTTGCAGGGCTGTTAAACAGCTGCTGCCCCTCACCCTGGTGGCAAACAAGGCCATCCCAGGCCCATCAATCAGTTTGGCTTGACAAGTGTTTTGGCCTGGGTGAAAGATGGGAAGTGAGCGTAGGCGTGGTCCTTACTCACCCAAACTCCAGACCTAATTTGTCCAGAGGCTCTGTGTTCCCAGAAGCAGGGAGTAACAACCTATGCAAAGAAGCTCAGACATCCCCATGTTGTGTCTACATGGTGGCCATGGTTACTTTCTGCTTTCTCATTCATTCATCAAATATTAATTGCTTACCAGTTTAGGACTAGATAAAAAGCTGCATCATCAACCTATCTATTTCAATTGTTAACATTTGGTGTTGATGAATGTCAAAAATATTGCTCGAGTCTAGAGAAAACAAGGGATTAAAAAAAAATTTTTATGGCCTTACTTCACCCTTTGGGGGTGACTAAAATCCAACTCAAGGCGTTGGTTTTTTCAATAGAGGATGTGAACTATTTTACCAGACCATCGTAGAAAAATCACACATAATTTCTATTTTTATAAAGGGAGAATCTCAGATTTTAGTTGGTCACTCTGTTCTTGAGAAACTAACATTGAAAACCCAAATCTTTTATTTTCTTGGCCTTTCAGCTATTACTTCCTTGGAGGGCACTAGGAAACTATGCACATTTGGAACTGACACCCCCAGCCCTGGCACTGCTGGTGTCTGCTGTTAAGGAGAGGAGAGGAGATGATGGGTGGAGATGAGTTACGGGTAAAATAATATTCCCTTCCCTCAAGCCTGTCTGTCTTGAGAACTAGTTCTGGGATTTGTGAGCAGAACAACCTTTGAGGTTAATACTCAAACAGGAGACAGGAAAGAGAGGGGAGACCTTGGTGAGGTGGGGACTAGGAGTTGGTGAATGAATAATGTCTTCTATATAAGTTTTTCAGAAATCTGTAGAGACTGTTGTGCTATACATATTTATTATGAAAGAGTTACATAATTTATAATAGCCTTTTGTCATTATGTGTTTTCTCTATCAAAGGAAATTAAGATACAATTACTGTCGTGTGCTAGTCAAGGACATTATTTGATTTAAAAGAGATCCTCATGGTTGAAAAGTTCACTCATCATTAGGAAATAAAATAAGAATGTGCATTCTGTGACTCCCCCCGCGCCGCCCACCACTCCCCACTACCTGGTTGGGAGATAAAATAGAAACCATGGAAGCTGGCTGTGCTGTAAAAACTGCCTTAATCTGCCTTTCACATTCAGATCATTTGATTTTCAACAGTGTGCACAAGCTCTGAGCTCTGTCCTAATTCAAGATTATCAGTACAACAGCTTTCAGAAGCTCTCTCTGAGCCAGTTAGTGAGGCTGGACTTTGAGGAGGAAAGACAGAGAAGGAAAGTTAATCTCCCAACAGCTACTGGAGTATAGAAAGGCCCCCTCAGATCCCTCAGCACACCTCAACTGTTTGCCTTCTGGCCCAGTTGCCCTGGTTTGGTTGTTGGTTAAATATTTTCTTTGCTTTTCCTTTGGCATGATGGATTGTGGGTGTCTAAATGTGGGCATTTCCCACCTGGGCCTACCCTGCTTTTTTCCTGGGGTTATGAGGGGTTTGTTTGAAGGGCCTGACCTGGCATGGATGCCAGGCAAACAGAAGCAGGGGCAACAGCATCTCTGTGTGCATAGTGCTTGGGTTAAGTAGGCCTTTCATTGCAGCAGTCAACACCTTTTGTTGGCCAGACCCTTTAGGATTGATCCAGTATTAGCTGTACTTCGAGGTGGGCTGGAGAGGGGTAAATGTGCCCAGAGCAGCTTCCACAAGGGACATGCTAAACACTGCTTCCTTTTGGTTCTTTCATCCAGGAGATCAGCTAAGGAAAACAAGCTTGTTAGTCTCAATTTTGGCGATAAGTAGAATATATAACCAGAGATAGTAAAAAAAAAACCTTAAGGGAAGTTCCCACTTAACACATTTCTATGGTTCTTCACATTTGTATATCCTGCCCTTGATTTTCTATTTCCTCTTTATGAAATTTTCATGTACCTTTTGAAAAATGAAAACTTAAATCACATATAATTATATTTACTCAGAATCCACTTTATGTATGAACTCAAGGGAACTGAGAGGGGACTGCTCTACTTGGAAATCCTAAATTCAATCCAATGTTCCAAGTGTGTATATCAGCAGCAGAAGCCCATTGGGTCTAGGGTGTGGTTTTCCAGTTGTGAAGATGCACTTTGAGCTGATTAGTGGTTGATTTATTAAAAACACCGTTAGCCTGACGGGTGTCACTCAGTGGTTGAGCGTCATTATTCCACTCCTGGTCAGGGCACATGACTGGGTTGCAGGCTCACTTCCCAGTATGGGAAGTGCAGGAGGCAGATGATTGATGATTCTCTCTCATCATTGATGTTTCTAGCTCTCCCTCTCTGAAATCAATAAAATTATATATATGTAACAACTCCTCCAAAACAAAACAAAACAAAACAACAACAAATAAACTCAGCACCTCTAGTTACTGTTACAAGAGATAAAGCTGAAATGTGGTGATGGAAACTATAAGAAAGAATTCTTAGGCCATTTATTCTACCCTTAAATTCTTTCCCTTTCCCAAAATTATCAACATTCTGCCTCCACACTAAATTAAAACAAAACATGGCAAACCCCCAAGCAATTTTCCCTACAAAACACCTATCCTGAATCCGTGCCTCCCTCCTGTATTATCTATTTTAAGAATTTTTTGGTATTGTTTTGTTTTTTTAGGATGTCAATTAGAAGAAATACCAGGAGAAATTTTGTTTAAATGCTTATGCTCAAACTCTCAATGCTTTTTTAAAATTGAGACATAATTGACATGTAACATTATATTAGTATAATGTAGTGATCACCACAGTAAGTCTAATTAATATCTGACAATCTCTAATTAATATCTGATAAGATTAATATCTGATCACCACAATAAGTCTAATTAATAACTGCTGCTCAAACTCTAAGGCTTTAAAGTCCTTTCATTATTATCTTCATTTTGTTATTAAATTTGGAAAACCAATGAATTTCTTATAATGGGTTGGCACTATCTCATAAGCAGAGGCATGGAAAGATAATCATGGTTTCATCCTTAAGAAACATACTATTGAGAAACCAAGATGGCAGCATAGGTGAACACCTAAACTGCTGCCTCCCACAACAATTTCAAAACTACAACTAAAAGACAGAACAGACATCATCCAGAGCCACAGGAAAGCTGGCTGAGTGGAAATTCTACAACTAGAAGGAAAGAGAGGGGCTCACAGAGACTCAGAGGAGCTGCAAAAAGCTGAGGTAAAGAGACACGTGCTCGGAAAGAGCGGGCGGCAGAGTGCCTGGCTGGCTTCTTCTGGTGGGAGGGAGATGGAGACTCCCAACTGCACTGAACCCCTTATCCTAAGGCATTAAACCCCAGTTCCGGGAAAGACTCATATGGGGGAAGTCTGGACTGTGAAAAGAGAGGAATGCACAGAAATTTAGGGGAGCTACGAAAGGGCAGTGGTCTGGGGGCACACACACCACGGCGTGCAGAATATGGACTGCTGATTAATAAAGCTATGAGGGAGGGGTGGGAGCCAGGTGAAGGGGAGCCAGGTGAAGGACAAAAGAGAAACAAATATAATAATCTGAACAATAAAGATTTATTAAATAATAAAAAAAACTGCTAAAAAAAGAGAGAGAGAAAGAAACTTACTATTTGTAGTCCAGGAAAGACTTATGAATGAGTCAGTTGGAAAGTGATACCTGATGGATCCTAGTCTAGTTTCTAATTTAGCGCTCTGTACATCAAAGAGTTCAGTTGCTGTTGATCAGACAAAAAAAGTGCTAAATTATGGTGTTTAGACAATACTGCAATTGGACCTCAAGGAATGAGAAGATAATGTGGGTTTCCAGCAGTTGTAGTTTGTGTGTAGGAGGTGGGGGGCAGGAGCCAGGTAGGGAAGGGCAGTGGAAAGAGGTTGAATGGATTAGAATGAGGTTATTTTAGGTAATTGGGACAAGTGGAGAAAAGATTCAGAGAATAATGCCTTCATTGGATCAAAGGATATGCATTGAATGAATCAGACCAATAATAGATTAGAAGAGATTATAGTTGATCCTTGAATAGCTCAGGAGTTAGGGGTGTCAACCCCCAATACATTAAAAAAATTTAAAAATTATTTTATTGATTTCAGAGAGGAAGGGGGAGGGAAAGAGATAAATATCACTGACAAGAGAGAATCATTGATTGGTTGCCTCCTGCATGCCTCACACTGGGGATGGAGCCCACAATTGGGGCATGTGCCCTGACCAGGAATCAAACTGTGACCTCCTGGTTCATGGATCGATGCTCAACCACTGAGCTACATCTGCTGGGCCCCATGTATAACTTTTGACTCTCCCAAACTTAACTACCAGTAGCTTATTATTGAGTGGAAGCCTTACCAATAGCATAGTCAATTAACATGTTTGGTATGTTATATGTATTATATACTGTATTCTTAACAATAAAGGAAGCCAGAGAAAAATCATAACTAAGAAAAAATACACTTACAGTATTGTACGTATTTATTGAAAAAAATCATCATATAAGTGGACTCATGCAGTTCAAGCTGTGTTTTTCAAGGGTCAACTGTAATTGTAGAAGGGGTTGAAAATCAACTAGAATTGAGAGTTGGATTAAGCCAAGTTAATAAAGCTATGAGGGAGCTATTGTGGATTTGGAAGGAGTGACACCCTACATAATGAAAGGCTAATATGCAAATAGACTGAAAGTGTAACAACTGGAACAATTGAACAGCCAAACAACCAGTTGCTATGATGTATGCTGACCACCAGGGGGCATTTGTGGAACATGGCAGTCATTGGCTGTGGTGGGATGGTGGAGCAACTGAGCAGGGCACCAGACCAAGGCAGGGTGCCGGTCACTGTCATTGGGGAGTGGTTACTGAAAATTCTTTGCTCCCACGCACAGTGGTCTTGCCTGGTGCTCACATCAGCTGCTGGCACTGCAGCTGCTGCTCATACCCACTGCCAGTGCCCAGCGCTGGTCCCTATCACTCGGCCCCATCAGCAGGTGCAAGCAGCGGCTGCCTGCCCAGATCACATAGAGGGCTTCTCCACCTCCCCTTTCTCCTTAAGAGCAATCAAAGCAGCAGCCGTTGCTCACACCCACTGTTGGTGCCAGCCCAGCTTGCACCCACTGCTGGCACCAGCTCCAATTGCTCTGCACCATCAGCAGGTGCAAGTGGGACTGGCACTGTCTGCACATGGGAGCATCAGCGGCTGAAGCTGGACTTCTGGCAGACAGGGAACCAGGGACCATGGCATGAGGGGCCAGATGGGGATATGGAGGGTGGGCCAAAAGCTGCCCCTGTGCCCACTGCAACCTCGCAGCCCACAGTTTCTTCCAAGGTGCATGAATTTGTGCACTGGGCCCTGGTGCTTATAATAAGTTTCTTAGGATGAAGCAAAAACTCATTGCCTTGAATCAAATGGAGCAAGGTGAACAGTTAAAAAAATTTTAAATAAAAAAACCTTTTAAAATTAGAAATATTTTAATTTTGGTAAAGTGTGCAAAACAAAATTTATCATTCTAATGATTTTTAAGCTATCAATTTAGTAATGTTAACTATATTCATGCTGTGCAATTATCATCAATCACCATCTATCTTCAGAACTATTTCCATCTTCCCAAACTGAAACTCTAGGATCATTAAACAACTCCACATTGTACCCCCCTCCCCAACCTAGATATTGGCAACTGTTATTTTACCTTTTGTTTCTATAAATTTTACTACTCTAGGAACCTCATATAAGTGGAATCATACAGTTTTTGCCCTTTTATGACTGCCTTTTTCACTTAGTATAATGCCCTCAGGTTCTTTCACATTATAGCATGTGTCAAAATTTTCTCCCTTTTTAAGGCTGAATAAAGTGTTCCACTGTTATTTATATACCATATTCTGTTTACTCATTCATCTATAAATGGACATTTGGTTGCTTCCCACTTCTTAATTGTTGTGAATAATGCTGCTATGAACATGGGTGTACAGGTATTTTTTTAGACTCTGCCTTCTATTCTTTTGGATATATACCCCAAAATGAAATTGCTGAATTATGTGGTAACTAGTGACCCATGCACAAATTCTTACACAGAGGGAGCAGTTCCCTCAACCCAGCCTGCACCCTCTTCAATCAGAGACATCCCTCTCACAATCTAAGACTGCTGGCTCTTAACTGCTCACCTGCCTGCCTGCCTGATCACCCCTAGCTGCTTCCACCTGCCTGATCACCCCTACTGCCCTCCCTTGCTGGCCTGATCTTGCCCCCAATGGTCCTTCCCTACTGGTCTGATCTTGCACCCAACTGCCCTCCCCTGCTGGCTTGATTTCACCCCCAATTGCTCTCCTCTGCTGGCCAATTTGGTTCTAATTGATCAGTTTCTATGCCAGTCAGTGTCAAAAGCTCTGTCTTCTAGGCAGCCACTTCCTCCTCACAGTTGGATGAAGCAAAAACTCATTGCCTTGAATCAAATGGAGCAAGGTGAATAGTTAAAAAATTTTTTTAAGTGAAAAACCTTTTAAAATTAGAGATTTTTAATTTGTCAGTTTCTATGCTAGTCAATGTCAAAAGCTCTACTTCCTAGGCAGCTATTGGCTCCTTACAGTTGACCCAGATTTGGTTCTGATTGGCCAGTCAGCTTCTCTGGGCCTATCAACAGGGCCTGCGGGAGGGCTGATCAGTAGCCCTGGTGGAGGCCTAAAGAGAAATGGATGCAGGGCTACTGGCCAGGCTCAGAGGGAAAGAAAGAGACAAATGCTGGTCAAAAGCTGCCTCAGACACTACAGATCAGCCTTTTCTTCTCTCTTCAGGTCTCTTTCCGGGCCTGATTCAAAGTCCCCTCAGCAGTCACTGCTGGATTACCAGGCCTGCAGCCTCAGTAGTCAACACTGGGTCACCATGGCAACCCACTGCTGACTTCAGGATGGTCAGCCTTTGGTCCTGATCAGTCGTTACACCCTGGCTCTTTATTATAGTGATTCTTTTTTTGAGAAACCACCAATTATTTTTTTGCTGGCTACATTGTACTTTCTCACTAATAGTATACAAGGGTTTCAATTTCTCCACAGTCTTGCCAACACTTGATATTTTCTGTTTTTGATATTTTAAACAAATTCTATTTCATAGTAACTGACTCAATGTATATGAGGTCATATGTCATCATGGTTTTGATTTGCATTTCCCTGGAAACTGGTGATATTGAGGATCTTTGTATATAACTGTTGGCCATTTGTATATCTTCTTTGGCGAAAATGTTTATTCAAGTATTTTGCCTATTTTTAAATTGTTTTTTGTTGTTGAGTTTTAGAAATACACACACACACACACACACACACGTATAATATACATATATCTATTATCAAATGATGTGATTTGCAAATATTCAAGTCTTTTTGTTGTTGTTAAGTACTAAGAGTTCTTTGCATATTCTGGAAACTGGACCCTTATCAGATATATGATTTTCAAGTATTTTTTCCCATTCTGGGGAGTGCTTGTTTGCTCTGCTGACAGTGTCCTTTGATGAAAAAATATGCCCAATATTTCTTTTTTTTTTCTCTTTTGTTGCTTGTATGTTTGGTGTGCTACTCAAGAAATTATTGCCAAATCCAATGTCATAAAAATTTTCTCTGATATTTACTCCTTAGAGTTTTATATTTTTAGGCCCTACATTTAGTGTTTGGTAAATTTTGGGTTAATATTTGTATAGGTATATAAGGTAAGGGTCCAATTTATTCTTTTGTATCTTAATATTCAGTTTTCCCAATATCAATTGTTGTCTTGGCAGCCTTGCTGAAAATCATCTAAAAAAAAAAGTTTATTTCTGGATTATCTATTTTATTCTACTGGTTTATATGTCTCTCTGTATGCCAGTACCTCACTGTTTTGATTTTGTAGCTTTGTAATAAGTTTTGAAATCAGGAATTGTGAGACCTTCAGCTTTGTTCTTTTTTTTCAGGATTGTTTTGATTATTTGGGGTCCCTTGAGATTCTGTACACATTTTAGGAAGAAGTTTTCTATTTCTGCAAAAAAAAAAAAGCATCATTAGGAAAGATGGAGATTGCATTACACCTATAGATTGCTTTTTCCACTTATTTGTGTCTTATTTAATTTTGTTTAGAAACATTTTATAAGTTTCAGGTATACAAGTCTTTTACTCTGTGGGCTAAAATGTTTTAAAGTATTTTATTCTTTTTGGTGCTATTGTAAATAGAATTATTTTCTTAATAAAAGCAGACAGTTGTGCCTTTCACGATGGTTCTTCTGCCTCCCTTCCACTCTCCCTTTCCTGAAGACTGGCTGGCTGATACTAATTAGGATGAGAGTATGGGCCACCCAAAGGGTCACCTTTGCCCTAGAAAGTGGCTACAATTCTGAATCTTCAGAAGGAGGGAGTCGGGCTGATTTAGTGTGGACCTGATGTTGTTCAAGGTCTAAGCCTTACAGACATATTATCTAATGTGCTTTATTCAGAGCCCAAGCACACATAACTTTCTTCCAAATACTACTGCAAGCGAAGGGAAGAGAGATGGAGCAGCTGTTGGGAGGCTATTCAGTTTTTAAAGTTGACTCCAGTAAAATTCAAAAGGGGTAAACAGTATGTCCTTAGCTGTGCCATCTCCTTACATTAATTCTGCTTTGATTTTTCTCTTCTTTTATCTTGTTTTTCTATTTCCGGTTATCTCCCTGCCTCACTCTTTTTTTCCAAGTTCCCTTTCCTCGGCCTCCTTAACAAAATGTACCTATCCCACTTATACCCTTGGGTCTTTGCTGGGCAAAAGCAAGCTCTTCCTGAAACATTAACTCTTGCAGTGCACGAACAGGTGAAGTCTTTGCATTTTACCAGGTTATAACACCTTAATCTGAGCAAGGTGACATGAATCACTCTAATTTGGTGACTTCAGGAGCCCATAGAGTGGGAAGAGAAGTGATGTTTGGGTTTTGCCTAGACCTGGACCTGATATGACAGTGGACAGAAAAGCCAGGGCAGACAATTTGGAGACAAGATGACATGCTGGCCTTTGAGGCAAAGCAGCTGCACCACTGAACGGCCCGGGGATTGACCTCAGCCCTGCCTTTGAGTGGATTGTCACAAGGTCTCAGCTAGCCCAGAGCTGTAATAGATATTGGTCTCTTAATGATTCGTTTCTAACCTTTGAGGTTCCTACAGGCTTGATATTGGAAGGGATTTACCCTTGAACTATGTGGTTGCAAGAACCTCAGTGTACTCTAGCAGGAGTCTGTTAACTAAACTTGAGAAATGAAGAAGATTTGTTTACAAGTCACTGCCTGCTGAAAACTCAGAGGGCCCCAGACTGCTTGGGCTGGCCAATTATCACAGCGTGGAGGTGGGAGGCCTGCAGGCAACAGTCTCAGGTCACATCTATGGACCTCTGTCAGATGTCACCTATGTGACCACTGTGGGTGGGTAACAGACCCCCATCTCCAGACCTCCTGGCGACTTTCTCCTCTGGAGACCACCCGAGACCAGGCCTGCACAATTCCTGGCTCCACAGCAGGAGGCAAGGCTTGGCAGTGATTAGGTTTGGGATTCTGCTTTGTGTCGGGCTTCTTCACAGAGCTGTTTGCAACATGAATTTGATACAAAGTCCACAAACATTTCACTGCATAATGCACATTTTATCTCCCTTTCCAGAACCTCCAAGAGAGCCAAGCTTGGTGGCTTGCCAAACAGGCTCTACTCCTTATGTCTGCTCCAGTGTAAGTGTTGTTGGTTGCCATTCACCTATTGAACCTCACGTCCAGAGCTCTGGATGCAAAAGGAATGAGATTGTAGTAGGGGGAAGCTGGAGAAGAAAGACAGTGCCAACAATTCCTCAGGCAATGGGTGATGGGCTAAGTACACAAACAGATGAAGGTAGACCAGAAGAAAACACACACACAAAATCCCCAAACAAAGACAGATACTTCTTTCCTACTTCCTTCCTCCCATGCACCTAATTTGGGTTGCTAGAGGCTGAAGATTGATAACTGTTTTGGGCTCTGATTATAAACCCATATGTGTAGGATTCAACTGTAAGATTAGGACCTTTCTTGTTGAACCAAGAAGGTTTAATCTCATGTTATTAAACCTTCCCTCTCAGCTTGCCACCTGTTCCCCTGTTTCCTTGGCCCTAAGACCTGAGCCCATTTCTCCTTTTATCTTTGTTGCCTGTTAATTCCTGTTCTATCAGGTGAAGGGCTTATTCTGGAAATTCAGGTTTTGGAGGTGAGGTTACTCAGCTTCCTCTTTTTGGGGAGTCCTGAAGATCTCAGTAATCACACCTTTCCCTGTGCCTTCTGAACTTACTCTCTCTCATGCATTGACACCTTTAATTTATAGCCTTGAACCACAAAGGATCTTGCCAGAGTCTCTACTTTTCTCAGTCCAGATTGTTGGACTGGGTGAAATGAACTCCAAGGGTACTTCCAAACAGCTCTAGAATTTCCAATTCTAAGTATTTCCAGTACTCTGACTGAATCTTGGTGACTTTATGTGCACCCAGGCCCATAATGGCACCTGTCATTAAATACAATTACCACCCAATTGGGGCATTCAGAGTGATTGTTTTAGAAGTTTTCCGGTCAGGCATTGGGTGGGCATTGACACTCTCTCCAGATTAAAATCCAGAGGCAGATGCCACAGTGACCAATGCTTCCTCCAAGCTCCTTCGTAATAGGAGAGCCCAATTGCCACTTCTTAACAACTGTGAAGTCATGATAAGAGGCCTAATAAATTTTCTCTGCAGTTTTAGGAGAGTATGGTATCTTTCACTTGTAGTCCCAAACTACTCTGCATTGTTGCACCATGAAACAGCTGCTTCGTATCAAGGCATGGCCGATTTCAGCTGAGGAGGAGGAGTGCCATTTGGTGTGCCACAGTGATGCAGGGGCAACTTTCAGAGTTGGTAGAGACTTTTTAGTCTCCACTCACAAGCTCTCTGGACACAAAGTCTAAAGCAGAACATTAAGAACTTAGACTGGGAGGAGACCAGACTCGCCATTCTAATTTTGCAGATTAAACATGAGCTCCTATGGGGTGATGAGACCTACTAGCTGCATGCTAACCCACTGTCATGTGTCATAAATGCTTTCTTCTCATTTTGTTTCTTTCATAGAGAGGGCAGGAATGAAGAGATAAAGGGTATGTGAAGGAGCAAAGGAGAAAAAGGTCAGAGATCTCTACCGTGCTCCCATGGTACCTGTTTATACCTATTTTATTACACTTTGCTTGCACTGTGGAAAAATTTAAACATGAACAAGTTGTCATTGATTTCATCTATAATAATAAAAGTGTTATATGCTAATTAGACTGGACAGCTGAATGACCTTCCAGATGACCTTCCGGATGAAGTTGGGGCTGCAAGGGCTGAGGCAAGCTGCCACAGCTGCAAGGGCCAAGCCCTTGCATGAATTTCATGCATTGGGTCTCTAGTTGTAAAATAATAGGATATTAATGAAATGGGAGGGACTCAGGCAGTCCCTGCAATGTCAGTGCTCACTTTTCCCCAAATACACTTTTTTCCCTTCAATTCTTTGGTGGTGGTGCTATAACAATAGACTAATTTGTGTCATGTCTACACAGGAAGAGAGCAAAATTACATGAATTGGTATTTAGTTGATTTGTTTTAAACTTTGAAATTTTGAAATAATTTTGGATTTACAGAAAAGTTATAGAAACAACAGAATTCTTATATATCCTCTATCCACATTCTCTGACTATTGAGGTGTTATACCATATTTGCTTCATCATTCTCTCTCTGAGTGGTGTACTGGAGTTTGTTCTGGCTTAGGAGAGCTGATTGTTAACATTCTGGGACTTTGTGAGCTAGCTGTTTGACTTGGCCATTGTTAAATATGAAATTATTTTAGCTTAAAATTAAGTTATAAAGTAAAGAGGCAGATGCCAGTGACTAATGCCTCCTCCAAACTCAAATCAATACTCAATACTTAAGATTCATGTCTTCCTAATTATCTTACTAATATTATGCTCCGGAGGTGATTTCCTTCTATTCTCTCTCTGACGGAAATGCAGTAGCATAGAGTGCTACTTGGTGTTCAGTGAGCTCCCAGGGAGACAGATCAGGGCTTGATTTATTGCTTTATTGTTGGTCTAGACTTAAGAAAGTGATGAGACTGTGCTAATAATGCAGATTATAGTGCATTTTGTCTGCAGCTGTTACACTGTGAATAGCAACCTCAGATTGGCTACAAATATAAGAGTTTGGCAAAAATCATTCTGTGAGAATCAATTGGTTATATGGATTTTATAATAAAGCATACTGCACATTTAATTATTTTGTAAGTTGTGTACTGCCCATTCTTTATATCAGTAAAATTTATACTAAACTTATATGTATACATATATATGCACAAATCTTTGGAAAACTGGTTATTAAACATTTATCAACACACTACTATATACACACATTATTTTTCCTAAGTGTAAGTTGTAAAAATATTGCTCCATTACTTCTACTAGTAAATACTGCAGAATGTATTTCCTAAAAAGAAAAAGAAAAAGAAAACAGACATTCTTATAAACAACTGGAGAAAGCATCAAACCCAGGAAATAAACATTAATATAAAACTATTATGTAATTACTGATCTTACTTGAAATTTTCCAGTTGTCCTAATAATTTCCTTTCTTGTCTAAGATGTAATCCAGAATCACTCATTGTATTAAGTTCTCATGTCTCCATATATCCTTTAATCTGGAAAAATTTCTCATTAAAAACATTGTTTATAACTCTAACATTTTTTAATTGTACAGGTCAGTTGCTATGTAAAATGTTCTTTAGTTTTCATTTGATGTTTTCTCATGTTTCTATTTGGATTTTGCATACTTGATTGGAAATATCCTCTTAGTGTTTTACATCAGAGTTTGACAATGTTGGTGTGTCTCATTTTAGGTGATAAATTTTAATCACTTTGTTAAAGTACTTGTCTACCAGGCTTCTCTACTGTACAGTTATTATTTTTCCTTTGTAATTAATAAGTATCTCATAGGGAGAGAATTTGAAATTATACAAATATTCAGTTTCTCAACAAACTTACCAATTGATGATTCTTTAGTGTGTTTATTATTACAGAGGTAATTAAGTGCTTATTTTCTAATGTTATAATTCACATTTATAAATTACCTTTTTCCACAAGCATGAATTTTCCCCTTTCTTCTATTTATTTATTTATCTCAGTATGAACTAGAGATATCTTTCTTTATTCAATAGGTTGTTGACCCTTATTATAATTATTTACTTTTATGTTCAACTTATTTCAAATTTGGATGATGGGAGTCTCTTCCAATTAGCTCCTGTGTCCTTCTACAAGTCTGGCTTATCCTCCCATATAATAAAAGGCAAATAGACCAAATAGTGGAACTACCAGTAGCTATGACACGCACTGACCACCAAGGGGCAGATGCTTAATGCAGGAACTTCCTCTTAGTGATCAGTGTGCTCCCACAGGGGGAGCACCGCTCAGCCAGAAGCCAGGTTCATGAGTGGCAAGTGCAGTGGCAGTGGAGGGAGCCTGTCACCTCTGCAGCAGTGCTAAGGATGTCTGACTGCTGACTATGGGCTCCCAGATTGCAAGAGGGTGCAGGCCAGGCTAAGGAACCCCTGCCTTCCCCCGCCACTCCTAGTGCACAAATTTCATGCACTGGGCCTCTAGTTGTGGTGTAATTTACATACAGAAAAATTTATCTCTTTAAAGATAAATGTATAATAAGTTTAGATAAATGTATATGGTTGGTAACTACCACCACATCCAAGAAAGTTCTCTCCTGCCTTTGTTATCAATCCTCTTTCTCTACTACCATTTCCTAGGTTTCACTGCTCTGATTTTGTCTCATAGTTTGCCTTTTCAGATGTATTTTTGTTTTTTTTTCACTTATCATAACTATTTTGAGATTCATCTATATTGTTGCATGTATCAATAGTTTACTCATGTTTATTGCTGAGTAATATTGCATGTCATGGCTATATCACAGGTTTTCATTTTTATTTTAACCCATTCACCTGATGATAAACATTTGGCTGGTTTCCAGTTTTTGGTTATCTCTCTATATAAAACCCTAAGTGACTGAATGACCAAATGACTGGTCGACTGATTGCTATGACATACACTGACCACCAGTGGACAGATGCTCAATACAGGAGCTGCCCCCTGGTGGTCAGTGTGCCCCCACAGTTGGAGTACTGCTCAGCTGACCTAACCTTCCCAGTGGCCCACCAGCCCAGCAACAGCCACTCCCTCCCTCAGTAGTTTTGCAGGCCCAATCTCTGGAGAACAGGCCAGGCACCACTGGCATGAGCCTGACAGTGCCACTGGCCTCCTGGAGGTCAGCCTTAGGCACTGCGGCCACTTCCTCTCCTTAGATGCTCCACAAGGAAGAAACAATATAAAAGTGGTTGCCAAGTGGCTCCCAACAGCTGGTGCAAAAGTCAGCAAGATGGATTTGTATCTCAGGCCGGCAAGGGCATCCCACTGCCAGCCGGAGGGTTGATCATGTCCTGGTTCTCCCCAGCCCTTTCGAGGTGGGCACCAGGTGAGTACTGCTACAGGGGCAGAAGCCTCTCCCCATCAGGACTGACTGGATGGAAGCCTGTGGCAGCAGGTACAGTGCGGCCAGGATGAGCAGGAGCAGCAAGCAGGAACTGCAGGTGGCATTGGACTGCTGGTTTTGGCCCAATCCCCACAGGCCATGCCAGGAAACCCCATCCATGTACAAATTTGTGCATCATGTCTCCAGTTAAAAATAAAGCTGCTATAATATTTGTGTACAAGTTTTTGTATGGACATATAATTTCATTTCTTTTTTTTAATTTATTTTTTTAATTTAATAAATCTTGATTATTCAGATTTTTACATTTGTTTCTCTTTTTTTCCTCCCATAGCTCCTCTCCACCCGGCTTCCACCCCTCCGTCTACCCTTACCTCCCCCAGTATTGTCCTCATCCATAGGTATATGATTATTGTCCAGTTTCTCCATGCACCCGCCTCAGTCCTTTCCCCCTGAGAATTGTCAGTCCACTCCCTTTCTATGCTCCTGATTCTATTATATTCACCAGTTTATTCTATTCATCAGATTTTTTAAATTCACTTGATTTTTAGATTCACTTGTTGATAGAGATGTATTTGTTGTTCATAATTTTTACCTTTACCGTTTTCTTCTTCTTCCTCTTCTTGAAGAATACCATTCAGCATTTCATATAATACTGGTTTGGTACTGATGAACTCTTTCAGTTTTTTCTTATCTGTGAAGCTCTTTATCTGTCCTTTAATTCTGAATAATAATTTTGCTGGGTAGAATAATCTTGGTTGTAGGTTCTTGCTATTCATCACTTTGAGTATTTCTTGCCACTCTCGTCTGGCCTGCATAGTTTCTGTTGAGAAATCAGCTGACAGTTGTATGGGTGCTCCCTTATAGGTAATTAATTGTTTTTCTCTTGCTGCTTTTAATATTCTCTTTTTGTCTTTTGCTCTTGGTATTTTAATTATGATGTGTCTTGGTGTGGTCCTTTTTGGATTCCTTTTGTTTTGGGTTCTGTGCACTTCCTGGATTTGTAAGTCTATTTCTTTCACTAGATGTGGGAAGTTTTCAGTCATTATTTCTTCAAATAGGTTTTCAGTATCTTGCTCTCTCCTTTCTTCTGGCACCCCCATGATTCTGATGTTGGTATGCTTGAAGTTGTCCCAGAGGCTCCTTACACTATCTTCACATTTTTGGATTCTTTTTTCTTTTTGCTTTTCCAGTTGAGTGTTTTCTTTTTACTTTTTCAGTTGAGTGTTTTCTGTTTATATTTCAAATCTTTGACTTGATTCTTGCGTTTCTCTAGTCTGCTGTTAGGTCTCTGTATAATATTTTTTATTTCAGTCAGTGTATGTTTAATTTCTAGTTGGTCCTTTTTCATCTCCTCTTGAGTCTCACTAAATTTATCTATCTTTTCTAGGAAATTCTTGAAAAACCTTATAACCGTGGTTTTGAACTTTATATCTAGTCATTTGTTTTCCTCTATTTCTTTCGTTTGTGGTCTGTTTCTTTGTTTCTGCATTTTCACTATGCTGGGAGAACTTCTGTGCTGGAATCAGCCTTATGATGCAAGACTTGCAAAGCTGCAAAAGCCTCTCTGTTTAGCTTGGTTGGGGTGGAGTCTCAGGGCTGAGCAGAGACAGCCTTGGTTTCTAGTCAGCCCTGCCCTATGTGGCCTCTAGGTCTCAAGTGTCTCTCAGTAATCATTGCAGCCTTTTTTATGTGCACGCACGGGTACCTCCAGACCTCTGCCTTTCCGGTTCCCTTGTGCTCCAGGACCCATATGAGTCTGGGTCCCCAGAGTCTTGCCTAAAACTTGGGTTCAATGCAGTTAGAAGTGGCACAGTTGGGAGGCTCTGTCTCCCACCCACTAGAGAAAGCTAGTGGCACAATCAGCAGTCTGTTTTCTCTGCACGCACACATTGGTGTGCGTGTCCCAGACTTCTGCCTTTTCGCGGCTCCCCTAAATTTCCGTGCACTCTTTCCTTTTTACAGTCCAGAGTCCCCCCGAATGAGTCTTGCCTGGAGCTGGGGTTCAATGCAGTAGGATAAGAGATTCAGTGCTGTCACGAGTGTCGGTCCTCCTCCCGCCAGAGGAAGCCAGCCAGGCACACTGCTGCCCACTCTTTCCACGCGCACATCTGAGATTTTTGCAGCTCTTCTGAGTCTCTGTGAGCCCCTCTCTTTCCTTCTAGTTGTAGAATTTCCACTCAGCCAACTTTCCTGTGGTTCTGGATGATGTCCATTCTGTCTTTTAGTTGTAATTTTGAAACTGTTGTGCGAGGCAGCAGTTTAGGTGTTCACCTATGCCGCCATCTTGGTTTCTGATTTCATTTCTTATGAGTAAATATTTTTGGGAATAATGGCTAGGTCATATAATAGATATATGTTTAACTTAAAAACAACAACAAAACATTGAAACTGTTTTCCAAAGGCTTATATGCACACATCAATGTATGGGAGTTTTAGTTACTCTGCGTCCTTGCCAATGCTTTGTGTAGTCAGTCATTTTTACTTTTATTAACTTTAATAATTGCGCAGTGGCATCTCATTGTAGTTTTAATTTGCATTTTCCTGATGACTCATGATGTTAATGTGTTTTTATGTCCTCATTTGCCATTCATATATCTTCTCTGGTGAAGTGTGAGTTTGTCCTTCACCCATTAAAAAAATTGGGCTCTCTTCTTATTGGATTGTAAAAATTGTATTTTATATTTAACTTCTTTATTTTTTATTGTGGAGAAAAATAACATATTTGTAAATTTAAATAAGATTTAAGCCAAGGGTCAGCAAACATTTTCTGTAAAGGGCCAGGTCATAAATATTTTAGGCCCTGCGTGTTACATGATGTCCGTTTCAACTACTGAAGGTTGCCCTGGTAGTGTGAAAGCTGCCATAGACAATATGCAAATGAACGAGCGTGGCTGTGTTCCAATAAGACTTTATTTATAAAACAGGCAAAAAATAAGTTTGCCCATAGACTATCATTTGCCAACCCTTGGTTTAAGTTTTAGTTTCTAGCACTGGACAAGGTTGACCGAACCTGGGCTCCTGCTATGAAATGCAATATTAAAACACAGAATAATTGTTCACTAATTAGAACTATCTGGGGCCTAAGTCCAATCCACTTCACTTAAAAGTCAGAACTGTAGAATACAGACAGAATTTCTATATCAGGCTATATGTTTTCTAAGTTATTTTGGGGCTCCAAAAGCCAAATAATTCTAAGGCTGCATTTTCATATGAAATAGGCCACCAGAAGAAAGTATCCCAAGTACCCCTGCTGGTTTATGGTCCCCATATTGGGTGTGCATCAGAATCACTGGGGAGGCTTTCCCCTCCCCACTCCTCCCTTCCCGCTCCTGTTTGATGCTGGACTCTGTTCCCTGCACCAGAATCTCTAGGGTGGACTGAGTTATGTTTCTATTTTAAAGAATTTTCCAGGTGTTTCTGATGAGGCCAGATGAGGGACTATCACTAAGCACTGAATAGAGATTCTCAGGGAGTTATCGTAATAAAAAGAGAAGAATAATCTCTAATTATTGCATTGAATTCATGTAAATAGATACTTCTAAAGAGTTTGAAATATTTTAAAAGTTAATAAGTAGTTAAAATACTCTTTCCAAGCCCTCTCTCTAAACTTGATTGCTACTACTGAGTTTCGTATCAAACTATTTTTTTCAATATATAGATAACTTCAAAACAGCCTCTGCTGAATTTTTAGAAATACCAATTATTGGACTTTAAAGAGTCTAAAATGTGTTGTGGAAATTCAAGCCCATTACCATTTATTCATAAGGACAAGTGGCTCAATTAAAACAGTATCTTTAGTAGATTAAATGTGTTTAAACAAATAATTAATTATAATACTAGGGGATTAGTAGTTTTGGAGGGCTCTATTTTTAATAGTGCCTTAGCTGATATTTTGATAATTTTTGTTTTTCCCTGTTTTTCTACTTGCTTTAGAAATAGTCTTTCCCCCCCCCCCCCAATTTTATAATTTTATTCAACAACTAGAGGCCTGATGCATGAAATTCATGCAGGGGGATGGTCCCTAGGCCCATTTTCCTCAGCTACGGGTAGCTGGCTTCCCCCCACTGTGGCTACCCACCTCCAGTTCCCTGTTTGCCATCGGGAGATTGGAGCATGCTGGCTGGGGGGAGGGACAGAGAGATTGGGTGTTCCTGCCTGCTCACTGGCCCCATCTCATGTGTGGGGCAATCAGCGGGGCGGGGGCCTTAGCCTGGAGCTTCTCATATCTGCTGCCACCCAGGCAATTGCAGCCTGCCTGCTGGAGGAAGGGACCAAGAGGTTGGCCAACAGGTCCTGATTGGATGATCAGGGCCTGCCAGCTGGGGGCAGCTCCTGCGTTGAGCTTCTGCCCTCTGGTGGTTAGTGTGTGTCATAGCCACTGGTCATTCCACCATTTGGTCAATTTGCATATTACCCTTTTATTATTTTATTATATAGGATCAGCAGTTAGTTCTCATCCATATTAACTGTTAGTAGAGTTTTTAAAGTGGTGACAGATATGTAGATGACCAACATATAGAGCTTGTTTGGCAAATCTTCATCCTCATTATGTTTTCTGGACAACCGCATCCAGATACAGTATGAGACACTCCTTATTCCTTTGGGCCCAGACAGCTTTGTTGAGCCTGGTGTCAAGATGCACATCTGGAGTTCCCCTCTCCTTCATGACATGGTTTTTGAAACCCACTCCGTGGATATGCTTGTGAATGTTGATGGTGTACTCTCAGGTTACTACCTGGTTGATGGCAGAACGGCCTTTCTTCTCACCACCATTCTTTGATGGAGCCATTTGCTCAGCTCAAGTTGGAAAGTGAAAATAGTCTTTTAATATTGCACTTTAATGTTACAATTGCAATACTGAAAATAAAATTCTGTTTGCAATCTAAGTATGTTAAGTAAGCTTGGGAAATGACAAAATAATTGCCTGCCAATTGCTTTAGTCCTCAGATAGAGTCTAAAGATATTAATTTAATTGTGATTTGTTGATATGAGACTCTAAGCAAGTTTTGCATAAAAAAATATTACCTATTTAAAAAAAGCTCTCTAAGACTTAAGATGTCATCCTGGAACATTGTTTAACAAGCCCACTAAGGGTTATTTAATTCTCTAGAGAATGAACTTTGGCTCGAATTACTATTTACTCTTGATTAGGGTTCAGATGTGGTAATGATACATGGTAATGTAGAGACTTTTGTTCATTAGAGGTATAGTGGTTCCTGACTAGTAGAGAAGATAACCCCAGTGCTTGTAGTTTTATTATCCTGTAGATCATTATCATTTTTGTCTCAAACTCAGAAAACTTATTTTGGCAAACCTTTCTTGATGGACCATATTAACCTCTGTTCCTTAAATTCTCCTTGGAACCAGCTTGATCATCCTGCTGAATTGGATCCATATTAATGGATTACATAAATTTTTGATACATTCTTTACGTGTGTTTCATGTTTGATACATTCTTTTCATGTTTTTAATTTTTTTAATTGTTTTTTTCTTCAGTGACCCAAAATTATAAGTGAATTTTGTATATAAATAAATTTTGTCCCTAAATTTTTCAATTTTCTAATTGCAATGGTCAATTATATAAATTAAATACTGTCTTTCACCTGTGAAGATGGTTTTTCAAACTGATCAGTGAAAGGAAATGAACTCCCCTCCATCTTGTCCTATAGGGCTGAGCCCCCTGCCTAAACCCCCGCCCTTTTCTGGGAGTGGCCACAGGTGTGCCAGCAATGTCCTAGCTTCCCCGACCACCCGAATGAACCAATGAAGCTCCAGGAACACAGCGAGGGTCCTAATTATGCTAAACCACAGAAAGGCCCTAATTCAAGTGACCAATCTATGTAACCCTTGTCACTTCCCTAAGCCCTCTCAATTATCCTACCCACTAACTGTTGCTTTCTCTGCTTGACCTCAGGACTGCTTGCAGGAGACCTTGTTCTGGAGAACAAAATATCTAACCTCAGATGATTGGCTGAAAACAGCTCTTATGAATGTCTGCTTTTTTTAGGCCTAATAATCTGTGATCTATGCTGATGTTAACTTCTTCTAGACATGTCGTACCTCTCCCACTAGATTATAATTCATGTGAAGCAAATAGTGCCTCTTATTGCCTTGCCACCTACAGTGCCTGAGATGACAGCATGGATTAACAGAAAGGGTCTACATTTTAGAATCAGAAAAAGCCAGCTCCGCTATTTATCTGCTACATCAACTTGGTGAATAGCTTACTCTCTCTGAGCTCCAGTTTCCAAGTCTGCACCAAACTCATATTACCTATTCTACGAGGTTATTTAAAATTTGGTGCTATCCTGGCTGGCTCAGGCATAAGACATGGCAATGCCAGCATTTAGAGTTAAGTGGCCCACTCATGGAGATTGTTTATGTGCTTTTTGTAGATAAAGTCTCTCTAGTTGGCCTGGAATGTTAGGGGGTACTTAGATGTAGGTTCAGCTCAATTCTCTGATTTGCATGGGCTCCAGGAATTTCTTGGGAAAGAATATGAACTATGCCCACAAGCAGGGTTCAAAAATAAACAGATGTGGCTGATGGACTGCAAAGCAGGACAAGCAATAAGAGCTATGTTACAGCCCTAGCCAGTTTGACTCAGTGGATAGAGCGCTGACCTGCAGACTAGAGTCCCAGGTTCGATTCTGGCCAAGGGCATATGTCCAGGTTGCAGGCTTGATTCCCAGTGGGGAGCATGTAGGAGGCAGCCAATCAATGATTCTCTCTCATCATCGATGTTCCTATCTCTCTTTCCCTCTTCCTTCCTCTCTGAAATTAATAAAAATATATTTGAAAAAAGAAAGAGCTAGGTTGCAGAGAGGGAAAAATGATCACTATTATTAAAATAGATGGAAATCATTTGACTATATTTCAGACTTTGTTCTAAACCATTAACATGTATAGAGAATTTTAATCTTCCTAATTCCTATGAAGAAGGGCAGTTTTTCAATTAGGAAACAGAGACATAGAGAATTGAAGTATCTTGTACAAGGTTACACAGCCAATAAGTGGCAGAGTTGTGGTGGAGAGCCGAGCAGTCTGGAGCCATGCTCTTAACCATTATACCATATGGCTCTCATTGAACTAACTCCCTGCCACAATGCCGACAACCTGAGGCAGGAGACATTGTGGTGGAAATAGAGCTCTTTATTACTGGAAACATAATAAACTCTCCAGGGGGAAGCTTTCTCAGAGAGTTGGATGATAAAACTGAAGTCACGCCCTAACTGCTTTGGCTCAGTGGACAGAGAATCCGCCTGCAGATTGAAGGGTCCCAGGTTTGATTCCAGTCAAAGGCATGTACCTTGGTTGTGGGCACATTCCCAGTAGGGGTTATGCAGGAGGCAGCTGATTGATGTCTCTCTCTCATTGATGTTTCTAACTCTCTATTCCTCTTCCTTCCTCTCTATAAAAAATCAACAAAATATATTTAAAACAAAACAAAAGAAAATAAAACAAAAAACTGAAGTCATGTAGCATGAGAGGCCCCTACCCCTGTATCAAAAGAACTGGACTTGAAGTGTAAGGGGCTTCCCTCTACTGGACATAGGGAGAGATAAGTCCTGGAGAGCAGCAGCAGAGAGACTATTCACAGGGGACCACCACCTCTATGGTTTGGGGTAGACGAGGTGGCCCAAATGC
Source organism: Lasiurus cinereus (assembly GCA_011751065.1). Classification (NCBI taxonomy): domain Eukaryota; kingdom Metazoa; phylum Chordata; class Mammalia; order Chiroptera; family Vespertilionidae; genus Lasiurus; species Lasiurus cinereus. The sequence continues at coordinate 10,483,745 of JAAGEH010000392.1, forward strand.
AGTGGTAGCTCCTTATTAGAGCTCTGTGTATAGTGGTGAGGAATTCAGGATGCCAGCAGCTGAGGCCTGAAACCCAGATACTAAGATAGCTCATCCCCTTTCCTTCCTTTTAAGACTTCTGAATTAAATTATATCAAAGGAACAGAAAATGCATAAGCCCTGAGTGTTGAGTTAAAAAATACTTATAAACTAATCCCAATCCATGACTAGCATCAATAATCAAAATGTAACTGGCATCCCTAGGAGTACCATTTTCGCTCCCTTGTTGTTATTCCTCTCCAAGGTCACCACTATTCTGACTTCTAAAGCTTTGGATTCATTTTGCCAAATTTGATCTTTTTTTTTTCTCCCCTTCATTCTAATGCTTTAGTGAGTTAAAATTTTTGTAAATTGATGAAATATGTATGAGAAAACAGAAAGACATAATTTTTAATGAAATTTAAGCTGAATGCTTTGGTAAAGACTAGATAAAAGCTGTTGCTAAAAAAAAATTGTTGTCAAAATAAGTGTAGATAAGACGGGCAAACAAAATTGAGAAACATCTGGCTGGTGTGGTTCAGTGGGATGACCATCATTCTGCCAGTTTGATTCCCAGTCCAGGCATATGCCCAGGTTGCAGACTCGGATTGCTGGCTTAATCTCTAATAGAGGGCGTGCAGGAGGCAGCCAATCAATATTTAGTTCTCCCATTGATGTTTTTCTCTTCCTCTCTCTCCCTTACTCTTTCTCTCAAAAATCAATAAAAAATATTTTTAACAAAAGATTGGGAAGAAGAATAAAAATCTCAAGGGATGCTACACTCAGCTTGCTTTCCATTCAACTTTTTTTGAATTTATTTATTTTTATTTATTTTTTATTAAATCTTTATTATTCAGATTACATTTGTTTTTCTTTTTCCCCCTCCATAGCTCCCCTTCACCCAGCTCCTCCCCTCCCCTCTACCCTTACCTTCCTCCTGTTGACTTCATCCATAAGTATATAATTTTTGTCCAGTCTCTCCCTGTACATCCCCCACCCTTTTCCCCCTGAGAATTATCAATCCACTCCCTTTCTGTGCTCCTGATTCTATTATATTCACCAGTTTATTCTGTTGATCAAAATTTTAATTCACTTAATTTTTAGATTCACTTGTTGATAGATATGTATTTGTTGTTCATAATTTTTTGTCTTTTACCTTTTTCTTCTTCCTCTTCTAAAAGAGTACCTTTCAACATTTCATATAATACTGGTTTGGAGTTGATGAACTCCTTTAGCTTTTTCTTATCTGTGAAGCTCTTTATCTGTCCTTCAATTCTGAATGATAGCTTTGCTGGATAGAGTATTCTTGGTTGTAGATTCTTGCTATTCATCACGTTGAATATTTCTTGCCACTCCCGCCTGGCCTGCGTTGTTTCTGTTGAGAAATCAGCTAACAGTCGTATGGGTGCTCCCTTGTAGGTAATGAACTGTTTTTCTCTTGCTGCTTTTAATATTCTCTCTTTGTCTTTTGCTCTTGGTATTTTAATTATGATGTGTCTTGGTGTGGTCCTCTTTGGATTCCTTTTATATGGGGTTCTGTGTGCATCCTGGACTTGAAAGTCTATTTCTTTTACCAGATGTGAGAATTTTTCAGTCATTGTTTCTTTAAATATGTTTTCAGTATCTTGCTCTCTCTCTTCCTCTGGCACCCCCACAATTCTGATGTTGGTATGCTTGAAGCTATCCCAGAGGCTCCTTACATTATCTTCACATTTTTGGATTCTTCTCTCTTCTTGCTTTTCCAGTTGAGTGTTTTCTGATTCTTTATATTTCAAATTTTTGACTTAATTCTTGCCTTCCTCTAGTCTGTTAGGTCTCTGTATAATATTTTTTATTTCAGTCAGTGTATGTTTAATTTCTAGTTGGTCCTTTGTCATTTCTAGTTGGATCTGTTCCATCTCTAGTTGTTCCTTTTCCATCTCTAGTTGGATCTTTTGCATCTCTAGTTGGTACTTTTTCATCTCCTCTTGGGACTCGCTAACTTTATCCAACTTTTCTAGGATATTCTTGAAAAACCTTATAAGCGTGGTTCTGAACTCTATATCCAGTCTTTTGTTTTCCTCCATTTCTTTTGTTTGTGATCCCTTCCCTTGTCTCGGGTATGCCGGGAAAGCTTCTGTGTTGCATTCAGCCTTATGATACCAGACTTGCAACTCCACAGAAGCTTGGGATGGGTGGAGTCTCAGGGCTTAAGGGACCACCTTGCCTTCCAGTTGGCCCTGCCCTCCATGGCCCCTGAGTTTCACGTGACGGGGTAATCCCTGGATCGGTCCCTGTGCACGTGTGGGCCCTCCCAGTGCCTCTAGACTGCTGCCTTTATGGCTCCCCTGAACTCTGGGACCATATCAGTCTGGGTCCCCAGGGTTTCGCCCGAAACCGGGGTTTACTGGCTAAAGTTTACTGGCTAAACTTTTAGAAGTGAGGCAGTTGGGAGGGTCTGTCTCCCGTCCATTCGTGAAAGCCAGCAGCACAATCAGCAGTCGGTCCTCTGCGCGCAGTGCCATGCGCACCACCAGACTTCTGATCTTTTGCGACTCCCCTAAATTTCCGTGCACTTTTCCCTTTTCACAGTCCAAACTCCCCCTGTATGAGTTTCGGCTGGATCTGGGGTTTAGTGTTGTAGGATAAGGGGTTCAATGCCGTCGAGAAAGCCAGCCAGGTTCTCTGACACCCGCTCTCTCCACACACGTCTCCGGACCTCAGCTTTTTGCAGCTCTTCTGGGTCTCTGTGAGATCTTCTCTTTTCCTCTAGTTGTATAATTTCCACTCAGCCAGCTTTCCTGTGGTTCTGGATAATGTCCGTTCTGTCTTTTAGTTGTAGTTTTGAAATTGTTGTGCGAGGCAGCAGTATAGGTGTTTACCTATGCCACCATCTTGCCTGTGTTATTTTTGGCTTCTTAAAAGCTGAACAAAAGTTGAAGGGAAGGAGAATCCAAGATGGCGGCATAGGTAAACACCTACACTGCTGCCTTGCACAACAATTTCAAAACTACAACTAAAAGACAGAACGGACATTATCCAGAACCACAGGAAAGCTGGCTGAGTGGAAGTTCTACAACTAGAGGGAAAGAGAGGGGCTCACAGAGACCCAGAGGAGCTGCAAAAAGCTGAGGTACGGAGACACATGCGAGGAGAGAGCGGGTGCCGGAGTACCTGGCTGGTTTTCTCTGGCGGGAGGGAGACGGAGACTCTCAAAGGCATTGAACCCCTTGTCCTGCGACACTAAACCCCAGATCCAGCCGAGACTCATACGGGGGGAGTTTGGACTGTGAAAAGGGAGAAGTGCACGGAAATTTAGGGGAATTGCAAAGGATCGGAGGTCTGGTCGCGCACGGCACCACGCGGAGGACAGATTGCTGATTGTGCCGCTGGCTTTTGCGAGTGGGCGGGAGACAGACCCTCCCAACTGTGCCACTTCTGACTCCACTAAGCCCCTGTTTTGGGCGAAACCCTGGAGACCTAGACTCGTGTGGTCCTGGTTTGCAGGGGACCTGGAAAGGCAGCGGTTAGAGGCACTGCGGGCGCCGCACAAGGACCGCTCAAACCATTACACAGTCACGTGAGACTCAGGGGCCGTGGAGGGCGGGGCTGACTGGATGGCAAAGCGGTCCCTTAAGCCCTGAAACTCCACCCCTCCCAAGCTCAACAGAGGCTTCTGCAGCTGAATCCAGCACAGAAGTTTCCCCGGCATAGTGAAAATGCCGAGACAAGGGAAGGGATTACAAGCAAAAGAAATGGAAGAAAAAAAACGACTGGATATAGAGTTCAAAACCATGCTTATAAGGTTTTTCAAGAATATGCTAGAAAAGATGGATAAATTTAGTGAGACCCAAGAGGAGATGAAAAATACACTGACTGAAATAAAAACAGAGTCCTAACAGCAGACTAGAGAAAGGCAAGGATCAAGTCCAAAATTTGAAATATAAAGAAGCAGAAAACATTCAACTGGAAAAGCAAGAAGAGAAAAGAATCAAAAAATGTGAAGATAATGTAAGGAGCCTCTGGGACAGCTTCAAGCGTACCAACATCAGAATTGTGGGGGTGCCCGAAGAAGAGAGAGAGCAAGATACTGAAAACCTATTTAAGGAAATAATGACTGAAAACTTCCCACATCTGGTAAAAGAAATAGACTTACAAGTCCAGGAAGCACACAGAACCCCAAATAAAAGGAATCCAAAGAGGACCACACCAAGACACATCATAATTAAAATACCAAGAGCAAAAGACAAAGAGAGAATATTAAAAGCAGCAAGAGAAAAACAGTTCATTACCTACAAGGGAGCACTCATACGACTGTCAGCTGATTTCTCAACAGAAACAATGCAGGCCAGACGGGAGTGGCAAGAAATATTCAATGTGATGAACAGCAAGAACCTACAACCAAGAATAATCTATCGAGCAAAGCTATCATTCAGAATTGAAGGGCAGATAAAGACCTTCACAGAGAAGAAAAAGCTAAAGGAGTTCATCAACTCCAAACCAGTATTATATGAAATGCTGAAAGGTACTCTTTTAGAAGAGGAAGAAGAAAAAGGTAAAAGACAAAAAATTATGAACAACCAATACACATCTATCAACAAGTGAATCTAAAAATTAAATGAATTAAAAATCTGATCAACAGAATAAACTGGTGAATATAATAGAATCAGGAACACAGAAAAGGAGTAGACTGATAATTCTCAGGAGGACAAAAATCATAAAGCATCAAACAGACTGTGAAATTACAGCAGAAAGATTAAAGTTAGGTGAAGTAAATAAGTGATCAATCAAAGGACTTGTATGCATGCTTATAAACATAACCAATGATCACAGACACTGGGGGGTCGGGGTATGCCTGGGAGGGAGGGGGGGCAATGGGAAGATATGTATAAAAAATTAATTAAAATTAATTTAAAAAAAGAAGCCAAAAATAAAGCAAAACAAAAACAAAACAAAACAAATAAACAACCCCTCCCAAAACAAAGCAACTTAGAACATCAATGAATGATCCACATTTAAAATGACAGAATATTTAGTCCAATATCAAAATAAAATAAAATGTTAATGTGTGTATAATTTTGAATGATTAACCACTTCAATGGACTCTCTCCAGCTTTACTGAAATATAATTGAATATAACATTGTATGAATTTATGGTGTGTGATAATTTGGATACACATATATTTTGAGAAATATTTACCACAATAAGATTAGTTAACACATTTTTTCCATCAAATAAGTATCATTTTGTTATTTCTCTTATGGTTAAGACATTTAAAATCTACTCTCATAGCAACTTTCTAGTATACAATATCATATTGTTAACTATAGTCATTGTGTTGTACATTGGATACCTGGAAATAGTTTCCCTTATAACTGGTAGTTTGTACCCTTTGACAAATATTTCTTCATTTTGCCCACCTCCTAGCCCCTGGCAAACATTGTTCTTCTCTCTGATTCTATGAGTTTGGCCTGTTTAGATTCTACATGTTAGTGAAATCATACAGTATCTATCTCTGTCTGACTTATTTCACTTAGCATAATGCCCTCAAGGCCATCTATGTTGTCCCAGATGGTAAGATTTTCTTCTTTTTTTTTTTGCTGAATAATATTTTATTTATTCATTTATCTGTTGATGGGCATATAGGTTGTTTCCATCTCTTGGCTATTGTGAATAATGCTGCAATGAACATAGAAGGTACAGATATCTCTTTGAGATAGTTATTTCATTTCCTTTGGATATATACCCAGAAATGGGATTACTGGATCATATTGATTTTGACCTTTATATAAATAGAATCCTTCCTGTATTTTCATTTATGTATTAATTTTGTGCACAAATTTATGTTTGTGCTATTTATCTGTGATATTGTGGATAGATGCCATTTATCTACTCCCATTGTAACTTAGTATTCCACTGAGTAAATACACCACAACATTTTCATTTACTCTATTGTTGATGAACATTAGGGCATAGTTTCCAGTCGGACCCCTTCCCTTTTGAGGATTCGTAGAAGGACACAAGAAGGGAGAGGTTTGAGAATTTTTCACTGAGTAACAGGGGGAAAATTCTTATGACAATTGCCTTAGGATTCATACCAGGGGAATCTCTGAGATATTTTGAGAAGAGGACCACTAGAAAGCACGTATAAGGACCTGGAGGACTGAGTGTGAGGGGCTGACTATAAATTTTCCCTCATTTATAGTCACTTGCTGTCATTTGCCCTCATTTGGAAAAGCCTGTGACATGTGTGTTATAAGAAATGGAAACAATATAGTCACCAACCTGGCACCAAGTTGACATCCAATAAATGGAAGCTGTGTATATTGTTATACACATACTGAAGAGTCACTGTTAACTTTATGAATCAATCTTTATGTGTAAAAAATGGGATATGGTAACAAGAAGAAAAAGGTGTGTGAAAAGTTATACAGAGTCCAAGTGGGCACTGTTATCATCCTCACTGGAGGCCACAGAAGGCTATGGCAGACTGGGAGGGTTTTGGGTACAGAATAGAGCCAGGAGGAACTGTATAGAAAGTTCCATCCAACCTCTTCATTTTTGAGATGAGCACACCGGGGCCTGAGGTTTGTCTCTGGGAGCGTCTCAGTGACTACTTCAGTGTAGAAAGGCAGAAGCAGGAGTCCTTGTCAAAGAAGAGAAGGAACCTCACCAAAAAATCCAGGGATGAAGGGTGGAGAATTCATTGGTTCACAAAGTCAATTTATTGGGCTTCAGGATCATTTGGAACCAGGGTCTAGAATGTTCTAGAACTCTCCTCTTGTCTATCAGGTGGATTTTTTCCTCTCAGAAGCTTTCTTCACACAGCTGGAAGTAGGGCTGCAGGTGGCTTCCAGCACTTCAGCTTCACTATCGGTCCTGAAAATTAGGAAAAGGCTCTACTTGGTCTGGTTGGGCCTTCCAATTCCCATTGTGGCTTGGGAAGTGAAGGTGGGTTGTGCTTTTATTGGCAGCCTAATTTTTTTTTGGCAGCGGAGTGGAGAGGCAATTTTCCCGAAGAAAGACACTAGTATTTCCAAAAGAAGAAAGCAGTGAAAACAAAACAGTAGGTATTCACTATTTTACCAAAGATGTTTTGTGTTGCAAGAAACAAATCCCAACTTGATTTAATTTAAACAATAAAAACAATTTGTTGACCCACACTACTTGAAAAGTTCAAGAAGAGCCTTGTTTCAGGAGCATTTTGATCAGGTTCAAGCTCCTTTTCTTCATGACTTCATTTTGTTGGATTTTTCCTGCTGTAATGTTTCATTCTTAGGCTATCTTTCAGAACAAGAAATATTATTCATGCCTGCCATTGACGTCCTGAGATTCATTCTGAGTGGACTGGGTTGGGTCACAAGCCCAGCCTTAATCCCCATTTTTTGTGGTCAGGTGATGGAATACCCTAATTGGCCTTTCCTAAGTCACTTGGTTAACATCTGGAGTATAGAGAACTGACTTTCCTAAAAGGAAAAAGCATGGATGCTAGGGTGGGAAAGCAACAAACAGGGACTCACTTTATCACTAAAAAGAAGAGAGATTAAAGAAATTTTCCAAAACCACACACCTACTAAATGTTGGTTATAAGATTTAAACTAATCCCCAAGATCATAACCATTAGACTAGAATTGCTCTGATACAAAGTTGTTCTTGATATCTTTTGCTGCATTGCATACTACCTGAAACATTGTAGCTTAAAGCAATAACAAATTATAACTCAGCATCTGAGCTGAGCTCCTCTGCTCAGTTGCTCTGTTCTACAAGGTGTCTTGTAGGGTGGGAACATTCAAGATGGCCTTTTCACTTATATGTCTGGTACCTCCACTGGGATGGTTGGGAAAACTGGGTACTGCTAGACATTTATCTCTCCACCTGGGCTCACCAGTAGAATATATGGATTTCTACACATGGTTGCCCAAGCATCCAAGAACACGTATTCCTTTCTAGAGGATAAGCCTCTACTTATCTCATCTTTGTCAATTTTCACTGGTCAAGGCAAGTCACATGGCCAAACACAGTCAATGTGAGTGGAATCTACACAAGATTGTGATTATCAGGAGGCTTGGGATATTGGAGGCCACCCAATCTAAGGGGACGGTGGCATACTTTTGTCTCCTTCCACCAAGGTAGAAACTATTCTGTCATAAGGCAAAGAGCAGACACCTAGTTTCTAACTTTGCTATTCCTTGAATAAAATTACTATTTCTAGTTAATCAAATCAAGGATTTAATGTTCCATTGGAGGTCCCATCAATGGATCGTCAGAGAACCATTGGCTGTGTGGCTCTCTTACAGCAGCGACTTACATTCTAACTTTCACAATATAAATTGTCCCAGATGTGCAGTTTGGAATATGAATTTTTATTTTTATTTGGTTTTATTTTTTAAACAACTTTGAACTTTAAAGTTGTTTGACCTGGGTTTTTCATCCTTAGCTTTTATTTTGAAAGCTTCATATGTCTAAAACCATGGTAGAATGGTAGAATGCTATACATTTTGTCATCTTTTTAGACACCAAAATCATATGTTTTACTACTGGCATTCTAGTGGGGAAAAAAGAGGAAAGTATTCCAGAGGGGAGGCAGTGGTCCCCTAAAAGGCAGTCATGTGTTGTTCAACTAATGAATGTCAAACCTCTGCTTTCCCAAGGAGCTGGAGAATATGTCTGCTTTGGACCCATTGTGAATATCCTACTTTTTCTTTGGTAAACATAGCCACTTGAACATTGGCATCCTTTTTCCTATAAAGCTATCTTCATCTACTTCTTTCCTTCTCCCCTTCTATTATAAAATCAGTTTGGATGTATTTAAGTTTCCAAACTGCAGGATTAGATTTGTCAAGCCCAATATTCTTAACATCATATACTTTTTGGGGTGTCAGAATATGCACTTTTATTTTCTGTCTCCTTTCATGGGACATGGCACAACAGTTTTCTTAATTCAATTGCACTTCTTTCCAAATGTGGATGCTGTTTAAAGCTTAGTATTTTATTATCTCCTCTTATTTCAAATATTTGAGTGTTGCTCTTTTATCTTCTAGCTTGGCATTTTTTGAGAAACTAATTCTATTGATCTGTCCACCTTACTTTAGCTGGTTTTTCTGTAGTTTCATGGCTCATAAAGAATAAATAATTTGAGAGCATGACATTCCTGGTGACTCTCAGTGACAAATGTTTTGAAGTCAATGTAGCTCCTTTCAGTAGATGCCCAGACTATTTCCAAGTGGTGAGTTAAATTTCCATCCTATTTCCAGCTAATGAGACTCTTTTCTGCAATAGAACAGTTTCCAGCTTTGGATATTTAAGGCAAACCTTATACATCAGAGTTAATCAAGTCTCCATTCTTGTCTATCCTGGTTAGGGACAGTGGGAGACCCTGGACAGGCCCATTTTTGTGGACAATTTTTTCACCAGTCCTTCAATGATTTGTGTTTCTATTCTACAGTGTCAACTTGTTGCTTTCCCTTTCCATATAGATTTACTAGTAGGTGGGGTCATCAGATTAACTAACTGAGTAATAGTCAATGGCATGTGGGCAGAAGCGATGAAAGCCACTTTCATATCTGGCCCCCAAATTCTCTTGAGTGATCCTGAATGTATATTCTCTCCCCAATGATGCCAGCTGATGTCCCAGATGCTCCAGATCCAGGGCATAGATTCCTTGTGGAAGATAGCAGAGTCTCTGTCAACTGGGTCCATAGTGGCTGTGTGACCGGGGCTCTGACTCCCCTGTCCTCTACCACATCCTGTGCCCACTATTGGGGTATATGTGAGAAAAATTAAATAACTTTATATTTTATTCAGGCTTTAGAATTTGTGTACTAGATATGACAGATAGAATTAAGGGATTTCTTATCGTTCATGTGTTGCTGGTCATTCCCTCCACTTGGTCACACCCCATGAGGAAAAGTCAGGACACTGAGAAGGCACACTCACTGAAGTCGTGTTAGAGAGTAGAAATTTTTGAGTATGCTTCCTTTTAGTCAACTTAGCCTTGAATCCCTGCTGCACCTCACAAAATAGCCTTGTAAGATAGAACACTGTCAGCTTTCTGAAGAATAGGATGACCCTATAAATAACATGGTCACCAATAATATGACCCTGACATTACTTAAGAAAAACTGTTTTGTCTTAAATTGCTTGCTCTGCAAAAACAAGATGTGGTAAATGTGCTTAAAAGTTGTCCTACCGAAAGTGTCGGGGCTGCTCTCTAGACTCCCTGTGTGGAGAAAGGCAGAGCAGTTGCTGGCCGGCTAATAAAGGCTCCCTAAATTTTAATTTGGTCTGAAATCCAGTGGTCGTTCACTCGTGTTTGCTCCACAACAGTCCCTCCTTGGTCTAAGCTGCTATTTCCTTTTTAAACTTGCTAAAACCTGTGAGTAGAAATGATTGATACTCAAGAGTTTCTTTTCTGCCTTTTCCTGAACAAAGGCCTGGTTCTTTCCAACCTGGGCTTACAACAAAATTGCTTTTGATGACTATTTGTTATTCTCTATATAAGTGACAAGCCTTATTATCTGTCTAGCTCTGAACTGGGATTGAGAGAAATAATAAAGAACACAGTTTCTTCTCCAAAGGATTTTATAAATTAAATAGAGAAGCAAGAGATCCATATGGAATTCAATGAGAAGATAATGTGATGCCATATATAAACACATTCTATAGGAATTCAGCAAAGGGAAAGATACACATGACTGGGCTTGGTTGGAGAAGCTACTAGTAGATATAAGAATTCTACTTGGCTTTGAGAGAGTCTGGGCCAAGTGTGACAAGTAAGAATGGGTCCTAATGCAAAGTCTCATATGCCCTGTTTAGTGCAGAAGAACCCATCTTCTCTCCAAGTAGGGGAATCAGGTTTGGACAAGCAAAGCTGAGGATTTGAGGTGACTGGAGAGGCTAAAGGGGTGAAGAAAATGACTGATATTGACACTGTATCACAAGGCACCTGAGGAGAAGGAATAGCTTGTGGCTGGTTTCTTTTGTTCTAGGCCTTGGGAGACACATAACTTTTCTTGAGGGCCCTTGTCCCTAGCATGTACTCCATTCAACTGGTGGTGTTCTAAATTTGGCTTGTATTGGCTTGAGAGGGTTGATTGACTAATTTTCAGGAGATTTATGAGCCAGTTGTTAAGCACATCTATTATTATTATAAATTGAACTGTATTTGTCTCATATGAACTTATAATTAAATAAATTAAGCTAATTAAAATAAAGATAATCAATCCTCAAAACTTATCACTTCCCTGATATTTGCTACATTTTTCTATTATCAATATTTTAGAATTTACTTGCAAATATTGTAGATGCATAGTCTTATGGGGTGAATGGTGTCCCCTCCCCCATTAATATGTTGAAGATCTAATCCCCAGACTCAGAATGTGACCTTTTATAAAAATAGGGTTGTTTCAAAGACAATTAGTTAAGATGAAGCAATTAGGATGGGTCCAATATTCCTGGAGTCTTCATAAAGAAGTAGAAACTTGGACACAGAGAGAACACTGTCTGAAGAGAAACACAGATCATGGCAATGCTGTTTTAGTCAAGGAGTTCCAAAGATGGCCAGCAAACCACTGGACAGATTCTCCCTCACAGCATCAGAAGGAACTGACCCTACTGACACCTTGATCTGGGACTTCCATCTTCCATAACTGTAAGAGAATGAGTTTCTGTTGTTTAAGCACTTTCTCCCTCCCCTTTTTGTGGTATTTCTTGATAGCAGCCCCCTAAAAGTAAAGCAGGTGGAAACACTATGTTGAGCAATGATGTGCTTCTCACATCCCCCTTCCCACTCATTCTTTGACCTCCTGTTGAAAGCTTGAAATCAGCCACAGGGGGCTGATTTGTAAACGAATGCCACAAATCAGGGCTTGATTCACTGTTTCAGTGATTGTCTAGACAAGAAGTTGGCAAACTACAGCCTGTAGACCAAGTCTGGGCCCTGCCTGTTTTTGTAAAAGTTTTATTGGAGCACAGCTGTGCTCATTTGTTAATAGATTGTCCAGGGCCGCTTTCACACTACAATGGCAGAGACTGTATGGCTCACACAGTTGACAATATTTTATTATCCGGCCCTTTAGAGTGAAAGTTTGCTGACCCTTGGCTTAGACTTAAGAAAGCAATGGAGACAATGTTAAAAATACAGATAAAACATATGTGTCCATTACATTGGAATAACACCAAAAATTGAGAAAATATTCTAGTATCTTATCTGATTCTACAAAGATTTGCTCTTATCATGAATAAATGAGTGAAGTTCTGACATAGGTATTTGTTGGTTTGCTTTTCTCCTACTTGTTTATGTAAATAAAAATAGCCAACATTAAGGTCAGAGCTATACTTGTGCATCAATTGCAATCATAGATTGGCTACAGTTAGGAGAATTTGTCAAAAATCAATGGAAGCATCTAGAAGAATCAATAGGTGATGTGGAATTTATTTGTGTGTGTTATATATAGGTAAAGCTTATGATAAGCTTATGTATGTATACACATATGCATACATTTTCTCCCCCTGAGAGCCAGTTGTTGAACAGGTACACTTCTCCCTACCTCCATGCAACACCCACAGCTGAGCAGATGCCAGACAGTTCATGGGTCTGTTGCAATATGACTTTGGCCTTGGCTCAGTTTCATACTGTGTAGATTTGGCTTGGCTAAGAGAGTACCTTTGATGGGAGCATGTGTAGTAGAAAAACTCGTGGCACCAAGGAAACCGGCCTGGCTAAATTCTGTTCTGGGTAAGGGAAGAAGCATTCATGAGTGAAGTGACCCTATTGATAGAGTGCCCACTATCCAAGTTTGGGTTTGGTCCCACGAGCAGCAGGAGTCCCTAGCAAAGGAGTGACAGGGTGAAAGCACTGGTTTAAGAACACAGATTTGATAACAATAGGAAGGACATTCAGGGCAGTAAGTCCAGGTTGGGCTGTTGCAATCAATGCTTTAGAGAAGGACAGAGATGGCTCTGTGCAAGACATGTGTTCTGGTGTTTGTAAGGAAAAACTTGCAAAATGTTAAGAAATGGGATCCTTGTTTGATCATGGAGGTCTCAATGGACCTCCAGAGCTCGCAAAAGAGAAAAATAGGACAGCACTTCTGAGAAGCTTGGCCGGATGACTGTCATAGGGCTTTCTGCCATCCCTCTGTTGCTTTCTGGGTGTTTAGTAGAAATGAAGAAATGATTTTTCAGTAACATTTTCTCAAAACAAACAAGCATGGAGGGCTTGTTTTAAAACTGAGACCAGGTATTTGCACTAAGTAGGGAAGGCTTTGGGCTCCATGGAAACTACATGGCAGGGGTTGCGGGTGGATGGGAGGTATGGAAAGGGGGAAGCCCCTATAGCACCTTGAGTTCATCCCCTTCCAGTCTTTCCTGGCCTGTGGGCCGACGTTGCAGCCATTCCCTCCAGAGGAGCAAAAGCCCTAAAGTTGCCAGTGACTCCTGCCAGCAACTCCTGCCAGCATCTTCTCAGACCATCCCCTCCCCCAGGCTGCTGTCCCTTGCCTCTTCCTTATGGGCCTGGCTTTGATTTTAGGCAGGTAGGATTTAGGTATGCCAGTTTGATCTCTGGCATGCAGCCGCCAGATTTCACTGTGCTGCCTGCCTGCTGACTGGGGTCCAGTACTGGTTACTGGGCTTGTGCCCTTCTCCCCATGCAGGGTGGGACAGGCCCGTCCCTGGGAAACCTGCTCAGTGCTACCAAACCTGGAGAACTGGGTATGGGCTTGTTCATGCCAATATCCCTGTAGCTTTCAGAAATGGATTCCTGCCCCTAGTTCTGAGCCCACTGGACTTGGTTACTGGCTGACAGAGATTTAGATAACAGCCTCCTGCTGGCCTTCCCACATCTCCCAGTGTTGCTAGATTTTCCTTTTCTTCCTCTGAATTGGACTTCGTGTATGCAGTAGAAAAGACAATAACTTTGAAATCCACCAGATTGGGACTCAAATATATGATTTGTCACAAGGTAGCTATGTGGCATTGGGCAAATTATTTAAGCTCTTTAAACTACAGTTTCTTTACCTGTGAAAAGAAGATAAGGGACGAGGTTGTTCTGAAGATTGAAAGAGAGAACATAGGTAGAGGGTCTATTATTATTATTGTACTCTAAGACCCATTCACTCAAATATAGTTTGAATGCAGGTTCTGATTCAGTAACTTGGGGCTGGGTCTGAGATTCTGCGTGTTTAACAAATTCCCAGGTGATGCTGATGCTGCTGGGTCCCAGACCACATGTTGACTAGCCAGACATTGATTCTGACTCCTAGCTTCTAAACACTTGCAGCTTCCAACTCCTCCTTGTTCAGGCCAGAAGCTGGAGACTCCGTATTTGTAAATGGCTATGACAGTGATGGGACACCACTGCAAATAGCAAAACAGAACCCCCCAGATACTCTGGCTAGTCTAGATGCATGTCTCCTTCAAGGAGGACTCATGAATGAAGATCCTGTGTGGTTCTCTCTCAGTTCCATTCCCTCAGGCTCTGGGTGGGTGAGTGGGTAGGGAATTACCATTCTTCCTTCCCCCCACACCAGGTCACACAATGTTTTAGGACAGTGACAGAGCTTTCAATTGACCTGGTAGGGTGTGTGTGTGTGTGTGTGTGTGTGTGTGTGTGTGTGTGTGTGTGTATGTGTTTAGTTCATCTTCCTTTTCTCAGGAAGTTGGCAGTGGTCCTAGGAAAATGAGAGTTGATCATCAGTTCTCTCTATGATGCTGTTCTGCTGTGAGAGGGTCTTTGCAAAGGACTAGTTGCTGGCTTCCAAATGGGCAGTCATTTGCCCTTCCCATGAAGGTTCTCAGTCTCTCGCAAATAGAGCAGGTCCCTGTCCTTTGTAGGTGGTACTCAGCTTAGGCCTGGGAACTGCCTAGGAACTTCCTCTCCCTCTGCACACCCAGAAGCATGCCCATCTTCTGAAATTTTTTTTTTTTTTACTACGTGCATTACCTCTGCTTCCCAGTCTAGTCCTTTATACACATGCATTATCTCCAAGACTGGGATGGATTGTCCTTGAGGACAGGATTCATGCCTGATCTAGCTTTAGGTTATTTGCATTGATAGTGTTCACAAATACTTACTCAGACTGGAAAATTGGTATGCCTTTAAATCATACCAGTCATATTAAGCCAGTCTCATTTAGATCTGGAATTGATGCTCTTCTACCATTCTTGTCTCATTACAGATACTGGAGACTCTTGAATCTTTTTATGCAATTGTGATGAATGGTTACACCACATAGATCCCAGGAAAAATATCACCAGGCCACTCTTAAAGTAAAATGTCAGGTAGTTTAGTTCCTGAAATAGAGGATTTTTTTCAAACACTAAGACTAGAAAAGCAAGCTGGAATGTCTAGCACTTGTTTTAACATTCCTTAAATATTATAGCTGATCTATCTTATTTTTCCTGTTTTGGAAACAATCCTCAGCAGAGCCTGAGAAGAGCTCCTTCTGACCCTGACTCAGGCCACCATGGCCATGGCCTGAGTGTTAAAGAGCAGTCCTACCGGATCTCAGAGTTGTTCTGTTCCTGGTGATCAATAATGGGAGGAGATGAGGGGCATGAAAATGTAGAGTTTAGAGCAGTTAAAACAATCAATGACTTTGGCAGGAAAGAAAAGGGTGGGGAGGAAGGATAATATGGATCATAAATGCAAGCATCTCTTTCATTCATGACCTTTTACTCCTTCCCCGCCCAAGGCTCCCACAAAGGATTGTCACCAAGAGCCGGTTTAGATTTGCCTTGCCTGTAAATCATGGGGCCAGGGTGCAGCAGCTGGGACTTAATGGGATTACCCTATGTTGTGACCCTGCTGAGCAGACTGACTGAGGACTGTGTCTGGATCCATTGCTGGGGACACTGAACTTGTCCCACTCTCTTGTCAGCTGCAAAGTTTTCACATCACATGGCTTTTGTGTTGTCTTAGTGACTCCCGGAGTTCCTAGTTCAGGGCGCTTAGCCAGCCTTTTGGAGGGGAGAGCAGCATCTCCAGGGCTGCCTGCCCCTCCCCCTCCTGTCAGTCTTAGCTTCCAGAGAAGAATTGGGCAGCAGATTCAGTTGGTGGCTCTATTTGCTTATATATGACATTTCTGTTCAAGGGGTTCCTTTCAAGCTCTTCCCTCAGTGCATTTAGACCCTCATTTTAAAGAAATCTCTAGTCATCTCTTCCTGGCCCAAGTGACCCTGGAGAGAGCCACTTCTCAGATCATAGCACTGAAGCCAGGGTGGATGCATGTGCTAGCCTGCCTTGTCATTTAAATTTCTGGTCTCTAAAATAGTTAATGTGTCCCCTAAACACAAAGAGGAATTTTTTTTTCTTCTCTGAATTTGCCAGCTATACTTGGCTAAGCAGCCCATTTAATTAAGTTTAAAGGCATCTCTGTCTTGTAAGGAATGGAGAAATAGAGACAATTTGCTGGTAGTAGCAGAAAAGATCAGACACTTTCTGGGCCCCAGTGTTATCTGGGCAGTTGTGGTTCCCACTGGAGGCACATTAATTTTTATTTCCCATGCTGGAGTTTTTCCATAATGCTGTTTTAGAGTTGGGGAGAGACTAGGTTTCCGGGTCATATTACAATGAGATCCCTCTTTGCATATCAGCCATTTATAGGCCAATACAGACCAAGCACCTACTATGCACATATGCTCTGTACTGATGAATGACATGCTCCTTATGCCTGAGATGCTCTGGAGTGGTGAGGGAGAAAGTTATGTAAACTGTGGATTGCCTGAGGTCAAATTCACCGATAGAACTCCAATTTCACTGTGCTCCCCAAGAACGAAGAGCCCCAGCCAGTTCTGTTAGTTCTTGAGGTCTCTCTCATTCCTTTGGCCTGGGCCCCTGTGACGTCCCTTAGTTGCCCTCAGACCTGCTTCTGGATCTTGCCTTCCTGCTGTCCATGTTCTACCTGCGGATGTTCCCCAGCTACTGGTGCCACATCTCTCCCCACTTTTCCTGAGCCATGCCACCCTGTGTTCTGGGCTCCAGAAGAAAGAACACTGCTGTCTATTTTGAGTCACATTTTATCACCTGGGAACAAAGCAGCATGGTTTGTGCTTTTGTGCCTCATACTGTCTTCTGAGATAAGAACTGCTTTGGCTTCTGTTTGTGGCATCTCCTTTCACAGAACTTGGGTCTAAATCCACAGGGCTAGCTCCAAGGATCAAAATCTATATCGAACATAATCCTCAACCTCCCTCCCAATATCATCACATTGCATCAACTGCACAAGTCTCGTCCTTTCATGTGTCTAACACCCCCTTAAATAGATGGTGGTCAGCTCTCAGACATGCCCAGGCTGAATTCCTCTTAAGTATGTCCCTTCTTCCTGCTGTCACCACATCATCTTGGGCCCTTATTAACTCCACAAGGCAGTTTTCATAATTTCTTAATTGGGGTCACTGCCTCTGTTCTCTGCTCCCCTCCATCCTGTACCCAGAGTTGCTTCAATAAATGGCCATACTTGGATGGGGTCCTGTTGGAATCTGCCTTCTGTAGAATTCCTCTTGCTAGTTACATCAAGGTATCAGGACATCATTAAAATTACATTGCTACTTCTTGGCCTATTAAATATTTTTACATATATTTTTACTTTACCCATTTTCAAGCAGAATTTGAAATAGTTTCCACTAATCTTCTGAGTTATTCCCAACACATTAGTATCAAGGGGAAAATGGCCATTTAGAATCAACTTCTTTGTTTCACCTGGATATCTAGGACATTTGAAAGGATTAGAACACATCCTGTTGCATCATGTTCATGCATTGATGGGAACCCCTGGATAAAAAGAATCGTGAGGTGCAAGAAGGCAGAGTATTAATGAAGCAACATTGAATGAACTGCGATATAAGAAATCAAGAACCTGAGACTTCTTGAAGAATTGGCTTTTAGCATCAACCACTACAAAAAACTATGACAATAAGAACATAAGCACTTATTAACATTTAGAAAATTTTATCATAATGCAGTTTTTTTTTCTGATTGTTTTTATTTTGAAGGAAAGAACCAACTTATTGAAACTCTAAGTATATATGCCACCAAATATGGGGACTGAGATATGGGGACCCAGGTGGGAAATATTGGAAGCCTAGGTCTAGAGGGAACTTTGCCTGCAGAACTGGTAAGTATTTGTCCTGAGCCAATCACCCCCAAACCAAGAGGACAGTGTCATGGAGGAGGAAAAAGTTGCTCTGGACCCTATTAGAGTCCTTGGCTAGGTCTGAAATTAAACTGATGAAGAGAAATTAAGAGGAAAAAAGCTTACATATTTATTTATGTTTTATGTGATACGGAGTCTTTGTAAGGAAATGAAGACCTGCAGAAATATTTAGACACTGGAGATGGGAGGTTGTTATGGGGGTTGGATAGAGAGTGCACAGTAATGGAGGGTGTGACCAGTGAAGGGGTATGAGGTGAGTGTAGAAAACTGGGAGAGTCTTAACAAGGCTTGTGTGCTTGGATTTTTTAGAGTCCCTCTGTCCTGGGGGGTAAGGATGCTCCATCCTCTGTGTCTGGGGAGGGTACCTTTCACATGAGGGTCTAATGACCTGTTTCAGGGAAGAAGGTCTGTGTGAAGGTCATAGAGAACTTCTTGCTTCTGTAATATTTTTTTAAATCCTTCAACTTTAAATATTCAATATGCCAAGATACCGTATTTCGGGGTGGTATGTTCTGAATGGCATCACTGAGGATGTTGTTCAAAGAGAGAGAAGACAGAATCTGGGAAAAAAAGGTACCCACCTCCATCTGCTCTATCAAACAAAAACAATGTCATCATTTGATTATTTTTTTTAATCCTCACCCAAGGATATTTTTCCATTGATTTTTAGAGAAAGCAGAAGAGAGAGGGAAAGACAGAAAGAAATATCAATGTAAGAGAAACACACTGATTGGTTGCCTCCTGCATGCACCATGACCAAAGTCTGGGCTGGGGAGGAGCCTGCCACCGAGGTACATTTCTGGGGCCTTTAAGTCTGTCAATGCTCTATTCACTGAGCCAAACCGGCTAGGGTCCTTTGATTTTACAATACTTAGTTGGAAGGTAAAGTTTGATTATAGAAAGAGACCCAAGCAGGCTGGATTAGACAAGGAAATCTCTACACGGGAAAAGGAAATTGCCCTTATGTCTGAAAGATGGTCAGGATTTAGACAGTGGGGCAAGCACATTCCCAGTGGGAACAAGCGAGGTGGGGGTAGAAATGAGAATGGTAGGTTGCTGAGACAGTGAGGTCAGGGCCTTACTACTGAAGGAGGGATATGTTGAATGTGTTGGGCATAGGAGCTTAGACAGGGGAAGGCTTTATTACAGAAGGCCAGAAAGCCAGGAAAAGCAGCTTAGATTAATCCTACAGAATGCTGGAAGCCATGTGAACCATAATGAAACAGATTTGGGGAGGAAAATTCTGGTTTTGGGAGGGTTGTGTTTTGAGACATGAGGAATATCACTAGGTGAATGTGGTCCCACTGGGAAGGCCTCTGTGCAAAGGATAACTTACAGAGAAAATGTGCTGAGACCTGGAGAATTGTTGAGGGAAGGGAAAGAAATTCATAGAGAGGATACCATCAAAGTTTGGGCCAATGGAGACCAGTGTGCCAAAGCTAGGATGAAGAGGTAGTCTGGAGCTAGGTTCACAAGTTTGCTTTTGGTTATTTAGAAAAACAATGAGAAATCCAAATGGAACTCAACATGGGCTGCAGCCCAAACCTCAGAGGCAGAGATCTGCTCAGAGGTGATGACGGAATCTGTGATCATGGAAAAACCTTCTCTTCAAGAAAAAAGAGCAGAAGTCTGAGATGAGGCCAGGAACTGGATGTCGAAGAGGAAGCTATGAAGGAAATAAAATGTTTCCAGCCAATGACTCCTCCATCCTATAAGATGCCTTGCTACATTATTTGACCTACCCACTTTGGTATTTACTTTGGTTTTAATCTTGATAGAGGATGCCCCCTGACAAGATTAATGTCCATATTAAGCAATTGCTTAATATGTTGTATTTATACTAATTACCGGGTCCTTAAAAAAGGACCCGGTAATTAGTGTAGCTAGATTTAGCAAATAAAAATATAGGATACCCAGTTAAATTTGAATTTCAGATAAAAAATGAAAAAAATTTAATATAATATGTCTCAGATACTGTATATTTAAATGAAAATTGTTATTTTTTTATCTGAAATTAAAATGTAATAAGGTATCCTGTACTTTATCTGGCAGTTCTCCTACTCTCTAATAAATCTTCTGTATTCATCACTATGGGGGCCCATGATTATTCCCTTTCTTAGATAAGAAGGCCCTTTCCAAAGACACAACTTATTCTATTTTTTCCTTCCATCCCAATGGAATTCAGAATCAACAAATAATTGTGGCATTCCCACCATGATCCTGACAAGACACAAGGCATTTCACACATACAATATCAGTGGTTTGCAACTTGTTCAGGGTATAAAGCACTTGAAAATTATGTGGTTTTGGCAGAATATCCTTAACTTAAAATAATTTCACCAGCCACCTAGATAATACAGTGGTATTTGCAAGGTGTGCAATAAAGCATTGTCATAGAGAAATACACACAGTGGTACAAAGTAAAACCTTTATGTGTTTAAGCTTTCCCACTGGCAATTGTGAGGGACAGTTTATTGAGATATTTATTTTTATTCTCCCTGTTGTATTTTCACTTTATCCTGAAAAACCAAACTTCTGTGAAATGAGCCCAAGGCACTATTTGCTGTTATCCAAGAGATAGTCCTACCCAGTGCCATATTTTAAAGACCCTTTGAGTAGGATTAAACTGGGTGCTCTGAAGAGGAGGAGGAAGGGGATGAAGAAAATGTATGCAATGGAGGAGCTGAATTGGCTTGGTGGGTGGTAGTGGAAGATTCCATAAAACTAAGAGAAGGAGCTGGTTATAGGGTTTGCAAACTTGAAAGGTCCCAGGTGCCTCTTGTGCCAAGTGCCTCCTAAGGATTGTGGCCGACTGTCTGTGGAGCAATGTTGAGGGTTTCATGGATAGGCCTGTAGACACAGTGACTACAGGGGGCATGTTTGAATCCTTTTAGGCTAGAATGTCTACCTAGAGTTTGTCAGGTAATCAGATTCTTTTATTGACTAAATGTTAGTTGGGTTTCTCTAAGCCAACTAGACTTTGATCTTGGCTTTCAGTTTCTGTCCTTGTTGGGCCTGCATGGGCCAGATTTAACAAGAATCCTGTTAAGTTAGTTTAGAGAGACTGCCACCATCAATATCTAGTCATTCTTGATATCTGATCAAGTTCCTCATTCCTAGCCTTGGTATCTGATCATCTTGGCCTGTCTTCAGCAAGAATCCTGTCAAGTCGGTTTAGCCAGAATCCTGCCTCCTCTGAGGAATTTTCCATTGACCCCTGTTCCTGCTCCTTGGCTATTAATCCTATATTCAGAACTGAACTCAATCTCTTTCTTTCTTACTGTAAATTTCCAGTGCAGAAATCTCTTGAATCAAGTCTTCCTTGTTGTCTCTAACAAAATGTCAGAATAATTTTTCTTTAACACCAGTACTCAACAGCAATGGGAAAGGAAGAAGTGTTGGCCATAATGGCGGCCTCTGTACCTCAGTCTCCTGGCACCTTCCTTTCCCCTTCTACTTCCTGCATGTCCTGGGACCCTGCAGCACTCATGTTGCCACACTGCTGGGAAAGAAGATGCAATAGTGACGGAGACTACATTTTCTATCAGCCAGGCAGCTGGGGATTGGGAGTGGAGTAAATTTGATTCAGAAAAAAATTTAAAAATGTATGTTATTCCTGCTTCTTAGTATTGCAGATTAACATTTCCTCACAGTTTTTGTTTGTTCATTTTTTTTTAGTCAAAGAACTCACAAATAACTAGAATTTTAAGGAAAATATGGAGAAAAACCTAAAGTTGAGAAATTTCTATCCATTAACTTAATCCAGTTCTTTCCCACCACAGCCCTAGGTTATGAAAATGTCACCATTTAAAAATTTTTATTAGCAATTGAACACCTCAGTCAGTTCAGTGTCATAGAAATGCAGTTAAAAAACAGTGTTATCTCACCATGAAAGGCTTTGCACAGGGTGCTGACATTTAAAAACCCAATGTCCAGCATGACACAATGACATTATTTATAGACCAACAAAGGTCCCGGACAAATATGATGCATAGGGAGAAATAAAAAGAAGGAAGGGGCAAGCCATAGAAATCTGAAGCTGAATTGAGAAGGAAACTCCCCGCCCCCTGCTCCCCCCAGTAAAATCTGAGACACATTGAGCTTTTGTAGGGTTCCTGTGATTAGCAGGAAGTTGAGATGACTCATTGCGTCCTGTCACCCTTGCCTCATGCTATCATGTAGCCTCTCCAAAGGTTCTCAAGTCCTGATTTGTGTAGAAAAGTTACACAACTTGTCAAAGAATGACTGTGTTTTGTTTTTCATATCCGTATTTTTAAAAAGCACAAAAGGGTTGTACTTCTCAATGTGTAAAGCTGGCTGTCTCCCCAGAATGGCTTCTGCCTGGAGGGTGGGTGATCTATGTGGTGGGAGGGCACCAGGGAGAGTTCAAGGGCCTCCTTATGTCTTCCTGGGGAGATCTGGATGGAGAGGGGGACCTTGGCCTCCAATCCTTGCCATGCATGGTATTAATCAGAACTAGTCAATATTCAAGAGTTTTAACTTTGTTTGGCTTTCCTACTTATCAGTCTTGTTAGCTCTTGAGTCCATAAGGAGAAAGAGGAGAGAGAGAGAGAGAGAGAGAGAGAGAGAGAGAGAGAGAGAGAGAG
>JAAGEH010000392.1:10506514-10539941 GCA_011751065.1 Lasiurus cinereus
GAGAGAGAGAGAGAGAGAGAGAGAGAGAGAGAGAGAGAGAGAGAGAGAGAGAGAGAGAGAGAGAGAGATCTTCTCAACATAAGACAGACAAGATCAGCAAGAGAAATTCTTTTTGTTTTTTTTTTAGTCTTTCTCCTAATTGCCACTTACTATGATTATTTCTTTCTTAGATATGCCTCCACTTCACTCTAACCACAAACTATTATGATTTAAATCTTAAAGTGAGAGATCCTGACTCATCCATTTCCTTTTAATAGGATGGCCTCTGGTGATCAATAGAGGAAATGTGGAAATGTGTACAAATGTGTGGTCCCGTTTGAAAGTATTGAATTAAGCAATATGTGTTCAAGGTAAGAAGACAAGATCATTTAGAAATGACTTTTTTTTTTAAGTCTTTGGTCATTATCACTTGCATTTAGAAAACCAATTTAAAAAAAAAAACAATGTGAAGTGGCTTTTTCTCCCTAAATCTTTATCATTCCTTAGGTGACAAGATACTATAGAGATTAAACTTGGAATTGGCTTTTAAAAGGAAGAGAAAAGGAAAGTATAATCTGTTGCCTAAATTTATGGAAACAATCATAAAAACTGCCATTATTCTTCTGGCCTGCCACATAGCTTTATGCAGTTTCTAATTTCTGTCCACGCTGACATTTATCTATTGGTTAGAAACTTTCAATGATTATACGTTCTGGTGAAATGCCACAGGTGAATAAAGACTTTTGCCTAAATTTAAGGGGTTTTCCTGGAAAATGATATATTTTGTGAGCTAAACCTTAACTACTTAGCCTATAGATCTGATTTCTTTTGAAAACAAACCCAAAGTCTGGAACTTTCCATGCTAAGACTGCATCAGTTTCAAGAAAGCCTAGAAGATGTAGCTGAGTAAAAGCAATACTGAGAATGCATGGTTATTGCTGTTTTTCTCAAGAGGAAGACCGAGTACAGCAAGGATAAAATGACCTTTTTTATGTAGTGGTGATGTTTCTTCATTTATCAGCCTTTTCATCAGAATGATTGTAGCCAAAGGAGGGGGAGAAAAAAGTGTAGAAAACATTGGCAGCGTCAGAACTGACGTCCAGTCATCTCAGGAGTCTTTATGTAACTTCCCACAGTCATGTCAGAGGGCATGGGAATATATATCCACCTAACTTTTCTCTTTGGCTTGTGCAAGAAAACAAATCATCTGTAGCCATTTCCAAAGAGTTTGAATTACTCTTCCGGAGTATGGCCCCTGCGTATACTGTCCCCATCCTTTAGCACACAGGCTCAAAAAAGCGCCTTAGCACTCTCAGACAGCTGGACTGATGCAGCAGGGGCACCACAAGCCTCCGAGATGAAGGCTCAGAAGGTGGGCCTGTGACTACTTCCTTCAAACATCTACCCATCCCCAAGCAAGCTAGGTCTTGCTGCACAGAAATCCGATACCCTCTCTTTTCCTTTTGTTTTCTAACTTGTGTGGTAAGCAGCAGGCAGCTAAGAGAAAGAAAGACCTAGGGATTTCAAAGTGATGGTAGAAGGCTGGTGGTGAAAAGGAAGAGCTCTTTTCATTCGGGTTTCCTAGGTGGTTTTAACTGGGAGAGTCTCCAGAGTTTTACATCAGCCCTTGGTTCAGTCCTAAAAGAAGTTGCATCAGGCACGGCAACTTTTGCCTGCTTTGTCTGTATTCTCTCTGGTGAATGAAGTATTAATAAATGGCTCCCCAAAGAGGTTTGTGCAACCCGTACTAGAAAACAAATTGAAATGTATAATTATGGGGATGGCGTAGATGTGATACCATGTTTATTGGTAAATATCTACTCTTCTTTCCACAATTTCAGAAGAAAATCAAGAAAACTGTAGCTGACATAATTTTCCATTTTCTTTCACCCATGAACTCTGTTTTAAAATATCAAATAAAGCCATGGCTAGATACTTTAGTGAGGAGATTATATTTCTCCAAGAAAACACAAAGAAATTAAGATGATAGTCAGTTATTTGCCACTGAGTAGGGAAAATTCTTATTCTGGTGACTTCCTCTGCTTCCAATCAGCGGTCTCTCACCCACCGCTGGCCTGTCACCTGTGAACTGGGACTCAAGACATGCTGGCCTTTCATGGGCACCTCTACTCTGGAACAGATACAGACAGGAACATTGGTCTAGTCTAGTTAGGGATGGTAGTTTTATCTAGTTTATTTTTACTTGATTAAATGTGTGTGAGAGACAAAAGTTAAACTTGAAAGTTAAGAAACATCTAACTGCAACGAATTTTCTCTTTGCCTTTGTATTTTTCTCTCAAACACATACAGTCCTTAAATATTTCACTTAAAGAAAATTTCCTCTATACATAGATTGCAGAAGAGGAAAAAAAATCCAAGATTTGTTGTATTTTATTGATTTGTACCTGGTCTTGTCCCAAAATTGTTGTTAGATGCATGCATGATTAACTATGCCACTGAGTGCTGTGTTACTTACTCCAAGTCCTTCTTATTATAGTTTCATTGATGACCTTGGCACAGCCAAAGATTAATGAAGATGGATCCAAGTTTTTACTACTCAGCCAAAAGCCTCCAAGTAAAGGATAGTGGACTGAAGAAGTATCTTCATAAACATAGGCTGTCCTTTTCAAATAAGAAATGTCAAATGAATCAATTGTGTACTTGATACAGTAGGCCACTAGGGCTCTCCAAGGGTGCTGAACTGTCTTGCATGAACCTTGGGGAGCTAGAAGTGACAAGAAGAAAGAATGGGTGGGAAACAAATAGCATGACCAGCACACTGAATCTGGCCAAACTCTAAGTTATTATTGGGCCTTGGTAATGGTATAAAAGGATGGGCAATTCCAGGGCTGCATCCACTCATCAGGGGCTCTGCTGGGTAGTGCTTTGAGGATGACCCCAATCGCAAATCATACCAAGGTATTCTAGTCTTGATGTCTGGTTTTCTAGCTATCCAAAAAGATGGCTGCCATTCATGATTGCAAAGGCTATGTGAATATCAGGAAAGTTTAAGGCTTGATATACCTTTTTCTCCTACATTGTGATTCAGCCTTTCTTTACCCTAATACTTACTTTACTTTCCTTCATAATTTATCTAATTCCTTTCACAAAAATTGCCTTGGATTGAAATTTTGGAATTTTCCTGCCTTGGCTTATATTTTTCTAACCATTTGTGCCCAAAAGTTGTTTTTGTTTTTTAATTTTGTTTTGTTTTTTCTTTTAAGAGTACAGAGTGAAAAAGCAGTAACTGATCAAGAGGAAATGTCACTGAAACACTAAGATCCCCAATAGTTTTTTTTCATGCTAACATCTCTAAGAAGAATTTCCTCACAGAGTTACAGTAACATACAGCAACAAGTATACAAGTGTCCTTAGCAGTTTCTGTTATTAGATAGCCTTGGTGATCATTTTATTTCTTTCTGTAGAACACTTGACTCATTAACAATCTCATTCTTGTGTTTTGTGTGCTAGAAAAAAATAGCCACCTGTTAGTAGCAGTGTGGGTGATAGGCCAGTTCCTTGCTGGCAACACTTATTTACAGCAAAGAGGACAACATTGAACTAACATGAACAAGGCCCAAGAAAGGCTCTCAAGAAAGAGCCAGTCAACAGATGGCAAAGCAGTCTCAAGGTCCCATTTTCCACAGTGGCCTCCAAATAGCCAGAGGAGCTGTGCCCAGGGCATCACATACTTGTGCACACCTTGTTTCACCTTTGCCCTTGCCTACCCAATGGTAACTTTTGACTATGAACTCCCTCCCCTCCCATATTTGTAGGAAGAAGCTTAGTTTTGAGAAAACCAGAAAAAGCACCATTACATTGGGCTTCGATTAGCCTCTTGCTTTTTCTTTATTTTCTCTGATCTTGCCCACAAGCCACACAGCTAAGGTCTGAATTCAGGCTGATGAATGTATTTTGTAGGAGTTTTTATATATTTGGGGTACAGCTCTTCTATCATTGTTCACCTCCCCCCCCCCCATTCTTATTCACTTTTCCTTTCATCTGCTTTTGTCTACACAGGGATGTAGATAACAAGGTGAACTCAAGTACAAAGTTGCATTTTCTCCCCCCATCCCCTGCCCACCGCCAATCTTTACTGTTGAAAGTATTACATATGTCCCATCTTTTCCCCCATTGACCCCTTCTAGCCTACTCCTGCCCCAGGCCTTCATCAGCCTATTTCTATGTCCAAGGGTTGTGCATATCCTATATAATAAGAGTCTAATATGCTAAGTGTTTGACCATTTATTCAACTGTTCCACAAGTTGTAATGATGCGCACTGACTACCAGGGAAAGACGCTCTGACTGGTAAGTTAGCTTGCTGCTAGAGTCTGGCCTATCGGGACTGAGTAAGATGGGCAGTTCCTCCCTAGCCCTGATTGTGCCCGGTGTACCCTCCTGCAATCCAGGACTCCTCAGGGGATGTTGGAGAGCCAGTTCTGGCCTGATCCCCGGAGACCAGGTCAAGGGACCCCATTGGGGCATGAATCCATGCACTGGACCTCTAGTATGCATATAAGTTCTTTAGTTGATCTCTTGTCATTCCCTTCTCTTCTTAGACTTGTGAAAGTGTGGACTAATTATTACTGATAGATAAAAGTCTTCCACATCATTCTTCCTGGAGAGGTATCTTTAGATTATTTCTGGAGACAAAGGAGGCAGATGTGCTGTCTTTATTTTATTTATTTATTTATTTATTTATTTATTACATTTTATTGATTTTTTACAGAAAGGAAGGGAGAGAGATAGAAAGTTAGAAACATTGATGAGAGAGAAACATCAATCAGCTGCCTCCTGCATGCCCCCTACTGGGGATGTGCCCACAACCAAGGTACATGCCCTTGACTGGAATTGAACCTGGGACCCTTCAGTCTGCAGGCCGATGCTCTATCCACTGAGCCAAACCATTTTTGGCTGCTGTGCTTTAAATAGTGATATTTACACACATGTAATAGAGAAAGTATTTTGCTGAGTATTTTTCACTCTATGAACAGGTGGTCTTGCTGTGTGAGCATTTCCTCAAATCTTTAAATGTTAATTACTCATGAAAATGTCTTTATTATAAACAGAGTGACAGCACTCATAAAGATAGGATGAATGAGATAAATGAGATGTTCTGGGATGAAAATACTTTTTATGCCTGGAGCTTGGGGGAGGGGAGGAGAAAGAGGGGGAAGGCTCACAAACATTTTTGTGGGTTTTTTTTCCTAATCTGCTAATTTTTTATTTTTAAATAAATCTTCATTGTTCAGATTATTACAGTTGTTACTCTTTTTTCCTTCCAAAGCTCCCCTCTAGCTCATTCCCACCCCACCCTCTGACCTTTCCACCCGCCACACTGTCCTCATTCATAGGTGTACAGTTTGTGTCCAGTCTCTTCCCGCACCCCCCACACCCATTTCCCCCTGAGAATTGTAAGTCCACTCCATTTCTATGCCCCTGATTCTATTATATTCACCAGTTTATTCTGTTCATCAGATTTTTTATTCACTTGATTTTTAGATTCACTGGTTGATAGATACATATTTGTTGTTCATAGTTTTTATCTTTACTTTTTTTTCTTCTTTCTCTTCTTAAAGAATACCTTTCAGCATTTCATATTAAACTGTTTTGGTGGTGATGAATTCCTTTAGCTTTTTCTTATCTGTGAAGCTCTTTATCTGCCCTTCAATTCTGAATGATAGCTTTGCTGGGTAGAGTAATCTTGGTTGTAATAGTAATCTTGCTATTCATCACTTTGAATATTTCTTGCCACTTCTGTTTGGCTTGCATCGTTTCTGTTGAGAAATCAGCTGACAATTGTATGGGTGCTCCCTTGTAGGTGATTAACTGTTTTTCTCTTGCTGCTTTCAAGATTCTCTCTTTGTCTTTTGCTCTTGGTATTTTAATGATGATGTGTCTTGGTGTGGTCCTTTATAGATTCCTTTTGTTTGGGGTTCTCTGCACCTTTTGGACTTGTAAGTCTATTTCTTTCACTAGGTGGGGGAAGTTTTCTGTCATTATTTCTTCAAATAGTTTTCAGTATCTTGCTCTCTCTCTTCTTCTGGCACTCCATAATTCAGATGTTGGTACGCTTAAAGTTGTCCCAGAGGCTCCTTACACTATCTTCATATTTTTGGATTTTTTTTTCTTTTTGTTTTCCCAGTTGGGTGTTTTTGCTTCTTTGTATTTCAAATCTCTGACTTGATTCTTGTGATCCTTTAGTTTGCTATTGGATCTCTGTATGTTATTCTTTATTTCAGTTAGTGTATGCTTAATTTCTAGTTGGTCCTTTTTCATATCCTCGAAGGTCTCACTAAATTTATTGGCAGTTCCTAGAAAATTCTTGAAAAACCTTATAACCATAGTTTTGAACTCTATATCCAGTAGTTTGCTTTCCTCCATTTCTTTCATTTGTGACCTATTTCTTTGTCTCCACATTTTGGCTGTATTCCTGTGTTCCTAGAGTGGCTTTGTGTGCTAAGTGTCTCATAGGACTCAGTAGTTCAGCCTCCCCAGTTACCTGAGATGGACACTCTTAATGCATTCCTTTGTGGGCTGTGTGCACAGTCTTGTTGTAGTTAAGCCTTGATTTTTGTTGGTATCACTGGGTAGAATTGGCCTCCAAGTCAATTGGCTGTGAGAATCAGCTATGTCTATGATGGGACAACTTTGTACTGGAGACACCCTTATGGAGCAAGTCTTGCTTTAGTGGGGCTTTGGTGCTCACTGAGTCTGCCCCCTGAGTGTGTCCCTTATGGATCTGAGAAGTTGTAATCTGGATGGCCCCACTCTGATCACCGGGTACACTGGCTCTTGGATCTCTAAGGAGGTGCTAATTTAGCCTCTGCCTAAGGCCATCCAGCAGGAGCTATGGAGAGATTTGAAGATTCCTCTTCTTTGTGTGGGGTTTGGAGGTGCCCAGATGAGGATCAGCTGTGAAGCAATGCAAGCTGCTGTGGAGTCTTGCGCCTTCTTTTGGATGTTCTGGGTCTCTCTGAAGTTTGTTAGGTAATTTTAGATTGCAAAGGGCCAGGCCATTCATATGCAAAAACCTCTGCACACAGCTTGAGTGGGGTGGGGTCTCAGGGATTAACAGGGCAGAGCAAACAGCTATGGCTGATCTTCAGCCCTGCTTTAAGAGGCCCCTGGGTCTCAGTGTCCCTCAGTAATCATGGTAAGCACCTCTGAGAGAAAGCCACCTCAAGTTCTGCCCAATGCCAGACTGTCCAGTTTCTCCCCATATGAGTCTGGGTCCCCAGATTCTCACCCAGAGCTGGAGTTCAGAGCATTCGGGAGCTTGTGTCTTCCTCCAGATTGAAAAGGACAACTGGGTACTCAGCTGCCAACCCTTTTCTGTATGCGAGCCTCCGTAACTCTGCACTTTATTTCTGCACCTCCTCTGAGTCTCAGTGTGCTTTTCTCTTTCCACTTAGAATTTCCACTCAGCCAGACTTTCTGTGGTTCTGGATGATGTTCCTTTGTCTTTTAGTTGTAGTTTTGAAGTGGTTGTGCGAGGCAGCAATTTCAGGTGTTTACCATCTTGGTTTCTCCTTCACAAATGGTTTTGATGAGAAGAGCTTAAAGCCATGCAAAGCAGTTTGGGCTTTTTCTTGAAGGCTAAAGGGGAACTCCTGAAAGATTTTAAGCAGGGACCAGATTTACATTTAAGAAAGATAGTTACCCCATGGATATAGACAATATTGTGTTGAAGGCCTTGGGGGAGTGTCTGTGGAGGGGGCCAATGGGGGAAAAGGGAGACATCTGAAATACTTTCAACAATAAAAATAAATTTAAAAAAGAAATATAGTTATGGCAGCAGTCTGAAGAATGGCTACGAGGGGCACAGGTGGTGAGCAAGGAGTCTAATTAGGAGGCTGTTGAAGTCATCTGCAGGAAGAATGGTAAGGTTCTGAATGAAATATGTGATAAAGTATACTAGTATATAGAATAGAGTGGCACTGGTTTCTACCTTGCCTTAATAATAGCCATTTTACCCTTTCACTTATGGTTAATGAGATATAAGCCAAATAAAGTATCTTAATTGCCTTTTCCTTCTTTCTCTTTTTTTTAGGCCTGGAACTTGGGAACAGTCATCTTGTATCCATAATGTGTTCTTAAGGATGTGAGCCTTGTGAAAAGCATGAGCAAAAGGACAGGAGTCTAGGGGCCTGATGACATGGTGGACCCAATGTACCAGCCTTAGATGGTCTATCTCTGAACCTCATGCTATATGCAGGGGAAAAAAATCTTTCCTTGTTTTAGCCACTGTGATTTTCACCCATTTCCATCCAGCAGCCTGAAACAACTCCTAACTGAGACTAATGTTGACCAACTGGGTATAGCGGATGAGCAGAAGGATTTGAGGAAGGGCTCTGATTTACTGCACGGGAGAGATAATGGGCTATTGCAAAGACAAAGAATGGAAGGGGAATTTAGAAACCAGTGTGCAATTCATTTTGTGCATATTGAGTTTGAGGAATATCGACAATCAGGAAATAATGGGATATGGATAGAGATATACATCTGGAAATCATCACCTGTCAGGAAATAGTTGAAGTAATGGAGTGTTTTTGGTTACTCAGGGAAAACATAAGAAGAAAAGATCAAGGACAGAACCCAAAGAGCCTGGCCCATGAGATTGATGTGCTCATGAGAAGGACAGGGAAAGAGCATCTAGAAAGTTAGGGAGAAGAGCAGGAGAGAGTGGCATTATTAAAATCAAGAACATTCAGAGGATAGAGTGGTTCCTAATGCCCAATGAGAAAGTCCTTAAAAAACAGAAGAGAAGGTTCAGAAGACAACAGGTCAGAGGATTACTTCCTTCTAGAAAAGGCTATTCTCAGAATAATCTTCCTATAAAAGTTGGCTACAGGTACAATTTGTGTCCTGACACCACTGTACCTGTGATTTTTTTGGAGTCTTGCAATACTTTATGATTCATTTCATTTTTTTTTTTTTTTTAGGAAACCATTCCTTCCTCTACCAGTGGATTAATATCCCCAAATGTGTCACATAATATATTTTAAGATCAAAGTGATCTCAACTCATTAAATATTCATTTTAAGTGATTTCATTATAAAGAATTTTGTGGAGCCCTGTAGCACATGGAGGTGCAACAACTGAGACTGGATTCTGTACTCTGTTAATTAAGCACATTAGAGAGTCTCTGTGAAGGGCTCTGCTATAAGAGGAAAAGTGATTTTTAAAGAAGTAATAAAGAAAAATGAGGCAGAGTACTAGAATGCTTTGGTTTGCCTGTGTGTTTAAGGCAGTGGCACCATCAGAATACTTACTGTCCACTGGTGGGGATCCAGGCTCTATGGTCTTGGTCTTCTGCTGGATGCTGAGCTGAGCTAATATGGGCTAGATCAGTCTTTTATCACTGAAGTCCATTAGTGTGGATATTTAGGGTTGTTTTATTAAGCTTTTAATTTATTTTCTTAAATTAAGAAGTGAGGAGTATGTCTTCTGGGGAATGTCCTCAGATTACATCAGCCAGGAGCTCCAAGGAGTAGCTCTCTCCTTGGTCCCTGTCTCTCAAGGATGCTCTGAGACCTGTTCCAGCTCTGGGAAGCTTACTGCTGAGAATGATTAAAATAATTGTTTTCACATTTAAAGGGCAGTTGAGTGGGAAGCTGTGAGGTGAACTCATGGCTTTTAGCTCTCTAATAGTCAGTGTCCTCTATTCCCCTCTGGGGAATAAGTAATAGTCCCCATCTGTAATATTTTAATTGGGAGGAAATCTAACCTGATATCCTGAGAAGGACCTCAGACACCACTTTGATAAGGAGTGCCCTGTCATGTAGAAGTCAGGGCTGTTCCTTGGTCCATCAGTCAGCTCTGGGAGAATCAGCAGCAACAGGGTGTTACAGACCACTCTGAACATTTACTGGAATTCTCAGTGTAAAATTTCTCTTTGAAATGTCACACAATGACACATTAAAGATATGATACCTGCTCATAAGTTGCTTATTATCCGGGAAGACATTGTAATTTGAACTCATCACTTTGACTAAATAACTATGAGCATAGGTATATAGAACACATAACCATCACACATAATAGAGATGCCATAAAACTTTGCTTATCTGGTGGCCACTTCCTCAGTCAGCTATAAAAAAAAAAAAGCTGAGGTTTCTGAGCAGGCATATTCATGTTAAAAAAATGGTATGATTCTACCATGCACTTCATTTATATTGATCTAAATTCATTTCCCTTTATTTTGGATATATTCTAGAACATGCCAGATTAGAGTTGAGATGGGCTGTCACAGGCAATGACTATAGATCACCTATAAGGAGAAGTGATTTCCTAGAAACTGGTATTAAACCAGTGGCTCTCAAACTTGTCTGACACACATTAGCATCACTGGACACCTTTTAAGACTTTCTAAACCCAGGCCATAGCCAATATGGATTAAATCACAATCTGTAGAGATGAGACTCAAGTATCAGGAGTGCTATTTTGGTGATT
The DNA here is from genome assembly GCA_011751065.1 of Lasiurus cinereus. Lineage (NCBI taxonomy): Eukaryota > Metazoa > Chordata > Mammalia > Chiroptera > Vespertilionidae > Lasiurus > Lasiurus cinereus. The sequence goes on from JAAGEH010000392.1 coordinate 10,516,950, forward strand.
CTAAAGTGCTGACAAGGTTAGGAGTCACTACAATGAAGATTAAGAAAGAACAATGGATATTTAATTGCATGGTATTCTGGGACCCTTTTGTGTAAAGGCAATTGCCTTTCATATTTCTATACATAGCCTGTGTCTTCCTTGGGTGTATGAAGGTGAGACAGTATCCTGAACAAGTAGCAGGAATATGCTTTCCTTTCCTGGTCATTGGTGATCCTGGGAGGCATCACTGTATTAGCAATATAACGCATATGAAAGATCCCTTTTCTGTCTTGAAGGATTCCCTGAAAATGGAAAAGACAGAAACCAGTGGGCCTTTGAGATGGGACATACTGTAGTCTTCACTTGGGTAATAGTCTTCACAGAGGTTTTATTGATTTTTTACAGAGAGGAAGGGAGAGAGATAGAAAGTCAGAAACATCGATGAGAGAGAGACATCGATCAGCTGCCTCCTGCATGCCCCACAGTGGAGATGTGCCCACAAGCAAGGTACATGCCCCCGACCGGAATCGAACCCGGGACCTTTCATTCCGCAAGCCGACACTCTATCCACTGAGCCAAACCGGTCTTGGCAGGTGTTCTTTTTTTTTTTTTCTGTCAATGACTGGCAGGAAAACAGACACCACCACATGTCAGAGGGTACCTCACATGGACCTCTAACTCCCACCTCTATTGATATTGCTTTTTCACTTTTCATAGCTTCACTCTTTTATTTCTCTCTAAAGACATAAGGAGGCATCTGTCTCTTAATTCATTCTTAAGTCCTTCAAATTTTATAGCCTCAGACATTTGTTTAGTGCCTACCACTTTTCTCCTATTTCTAGCTTCTGCTGTCACAGAGGATGAGATGACCTCTGCTCCCATGCATAGGGGCAAAAAGGGGGAGATGGGTGGGAGAAACAGTGAGGGCCTAGGATTTATCTTCCAGTTGTAGGGCTGTGTGGGAGGATGGAGGAAGCAAATGGGTAGGGAGAAGTCTCAGTTTACCCTGCTGCAAATACATTGTTCAACAAAAAATATTTTCTAGAAAAATGTCAATGTGGGAGTAGTGGGAGTAGTTGCTTTTTAATGTGAATTTCTCTCTCTCTCTTTTTAAATAAATAAATCTTTAATGTTCAGTTTATTACAGATGTTCCTCTTTTTTTCCTCCCATACCTCCCCTTTACCTTATTCCCCACCTCCCACCCCATGCCTTTACCCCCCACTACTGTCCTCATCCATAGGTGTAAGCTTTTTGTCCAATCTCTTCCTGCACCCCTTACATCCCCTTCCCCTGAGAATTGTCAGTCCATTCCCTTTCTATGCCCCTGATTCTATTATATTCACCATTTTATTCTGTTCATCGGATTTTTTATTCACTTGATTTTTAGATTCACTTGTTGATAGATATGTATTTGTTATCACTTTGTTGTTCATAATTTTTATCTTTACCTTTACCTTTTTATCTTTACCTTTACTTCTTCTTCCTCTTCTTAAAGAATACCCTTCAGCATTTCATATAATCCTGGTTTGATGGTGATGAGCTCCTTTAGCTTTTTCTTGTCAGTGAAGCTCTTTATCAGATATTCAATTCTGAATGATAGCTTTGCTGGGTAGAGTAATCTTGGTTATAGGTTCTTGCTTTTCATCATGTTGAATATTTCCTGCCACTCCCTTCTGGCCTGCATACTTTCTGTTGAGAAATCAGCTGACAGTTGTATAGGTACTCCCTTATAAGTAACTGTTGTTCTCTTGCTGCTTTCAAGATTCTCTTTTTGTCTTTTGCTCTTGGCATTTTAAGTATGATGGTATGGTCCACTTTGAATTCCTTTTGTTTGGGTTTCTCTGTGCTTCCTGGACTTGTAAGTCCATTTCTTTCACCAGGTAGGAAAAGTTTTCAGTCATTATTTCTTCAAATAGGTTTTCAGTATCTTGCTCTCGCTCTTCTTCTGGCACCCCCATAATTCTGATGTTGGTACACTTGAAGTTGTCACAGAGGCACCTTACACTATCTTCACATTTTTGGACTCTTTTTTCTTTTTGTTTTTCTGGTTGAGTATTTTTTGCTTCCTCATATTTCAAATCTTTGGTTTGATTCTTGGGGTCCTCTAGTCTGCTGTTAGATTTCTGTATATTATATTATTCCTTATTTCAGATAGTGTATGCTTCATTTCTGACTGGTCCTTTTCCATTTTTTTCGTCATTCTCTTTAAGATCCTTGAAGGTCTCACTAAGTTTCTCAGAGATCTCATTAAGTTTCTCAACAGTTTGTAGAAGATTCTTGAGTAACCTTATAAATGTGGTTTTGAACTCTATGTCCAGTAGTTTGCTTTCCTCCATTTCTTTCATTCATGACATGTTTCTTTGTCTCTTCATTTTGGCGGCTTCCCTGTGTTGATGGAGTGGTTTTGTGTGCTAGTTGTCCTTTATGGCCCACTAGCTCTGCCTCCCCAATCACCTGAGGTGGACATTCTTGGTGCATCCCTTTGTGGGCTGGGTTCACAGTCTTGTTGTAGTTAAGCCTTGATTGCTATTAGTACACTGGGAGGAATTGACCTCCAGGCCAATTGACTGTGAGGATTAGCTGTGTCTATAATGGAAGAACTGCTGTGCTGAAAACACTCCTATGGGGCAGGACTTGCTTCAGTGAGGCTTTAGTGCTCACTGAGTCTGCCTCTTGAGTGTGTCACTTATGTTTGTGAGGAGTTGAAATCTGGTGTTGTCTCACACTGACCTCTAGGTACACTGGTTCCTGGATCTCCAAAGTGGTGCAAGTCAGCTAGTGTCTGAGGCCACCCAGCAGGAGCTACAGAGAAATTTGCCAATTTCTCCTCTTTGCTTGGAGTTTGGAAGTTTTGGAGTTGTCTGACCCAGTTGCAATTTGTTAGGTTAAGCTGCCAGAGGGCAGGACATTCATACGCAAAAGCCGCTGCATACAACTGGGTGGGTTTGTAAATTGGGCAGGGCGGGGTCTCAAGGAATCACTAGGTTAGGGAGTGGCAAACAGCAGTGGCTGCCAGTCAGCCCTCTCTGCAGTGTTCTGTTCAGTTTTCCTTGTCCTGTGCCCCAGCACAGTAAACAATGATTCCTGTGCGTACCTCTGCGAGAAGGCTACCCTCTCTTTCCGACCAGATGGGCAACACTCCAGTTTCTCCCTGTAAGAGTCTGAGTTCCCAGAATCTGGCTGGAAACCAGAGTTCAGAGAGTCGGGAACTTGTAACTCCCTCCCAATTGAAAAAAACAGTTCATGCCAGCCCGATTCACGCGTGTCTTCGTACCTCTGCTTTTCTGAGCCTTTGCACGTCCTACCAGGTCTCAATGTACTTTTTTCTTTCGTTATAGTTGCACAACTTCCACTCTGCCAGCTTTCCTGTGGTTCTAGGGATAGTTGTTTGGCCTTTTAGTTGTAGTTTTAGTGTGGTTGTGAGAGGCAGCACGTATAGATATATACTTTATGTCGCCATCTTGGTTCTCTATAATGTGGATTTCTAAGGCAGCAAACTGTGAACACTTATGATCAATATATATTACATTTTTATTAAGGCAAAACTCCCTAATAATTATTTGGATAGAAGTCTAGAAAGAGATACACAAATATGTTAGTGGTGCTTGCTTTTTGGATGGTATGACCATGGGCGATTAGAAATTTTTTCAACTTTTCACAAGAAACATATTTTTTCAAATTAAAAAGGAAAAGCTATTCTTTTACAATAGGATGTACAAAATGATGTACCCAAGTAAACACAAATGTTTCAGATTTTCTTCATTCTTCTCTGTGTAAGAAGATTGGAAGACTATAATCTACTTTAGTAAGAACTATCAGTGGGAGTAGTTAAGATGTAAATTTTTCATTCCCTGAAGAAGGCCCAGGCTTGTAGCTTGGCCTATGTAATGAGTGCTTTCTTTTTTTTAAATTATTTTTTTTCATTAATTTTTTATTAATTTTTTAGGCATACCCCAACCCCCCAGTGCCTATGTTCATTCGTTATGCTTATATGCTTGCATGCATACAAGTCCTTAATTGATGTCTTACCTACCTCACCTAACTTTAATCTTCCTGCTGTAATTTCACAGTCTGTTTGAAGCTTTACTGCCTCTGTATCTATCCTTTGTTCATCAGTTTATAATATTCTTTATTATCCACAAATGAGTGAGATCATGTGATGCTTCTCCTTCATTGACTGGCTTATTTCATTAAGCATAAGGCTCTCCAGTTCCAACCAGGTTGCTGCAAATGGTAAGAATTCCTTCTTTTTAATGGCAGCATAGAATTCCATTGTGTAGATGTACCACAGTTTTCTGATCCACTCATCTGCTGATGGGCACCTAGGCTGTTTCCAAATTGTAGCTATTGTAAATTGTGCTGCTATGAACATAGGGGTGCGTAAATCCTGTCTGATTGGTGTTTGTAATTTCTTAGGATAAATTCCTAAGAGTGGGATTACAGGGTCAAATGGGAGATCCATTTTTATTTTTTTGAGGAAACTCCATACTGTTCTCCACAATGGCTGCACCAGTCTGCATTCCCACCAACAGTGCACAAGGGTTCCTTTTTTTCCGCATCCTCACCAACACTTGTCGTTTGTAGATTTGTTGATGATTGCCATTCTGACAGGTGTAAGATGGTATCGCATTGTCATTTTGATTTGCATCTCTCGGATGATAGTGACTTTGAACATGTTTTCATGTGTCTCTTGGCCTTCCTTCTGTCGTCTTTCGAAAACGTTCTATTTAGGTCCGTTGCCCATTTTTTTATTGGATAGTTTATCTTCCTTTTATTAAGTTGGCTGTAGATTTTGGAGATTAAACCTTTATCAGTGATAACATTTGCAAATATGTTCTCCCATATAGTGATCTTTCTTGTTGTTTTGTTGATGGTTTCTTTTGCTGTGCAAAAGCTTTTTATTTTGATGTAGTCTCATTTGTTTATTTTTTTCTTTAGCTTCAATTGCCTTTGGAGCAGTATCAGTGAAGAAGTTCTTTTGGCATATATCTGAGCTTGTGCTGCCTGTGGATTCCTCTAGTATTTTTTTGGTTTCCCTTCTAATGTTTAAGTCCTGTATCAATTTTGAGTTTATTTTTGTTTTTGGGGTAAGTTGGTGGTCCAGTTTAATTTTTTGCATGTATCTGTCCAATTTTCCCAACACCATTTATTGAAGAGGCTATCTTGGCTCCATTTTATGTTCATGCCTCCTTTGTCAAATATTAGTTGAGCAGAGTGGTTTGGGTGGATATCTGGGTTCTCTATTCTATTCCATTGGTCTATAGGTCTGTTCTTGTGCCAGTACCAGGCTGTTTTGAGAATAGTTGCTTTGTAGTATAGCTTGAAATCTGGTATTGAGATCCCACCTGTAGCTATTCGTGGTCTTTTTTTGTTCCAGATGAATCTATGAAGAATTCTTTCTAGATCTGTGAAATATGTCGTTGGTATTTTAATGGGTAATCTGTAGATTGCTTTGGGTAGTATGGACATTTTAATGATGTTGATTCTCCCAATCCACGAGCATGGTATGCTCTTCCATCTGTTAACATCTTCCTTTATCTCTTTTTTCAGTGTCCTGTAGTTTTTTGCATATAGGTCTTTTACCTCTTTAGTTAGGTTTATTCCTAGGTATCTTAATTTTTTTGGTGTGATGGTAAATGGGATTGCTTTTTTAGTTTCTTTTTCTGTAATTTCATTATTAGTGTATAGAAATGCCACAGACTTCTTAGCATTAATTTTGTATCCTGCTACTTTGCCGAATTCATTAATTAAGTCAACTAATTTTAGAATGGAGTCCTTTGGGTATTTTATGTACAATATCATGTCATCTGCAAATAAGGACAGCTTTACTTCTTCTTTTCCAATTTGGATGCCTTTTATTTCTTCTTCTTGTCTAGTTGCAATGGCTAATACTTCCAGTACTATGTCAAACAGGAGAGGTGAGAGTGGGCATCCCTGTCTAGCTCCTGTTCTTAGGGGAAATGGTTTTAGTTTTTGCCAATTGAGTATGATGTTAGCTTTGGGTTTATCATATATGGCTTTTATGATGTTGAGGTATGCTCCTTCTATTCCCACTTTGCTGAGAGTTTTTATCAAGAAAGGGTGTTGGATTTTGTCAAATGCTTTTTCTGTATCAATTGATATGACTATGTGATTTTTATCTCTCAATTTGTTAATGTGATGTATCACATTTATTGATTTGGGGATATTGCACCATCCCTGCATTTCTGGGATGAATCCTCCTTGGTCATGGTGTATGATCTTTCTGATGTACTGCTGGATCCGATTTGCTAGAATTTTGTTGAGGATTTTGGCATCTATGTTCATGAGAGATATTGGCCTATAATTCTCTTTCATTGTGTTGTCTTTATCTGGTTTTGGTATTAGGGTGATGCTGACTTCATAGAAGGTGTTTGGAAGTGTTTCTTCTTCTTGAATGTTTTTGAATAGTCTGAGGAGGATAGGTTTTAATTCTTCCTTGAATGTTTGGTAAAACTCTCCTGTGTAGCCATCTGGTCCCGGGCTTTTATTTGCTGGAAGGTTTTTGATGACTGCTTCAATTTCTTCCATAGTTATTGGACTATTGAGATGTTTGGCTTCCTCCTCATTGAATTTTGGAAGGTTATATTTTTCTAGAAAAATGTCCATTTCTTGCAGGTTTTCCAATTTGTTGGAATAGACTTGTTCATAGTATTTTTTAACAATCCTTTGTATTTCAGTGGGGTCTGTTGTTATTTCTCCTCTTTCATTTCTGATTTTGTTTATTTGGGTCTTCTCTCTATGCTTCTTGGTGAGCCTGGCTAGAGGTCCATCAATCTTGTTTATCCTTTCAAAGAACCAGCTCTTTGTTTTGTTGATCTTTTGAATTGTTTCTTTGGTCTCTAAGTTGTTTATCTCCGCTCTGATCTTCACTATTTCCTTTCTTCTGAGTACACTGGGCTTTTCTTGTTGCTCTCGTTCTAGCTCTTTGAGTTGTTGGGTTAGGTAATTTATTACCATTGTTTCCTGTTTTTTGCAGTAGGCTTGTAGGGCTATGAACTTCCCTCTCAAGACTGTTTTCACTGTGTCCCATAAATTTATATTGTTGTGTTGTCATTGTCATTTGTTTCCATGATGTTTTTTATTTCTTCCTTGATCTCTCTGGTTACCCAGTTGTTGTTTAATAGCATGCTGTTTAGTCTCCATGTGTTTGATTTCTTTCTATTGTTTTTATTATAGTTGATTTCCAGTTTTATGCCACTGTGGTCTGAAAAAATGCTTGATATGATTTCTATCTTCTTGAATTTGAAGAGACTTTTCTTATGACCCAACATATGATCTATCTTTGAAAATGACCCATGTGCAATGGAGAAGAATGTATATTCTGTGGCTTTGGGGTGAAATGTTCTGAAGATGTCAATTAATTCCATCTGGTCTAGTGAGTCATTTAGGATTGATGTTTCTTTACTGATTTTTTGTTTAGAGGATGTGTCCAATGGTGACAGTGGGGTATTAAAATCTCCTACTATGATTTTATTGCTGTCAATCTCTCCCTTAATATCCTCCAAGAGATTTTATGTATTTAGGTTCTCCTATATTGGGTGCATATATATTTACCAGAGTTATTTCTTCTTGTTGTATTGTTCCCTTTAGTATTATGAAGTGGCCTTCTTTATTTCTTGTTATGTCCTTCACTTTGAGATCTAATTTGTCAGATATAAGTATGGCAACCCTAGCTTTTTTTTACATTTCCATTTGCCTGAAATACCATCTTCCATCCCTTCACCCTCAATCTGTGTGCATCTCTTTTCCTGAGGTGGGTTTCTTGCAGACAGCAGATATATGAATCATGTTTTCTTATCCAATCGGTTACCCTATGTCTTTTGATTGGAGCATTTAATCCTTTTACATTTAAAGTTATTATTGATAAGTATGTATGTGTTGCCATTTTTAGTCCTTACCCCCGAGTTCCTTCTTCACTTCCTCTTTCTTTTTATTACAGCAGACCCTTTAACATTTCTTGCATTGCTGGTTTGGTGGTAATATATTCCCTTAGTCCTTTTTGGTCTATGAAGCTTCTGATTTCACCTTCAATTTTGATTGAGAGTCTTGCAGGGTACAGTATTCTTGGATTCAGACCCTTCCTTTGCATGGCTTTGTATATTTCATTCCATTCCCTTCTGGCCTGATGAGTTTCTGTTGAGAAATCAGTAGCTAGTCTTATGGGGGTTCCTTTGTAGGTAAGTTTCTGTTTCTCTCTGGCTGCTTTTAAGATTCTTACTTTGTCATTGGTGTTTGCAAATTTAATTATAATGTGCCTTGGTGTCAGTTTGTTGGGGTTAATTTTGCTTGGGACGCTGTGAGCTTCTTGGATTTGTGTGGGTTTTTTCTTTTCTATATTGGGGAAATTTTCTGTCATTATTTCTTCAAACATGTTCTCTAATCCTTGTTCAGTTTCCACTCTTTCTGGAACCCCAATTATGCAGATGTTGTTTTGTTTCATGTTATCCCAAAGTTCCCTTAGGCTCTCCTCTTGCTTTTTAACTTTTTTTTCTAGAAGCTGCTGTACTTGGGTATTTTTTCCTACCGTGTCTTCTAGCTCACTGATGCGGTCCTCTGCCTCTTCTGGTCTACTTTTGATGCTTTCTATTGAGTTCTTTATAGCAGTGATGTCATTTTTCACTTCTTCTTGATTATTCTGCACCTCCTCTAACTTCTTCTGCATTTCTTCTTGCTGCTTCTTCATCTCCTCTTGGGTCTTCTTCATTTCCTCTTGGCTCTTACTCACATTGTCGATTTTGTTTTCCATTCTTTTCATCCACCTTATGATCATTTCTCTGAACTCTTTCTCTGGCAGGCTTATTTCTGCTTCTATTTTGTTTACTTCTTTTTCTGGTGAAACCTGCCTTTCTGTCTTATGTGGGCTGTTTCTTTTTCTGCCCATGGTCTTTCTTCTCCAAGTGTCTGGTTATGTAGTTCTCTCTCCTACGTTGATTGAAAGGCACAAACTACAACACGTCCAGGTACAGCACACAAAGCACTTTCCGTGTGCCATGTGGATCTCTGAATCCGCCACCCATGTGTCTGCACCATTTGGAGAGCGGTGTTCTGGGTCCCTGGCTGTTTGGTGGGTGCCTCAGCCAGCCGCAGCTTTCAGACCTCTGCAGACATCCACCTCCCTCTTATCCCAGGTGAAATCTGACCTTTCCGTGTGCCATGTGGATCTCTGATTCTGCCCCGTGTCTGCGCTGATTGGAGAGCAGAGTTCTGGGTCCCCGGGTCCCCGGCTGTGGATGGGTGCCCCAGCCACAGGCTTCATACCGCCGCAGACATCCAACTCCCTCTGTAAGATGGCACAGTCTCTGTGTTTGCGCTGGTGGCTCCGGCAGACAAAATCCCCGTGGCAGTGGGGCTGCCTGGCCAGGAGAGCCCCGTCCAGCAGTCCCCCACCTTCTCCTGGAGGATAACTGACTCTTAACTTGCCAACAAACACTCCCAGTGTGACTTTCAGCCACTTTCTCTCCCTCTGCCCAGTGACAAAGCTTCAGATGCATCTGTCTACTCCACTGCCATTTTTCTTCCTCAATGATAAGTGCTTTCTTGTTGTTTACTTTCATTAATTAAAATCTCTGTCATGTAGCAGAGTGGTTGGCACATAACAAGTAAGTGCTCAATAAATATTGGTCTATTGAATGAAGTAAACAAAATGTTGATTCTAGGAGGGGGTAAGAGAACAACCAAAGGACTTGTATGCATGCATATAAGCATAACCAAACAACACAGATAGTAGAGGTGTGGGGAGCAGCCTGGGAGAAGTCAATGAGGGAAAAAAGGAGACCTATGAAGTACTTTCAACAATAAGGAGTTAAAATTAAAACAACAACAACAAACAAACAAACCTGGTACATGAGAAAAAAAACACTAAAAATAAATAAATAAAATGTTGATTCTTAGAGGTAGAGCTTTGGTAACCAGAAAAATCTGTTTATTGCCCTAAATAATTATGACAAATATGATTGTTGTTTAAGAAAAATGGACGGGCGTGGAAGGGGGACACAGACTAAGTACATAGCAAAAGGACTGTAGATGTGAGCCATATGTTGAATTCATACTAAGCAAATGAAGGGAAGCTTCATGGACTGGGTAAGACTTAAGCATGATTTTGAGGAAATCAATAGAAATTTTATAGAAAGAACGGGATGTTTCAGGCACGTGATTTAGCTGTGCCCAGCTCTGATGACTAAAGGAAAGTGAGCATAGAGGGTAACCAGGTTGCTGACTGGAGCAAATGGTGTGGGCAGGAGTTATCCTGGCAGGGTCAGTGTTAGACAGGTCGGGCTTCTCTGGTGAGAAACCCGTAAACAAGGATATTAGATTTCCTTTTGTTTGTAAAAATAGAGCTTTTGCAAGGTTTTATGGGAAGTGTTCCTAAAGAGCTACCCTGCTCTTCCATTGCTTGTTCTCTCGCAAACAAGTGGAAGCTTTTTCCGGAGAGCTCTGCAAAAGGCCATTGCCAGCGTCCTTATTCTTCCCTCCACCCAGTGTTTCAGGCAGCCTTAGAAAAAGGAATGTTATAAAACAAGCATGGATAAGGAACCCACACCGCTCTGAACATGCTGTGTGGCCTTGAGTATCTAGCAGGAGGCAGAATTTGATCCCCTCCCTGATTTGTTGAAGGGTTTTTCCTCCTTCTTATCACTCAAACCCTCTCCCTGCCCATGAAAATGACCTCTTTTCTGTTCCAGATCCCCATCTCATTTCTCTGCACCATCTTGCTTCTCTCATCTACTTCTTTGCTTTCTCAGCACATTGCTGTTATAGCGTTCCCATAGCTTCCCCTTTGCCCCTTACCAATAGCTGCCAAGTCTGTCTACACCCTGACTTCTTTCCTGAGCTCAGACTTTTATTCCTGGCACCTGCTGGGCACATCATTACCAGGTGTCTTTCAGGCAACTCTAACACAACATCCAAAACTGAACTTATTTTCTTATCCCTCAGAACTGCTCTTCTCTCGCTCCCAGTTACAGTTACACACCCACCATTCAAACAGAGCCCACCTACTTGCCCTGGACTTCCTCTCACTCATTTCCCATGTGCAGTCAATAATCATGTCTTCAACATTCTACCTACAAAATGTCTGCTAAATTTCTTTACTTTTCTTTATCATAATTGTGCTAATTTTGTCTCTAACTCTCTCCAATCCATCTTCCTCATTTGTGATCAGAGTGATCATTTTGAAATAAATAGAATCATGTCAGTTTTCTTTGCCTAGGGATTAAGCACAAGCTCCCTAATGGGGCTTACATAGGCTTTTCAATCTGGCCCCGATACCTCCCCAGCCTCACCTTCCTTCACCTGTGCACCTCCTTTCCCCTTTGCATAAATCTCCATCAACACAGAATATTTTCCATAACACAAGCACAACCTGATTTCATTCTCTACTTTTATAGCTGCTATTTTTTCTGATATGGTCTTCCCTCCTGCCCCACCCACAAATCCCTTATGCAAAATAACATTATGTACAAGGCTGTTCCCTGCCCAACTCACTCTTCCTAGCTCAAGGCACCTTCTCAGTAAAGCCTGTCTGTTCCATTTCCCACGTTTTAATGAGAGTTTGTGTAAAATAATTTATGTTGTTATCTTTCTAAAACAATATTAATTCTGTAGAAGGTGATATCTGAACTTTATTTGTCTTCATAGTTCCTGATTCTAGCACAGAGCCTAGAACAAGGTAAATCCTCAATCAATATTTGTTGAATAAGGTAATAAATACATGCTTCACTCTTCTTACATGTAAAACATCTTTTCCCCAGAAAGATCCAATTTTCTTGATAACTTTGTCCCTGAAGATTAAACAATTATTGGAGTATTTTTATCTTTTTTTCTTACATGTATATAGAGAGATGAGAACTTCCTGTCTCAGGAATTAAAGATATAGGGAGGGATGATTCTGTGACTGTATGTGGTGGTCTGGTTGAGTGGACCACATGGTTCAGGTATCTGTGGGCTCGGCTGTCCTCAGGAAACTCACTCTCCTCCAAGGCTCTATAATAAGTGGTTATTCCTGCAAAGACACCTGCCCTTGTGCAGGCCTGTCTGTGACTGGGTATGTGGATTTAATTGTGGCTTTTTGCAGTGGGGAAATGTGTGTGTGTGTGTGTGTGTGTGTGTGTGTGTGTGTGTGTAGGGGGAGTGGGGTGGGGAATGTTTCAGGGCAGATATGAGAAAATCCATCTGTTTCCTGGTCTAAGCTTTAGATCCCAATCGGCTTTATCAGATACACAAAGCAGATATTTTATCTCCATCTGCCTAACTCCTATGTCTGTCTCCTGATTGGTCTCAACTTGAAGCTGGTGGGGTGAGGACTGGAAGAAAATTGGGACAGGAATATTGTTTATTTGCTCCTTCCAAATCCCTATTATTATTCTATTATTCTACAAAGATGATATCAGGAGTCACTCAAATCCCAGCCATCCGGAGGAATCTTGATAACATGATTTTGAAGAGAGGCTCTGCTTTATGGCATACATGACTACAACAGAGCCATGTATGTGGGAAATGCCTTGTGCTATTTAAATGAATGAATAAACAGGTTTGTGGGCAGCAAGTTATAATTTAAACTCTAGTAACCTGAGGCAAGAGAAGAAATGGATTTTCCATTTTCATCTATCAAATGAGCAAAGAACAGAAAGTTTAATAACCCACTGTATTGGAGAGTGTGAGAGAAAATAAACAATTTTATACATTGCTGATAGGTATGTATTTTGTTAAATATAATCTATGCAGGGCAATTTGGGAGTATCTATTAAAATACATAGGCACATGGTTTTTAACTTTGCAATTCTATTTCTGGGAATGTATCCTATGGATATACTAACATGTAAAATGCCATTATGTACAAGGTATTCATTGTCACATCATTTACAATAACACACATTTAGAAATATTCTAATATCCAGCAGGTTGGGAATCTGTTAAAGAAAAATGAGGACACTTGTTATATACCAATACAGACTTCTGAGATGGTTTCTAATATTGATGAATAAAAACTAAGTACACATATAACTAATATTGAAAAAGAAGAACACAAGAAAATGTACTTGTTTGTAATGTTTTTATCTGAAAATATACTACAGAAGTTGACATCATTGTTTGCCCCTGCGGAGAGAAACTAGATGGCTAGGGGAACAAGGTTAGAAGGCAGACTTTGCTTTATATCATTTGTACCTTTTGAATTTTAAACAATGTGAATACTTAATTAAGTTAAAAGATTTATACACACTTTCAATTTTTAATTGAAAGGAAACACTTCTATTCATTGGGAAGAAAATTGGCATTAGTTTTCTTAGATAACTATTTCAGGAGGATAGTTGAGGAAGCCTGAATTAATGCCATCTAAAGGAGTAATAATTGATTAGTAGAGCACAGTGGTTAGTGTGCAGGCTCTGAAGTCAAACTATTAGATACAAATTCAAGCTCTGGTGCTTTCTGTGTGACTGTGGGCAAGTTATCTCTTTAAGCTTCAGGTTTTTTTTTTTCAAATAAGGAATAATAATAGTATCCAACTTACAAGATGTGAGTGTCTCCCCCTTGCCCCCCACGTCCCACATGGTTCAAGGTTCAGGTTCAGGGTTCTGGCTCTGGAGGAGGCCGCACACAAATGAAAGAGACTAGAAAATATTAATTTGGAAATATTGGGGGCCAGGCAAGAGCCCAACTGAAGGGGAAGGACTCCACTTTGCTCTCGCCTTGCTATCCCTTTTATTAAGACTATGGGCTACACCCATAGCCTTTAGTCAGGCAATTCCAGTAGTAGCCAATCAGCAAGAGCTTTAGCTACCGCTGTCTGAACTAAACAGTGGGTGGTTGGCTCTGACCTTTCAGAGCTTCAAGGTTGATCAGACTCCCAGGTTCCTTGTCCACACCTCTCTGCTAGTGAAGGCAATGGGAGGCTTCCAACAGCAAGATTGCTGTGAGTATCAAATGAAAGATTGTCTGTACAGCCTGCATAAAGGTGGGTTCTCATGTGATTCTGTTTTAGCTTAGAATCATATTCAGAGAAAAAACAAGTCAACAGAGAAACTCAACCAAAAGCAATTCGAGCGTTATTTTAAGAAAATTCCAAGAGGATAGTATATGCGTAGTAAATATCGAAATTTTATAAACATTGTCTGGCTTCAATGTGCCCACTTTCAACAGAATAGCTGTGCTTGAAATCTTTCTTTATTCCATTCCCAAATGCCAACTAAAACTTCACGTGCTCTCTCTGCCATGCTTTCTTGGAGCTATTCTTTTTTCTGACAGCCATTTTCTCCATTTCTAATATAAATCTCCTTGCTTCTCAGGCTTCTAGTATTTTCCCTCAATCCATAGATTAAGGCTCACAAACTGAGGAGATGGGGAAATGCCAAGTGAATCAAGTCAGAATTTTACTGGTGGAAGTGGGCTGGTCAGATGTAGGAAGGGATGGAAAAAGGGCTTTAAAATAGTCTTATAATAATAATTTTAAACTCCTTTTACACATGTAAGGAATTTATAACATGGCCTGGCATATTATAAGCACTCAATAAATTTTGGCTATTAATATTTTTCGTAATAATCACTTTCCCATAGCCTGATAGTAATAACAACACTACCATTTACTGTGAGTCTACTATGTGTCAAGTACTGTTCTCACATTTTACTTGCATTAACTCTTCCTGTAAGCTTTGCAACAACATTGTGAACATAGGTCTTTTATAACCTTCATTTTACAGATGAGGAGACAGATGTAGAGAAGTTTAGTAACTTGGTTGGAGTGGCATAAATAGTAAGAGGGAGTCAGGACATGAAGTCAAGCAGTCTGACTAGTCCTCATGTTAACCACCAGGTAGTTTTGCTTCCAAGTCAGGGTTTCTGTTTTATTGTAGTTATCAGGAACCCAAACAATCTGATCCATCTACACTGGAAGTTTTCCAAGAAATTTTTTCTTCCAGTTTCCAGAGCCCTTCGTAGTCCCAAATGAGATATGTGCAAATAGTAAGGAGAATGGACACCTTCATATTTTTGGGAAGATAATGGCTGTTATTGTTGCTGACTTAGTTATTTGGATGCCAATGGTTTCTGACTCTGGACCTGAGAAAGGTCGGTGCCAGTGAATTTTTATTGAATGTAGTAGAGGCCCGATGCATGAAATTTGTGCAAACATAGGCCTTTGCAGCCATGGAGGCTGCCTCAATCTCCCCCTTACAGCCACAGCAGCTGCCTCGATCCTGCAGCTGCAGCCCTGGCTTTGTCAGGAAGGTCATACAGAAGGACTCTAGAAAGTCGTTTGGTTGATTTGCAAATTACATTTTTATTATTATAGACTAGAGACTCGGTGCAGGAAATTCATGCACTGGTGCAGGGGAAGGTAGGAGAGGGAGCTCCCTCAGCCTGGTCTGCACCCTCTCCAACTCAGGACCCCTCAGGGGATGTCCATCCCTCTCACAATCCAGGACCACTGGCTCCTACTCGTTCATCTGCCTGCCTGCTTGAGCACCCCTAACTCTTCTGCCTGCCTGCCTGATCACTCCTAATCACCTCTCCCTGCCAGCCTGATTGCTCCTAACCATCTCTGCCTTGGCCCCCACACCTGGAACCTGGGCTTCCCTCCCTTAGGCTGGCTGCAAGAACCTGGAACCTGAGTTGGCTTTGCCCAGGCCTGCTGCAACCAAAGGTACCTGGGACCATGGAAGGTTTCGCCTGTACTGGCTGCAGGTGCCTGGGACCCTGGGCAGCTTCCCCAGGCCCAACTTTGTCAGGAAGGATTGTCTGGAAGGTCATCAGGAAGACATCCTATCTAATTAGCATATTACCCTTTTATTAGTATAAGTTTGATGACTCTCTCCATTGCCTCCCTAGTTGTTCATCTACTAAGGAAATAATGCCAGTGCTAACCAGATCAATAAATGTTTATAACACTACTCAGCTTATTCTGTACTAGAATATTTGTTTCACATTTGCTAGTGCAGCAGAAACTGTATTCTCAACATATCAAAGTATTTTCATTCTTTGCTATCGGATTGAACTGGCACTGAATCTATCAAATCAGAGGAAGTGGGGAGACCACCCAGAATAAAGAGTCTTGGCTTAGCTTTGGGCTTCATGTTAGATTTGTTATGTGAAAAGTGAGAGTCTTCAATTCATGCTTTGCTGAGAGAGAAGATTGTTTCCCCAATTCTCCAAAGCTTCCATCTGTATATGAAGAGTAACTCTGGGAGGCCTGGGATAAAGTGTTACTATTTTGAGTCATGAGGTAAAGGAGAGAGAATATGACATAAGGAGAGTTCCCAAACAGCTGGAAATAGAAGATCCTTTTAGATCAGGGAGGTAGGACTGAGGAGACAGGGAGAGAAAGAGAAAAGCAGATATGTTCTAGTTCTTTCTTCAGAGTTCAGACCTCTTGGTGAAGGTAGGAATGTGTGAGGTGAAGAAGTGGTAGGTAGTAAATTCATTCCAGGCAAGTGGAGGGGGAGTAGACACAGAGGAGCCTGGATTCTCACTCCACATTCAGGACTCTAAAGGAGGTCACCTCCTGTGGTGCTCCAGGATGAAGGGGTCAGCCCCACGGAGAAGGAAAGGGCACATGGTGCTTTGCCGTCATGCTGCTGCCATTAGGTGTTTCGGTGGGAGCTGTGGACAATTGCTGAGGGACTGGCTTAGTGAGCTTGCCTGCAGAGGGGAAGGTGAAGCAGAGACTATATTAGTGATTGCTAGAGTTGAAGATCAAAAGGGAGTTGTAGCCAGACGATGGGGCACTTGTGAGGCCAATGAGAGCTGGGGAAGAGCCTCATCAGAAGGGGCTAGGGAGGCTGAGGTTCCTGGAAGCAACAACTGAATGTAGTCCCCTCCAGAACAGACATTGAGTCACTGGCTTTGAGTGCTTCAGCAGCCACAGCAGCGATGGCAGAGGCCCATACCTTGACTCAGGCAGGAGAAGCTGCAACCAAAGGAGAGTATGACCCAGGCCTTTCTTCCATTGCTAGGAAGACACTGTGCTGCCCTCCACACCTGAAGAAGGAATGTGCGAGTCCTTGAGAAAGGGAGCAATTACTGAACATGGTTTGGGGTACACCAATGAGACTATTTGAAGCCACAGGAAACTGGGTTCTTACTGCATCTTCCCAGTTCCCACCATAATAGCTGGAATAAAAATATAAGTTATACAAAAATGCAGTGTGTGTGTGTGTGTGTGTGTGTGTGCGCGCGCGCGCGCGTGCAGATATTTATATGTTGACCTCAGGTGATGTTAAGAGAAAAGAAAAGTTATGGGCTGAATTGTGTTCTCCCCCATCCCGATTTATATGTTGAGTCCTCCTGCTCAGAATGTGACCTTGTTTGGAGACAGGGCCTTTAGAGAGATAGTTAAAGTAAAATGAAATCATGTAGGTAAGCCCTAATACAATATGACTGCTATTTTATAAGAAGAGGAGATTAGGACACAGACACACACACAACAATGCATGACTATGTGAGGATACCAGGAGAAGACAGACATCTGCAGGCCAAGGAGAGAGTAGAAACTAACCTTGCCCACACTGTGATCTTGGACTTCCAGGGAACAGAGCTGAAAAGAAATGTGAGAAAATAGAATTTCTGTTTTTTAAGCCACCCCACCCTGTTTCCCCAAAAGTAAGACATCCCCCGAAAATAAGACCTACTTCCAGTTTTGCCTCTCACTGTAATATAAGGCATTTCCCCGAAAATAAGGCCTCTCTGGAATATAAGGACCCTGAAGTTACCGTAAGGCATCTGACTCCTGATTTAAAGAGACCTCACACTGCCTGAACAGCTCCAGCTGCATTGCGGCCAATCAGTGAGCTGGTTTGTGATGACAACTACCTCCGTACCATATACAGGTAATAAATTTCCTTTTTTGTTTTCAACAATAAATGTGTACCGTATTCTTCTTCATGAAAAAATAAGACATCCCCTGAAAATAAGATCTAGCACATCTTTGGGAGCAAAAATTAATATAAGACACTGTCTTATTTTGGGGGAAACAGGGTAGTCAGTTGTATTTAGTTTTTGCAGCCCTAACAGACTAATACAGCAAGCAAACTTTATCTGGATTATTAAACACTAGAGGTCCAGTGCACAAAATTCATTCATGGGAGGCTCTTTAGCCTGCACCTTTTTGCAATCTGGGACCTTCCGGGGAATGTCTGACTATCCATGGATCAGGCCTAAACTGGCAGTTGGACATCCCTCTCACAATTCAAGATTGCTGGCTCCTAACTGCTCACCTGCCTGCTTGCCTGATTTCACCCTTAAAACTCAAGTTTCTGTTCTGCTTTTTAAATTTTTAATATTTATATTTCTTCTTTTTTATATTTTAAAATTCAAGCTTCTTGAGAATATGAGGTGTTTAACATTATCCCATATGCCTTTTAGAGAGCTTAGCATGGTAAACACAGCAAATACTTAATATTTATGGGCTTCCATACAAACACTTTCCAATCAGGAATGTTTTAATGGGGGGCGGGGGGACGGGGAAGTCCTCCAAAAACTTGAACTGGAAAACCTAAAAGTAGAGTGCTCAGATTTCAGGCATCAGGTGCTATTCACAGGATTTCTATCCCAATTAAACTTTAATTTGGAGCTCTCAACAGTCTGGACAAACTGCCCTTCACTATCTCATAAAGTTTCTTATTCATCACTATCCCATTTTCCTCTGCTTCAAACCAAGGTAACAAATGGAACCTTTCATTCTGATCTTCCTCGCCACAAGGGAACAGCAAATCTCAATTGACATACTCCTGCCAGAAGTCCCATCCACATACTGCGAGACTGAGGACTCCAGAGCTTATTATGTACATGCACAATAACAAGCTCACATTCTAGCGGTAGGTGCCCAGGCATCCTCCACAATCCCACAATCCTCTGGTCATATACTTCTGGTTTTTCTCTCTCCTCCTTAAGTGGTGTTTCCTTCAGTCATGTTATAGCATCCAAAAGAGAATTTTTCTGTTTGGCATTGATAGCTATTTACTATTTGGACTCAGTGAAGTTTTGGGAGTACTGCCGCTGCCATGAACATGTCGGTCCCAAGCGCACTCAAGAAACAACGCCCATTCAGTCCACAGCTGGCGCCGTCCTGGTTTGCAATGAGGAAGGTACGGTGCTGAGTCATTTTCCACTCAGATCTTCCTCTTCCTTCCCCAGCACACCCCAGACCTACTCCAGGCTGTCCACCCCAACCCCACAGACCCTTAAGACCTTCCCCCTTATTTCTTTGACTTTCCTCCATCAAACTGCATCCTATCGCATTGCCTAGGGGCACCCCTAACTGCTCCCTGAAGGGCTGGGCCACCCTGGGCCAGGGGCCATGATATTCTGGTCTCTGGTCTTTTTGGTCGTTATGGCATTAATTTTGTTGGCTATATATATATATATATTAGATGAAGTCAACAGTTGCAGAGATCTAGAAATAAGTTATTGGTGTAGTGGATATCAGAAATAAGTGAAGCAACATAGCATGGTGGAGAGGACTGGATACTGAATAATAGTTGGTTTACAGCTCAGAGACAGTTCAAGTACATGCTACTTGATTAACTGAGTGAACTTGGAATTTCTCCCCCTAGTCCCAAAACAATATAGGACCAGGAGGCAATATAAAACATCCTCCCTTTCACCAGTTTTTCTCCTACCTTTGGAGAGTAATAATATTTTATTCAGGCAAAAACAGAGTGATGCTGATTTCATATGTGGTGCTATGACCCCATCAAGAGAGGAGGTGGTGACTGGTGCTGATGTTTGGTTGGAGAGAGTGGATAGAATGATGATCGAGAAAGACCAAAATAACATCTCCTGACCACCCCCCAATGAAAAAGAAATGATGAAATATTTGTGGCTAGGAACATTTCTTCTAGCTCCCGGGAAGTCATTTGCTCCCAAATACCTTTACAGTCAGTCTTGGTTTTATCTGTTTCTAAGATGCCAGTTGCTCTGTTCTGTTAGCACTGTGACAGACACTACTAGACTAAAAACACAATGTGATTTATGATGGCCATAAATTACAGAGCCAAACATTATGATTAAATCTTGTACTTGCAGCTAAGAAGTCAAGAGGGGCTCGTAATCATTTAAAATGTAAGACTGTGGTTCATGTGTCAAAAAATGCATGGTTTTGCACAGCCGGAGGTCAATGTGAATGCATTGGTAAGATTGCACACTGTGCCCACGTATCACCCAGTGAGGCCCTGCCTGGGTTCTGTGTTTCTGGTACACGGTGAACCTCAGAGAATTGTTCCTGTCACCTTAACATTTTTCTCCATGGCTCCCCTTCAAGTCGGGAACCATATGGGTAAAGCAAGCATTGTTGTATGGCGAATGAAGACTTGGATCAGTTACCCGACAAGAGGTCATTCTTACTTTGTCACAGAAGAAATGACATCTCAAGGCATCATTAATGAAAACTTCATCTGTTTTGTAATAATCCCCTTCTTTTGCCTTTTCTTCCCATCCCTGCCATATCAGCAATTAAACTATGCTACAGTGGTAATGCTGTCACTAATTAATTTCTCCTCACATTGATGGAGACCTTTGGCCAGTGGAGCGTATTAAAAATGAAAAGACCCGAATGTTAGCCTTCCATCTGTCTCTGATGCACTAGGTTTCCTTCAGTTGCATTTTCTTTTCATTCTTCACTGGAAGGTGGTAGGCTGACAGGTTTGTAAACTCTATTTTTTCTCTTTAAATAGAGCATGAGATTTTTTTTTTGGTAATACAATCTCAATTTGGTTTCTGAGGGTTATGCTGTATTCTGCTTCCATTTGTAATCTGTGTGAGTGGAGAGGCATGAGCACAAATACATTGTGTTAGGTGCTGAGGAGGGGACCAGGATCATAGCCACAACTTACTTTTTCCCCTGAAGAGTGGAGGTAAACCTGACACATCTTTATTCAGCAGAGCTGAGCTATGTTGGTCCTGATCCAGAACACTGTAACACACAAAAACAAGAGTGAGAGGAGCTAAGAGGGTCCCTTTTTTTTGTAAGGTAATAGCCCTGATCTTGGAAATTCATCTTTGAAATATGGTGTTCAATAATCTTGGGTTAGTTGTCTGATATAGGCCATGTGAACAATAAAGATTCAAGAGAGGCAAAACCTCCTGGAGCACAGATTAGCTAGGGAGACTCAGGGATAGAAACAATGAACTTGGTAACCAAAAGATAAAACCCATTCACCTAGATTCATTTATGAGAATGAATATTCTGAGCTGTTTTCTCTCCGTGTAAGTTTAAACTACTTGGTAAGGTTTATATTTCCTTAGGGATTAGCCAAGTGAATTAGGTACATTTTTTGGCAGCAAGATATCATCTAATCTCTTATGTAGAGTGACACAATTTAATTACCAGTTCTGAAGGAAGCATCATAATGTTTTATGTTTAATGAGCATATTTCCCCCACATACAAATGTCTTTTTTGATTCAAATAATGTTGAATCAACTTCAAATAAATGAACTTTTATTGGTTACTTCTCATTTAGTTCCTTTATGGGTAGAAGAAGAGCAAGTAACATGATTCCCATTTTATGAATGGAGCTGACTTAGAAAAAAATTGCTGAACTAGGGAGAAGAGAAATTTGTTTTCTGAAGGCAAGAAAACCCAGGATAGCATGATTAATACTGAGACATAAAATTTGTTTCCCCCTTAACTGTAATTAATGTGTTTTTTTGTAGAAAAATTGGACAACTCACACATGTTTAAAGAAAAAATAAGAGTCATCTATAATTTCACAATCCAGATCTCTGTATTATTAAACAGTGGATTTCCTTCATTTATACATATAAATATGAGAGTATCATAAATACTTCTTTAAAATTAGATTGTGTTAAGTATGCAATTTTGTATTCCACTTTTCTTAGTTATTATTATATCATAAGTAAAATGGTAGAAACTTTTAGTGCTGTCTGTACCTGACTCACCTTTCCTCCTGGGCACATTTTTTCACTGCTCTTGTAGGTAGTTGGAGCTATGACTAAGGTGTGTCATTTCTGGACTGAACATGTAATGCTATCCAATGGTCTCTTTCCCTTCTAAGATAATCGTCATATGTTCCTCTGAGAGTCTGGGGCCCTGAGAGAGCCTTTCTGTCCCTACTGCCTAATCTCATTTGGATGTGGTACATGAGGAAGAAAATTTCTTTGTTATGCTAAACTACTGAGATTTTGAAGTTTTTATTGCATCATAACCTAGCCTATCCCAATTAACACAGTATTTTTTTATGTCGGGAATTCTCTTGAAAACTTGATTTCCAATGACAACATTTTTTCCTATATGCATATTTAAAATTTTACTTACTCATCCTCCTATTGTTAAGCATATATTTGTTTTACACTTTTTTCTTCCTTTTCTTTTTTAAATAGTGCAGCTGTAAAAACTCTCAAATGCTTATCTGATGTATTCTCATGAGAAATTTTTATAAATGGAGTTGTTAGGTCAGAAAATATAAATGTTTTCAAGGCTCTGGATACTAATGGACAAATTTCTCTCCAGAGACATCCTTCAAGCTTACACTTCCTTTGGCAGCACATGAGAATGCCCATTTCAGTGTACTGTTGCCAAAACCATGTCTTATATGTTTAACTGTTTTTCTTTTCTTTTCTTTTCTTTTTTTACAATTTTAAAGGAAAAGCAATTGCCATTTATTTGAATAACAATGAGTTTGTGCTTTGTTTAAATGCCCTTTTACATATTTGTGTGTTTGTAAATACTATAAAGGGTAGCCTGACCTACTGGGGGGTCTTTTGTATCTTTCTTATTGATTTGTAACTAACATTCTAACTTTTAAGATTCTTATTGATTTAAGTATTTTGATTTTTTATATAGTTTCAGGGAGAAGAATGAAACAGACTAGTAAGGGGTAGATGTTCCCTAATTGGAGTGAAGGGAAGAGAGTTATATATACACATATCTATATCTATATCTATATCTATATCTATATCTATATCTATGTCTATGTCTATGTCTATGTCTATGTCTATGTCTATGTCTATGTCTATGTCTATGTCTATGTCTATGTCTATGTCT